>OX451207.1:39989776-40393010 GCA_949628255.1 Macrophya alboannulata | reverse complement strand
CTCTCTCTGTGCATGTCTCATTCGCTTACGAAATTAAGAATATTCTGAAATTTTAATTCGAAAATTTGCTCCTGGTATCAGGAGAACATTTGACCCGAGGAGGTGTGCTAAAATTTTTGGCGGGAAACATCGACAGCGAGCATGCAAACATGCATGCAGTTGTATAGCTGTATGTATACCATTATGATTATAATACCATGTCATTAGGTCCAGCTAATTTTTTTATTTAAAATTGCTGTGAATCGAAAAATCTCACGATTATTATAATTCACTTGTCTCATTCAATACTTGAAATAAAGAGTGGCAGAAAGGGGGGAGTGGAGAATAACGAAGTAATCAATTATAGGTATATCTGGGAATTTATTGCTGGCATCATCGGTACAATATTTCTTATTGTCGATGTATGTACATACAGTAAATATCGCAAATTATCGAGTATATACATATATCTTTGTTTTCTTACTGCTACACAAGTTTTTATGATATAAACTACATTGTGTCGTACAGAGATTTTTCTCTTGATTTTTGTCTGGCAGTCACGTCAGTGGTTCGATTGCCCGACAAAAATAGCCCAAGTTTGAAAATTCACATACTGCTTGTTTAATATCCAAGCGACAACTTTTCCGCGTTTGTAATATTTCTAATGATCAGATGTCTGTCAAAGTCGTCATAGGGCTCCCTTGTGAACTCGTTGACGCTACGAGGCCGAGTTACCGCGTTGACTGGCGTTGACACTATGAAAGAAACAAGCCCGATATCAAGAAGAATATTCACCTGTGAACTTGTTCAAGGGGACAAGGCCAGGAACAAAATTCTTTGAACTACGGGCCTCTAAACCACAACCGTTGACTGAGTCAACGCCACAACGCATTGTCCCTAATCCAAGAAAAATGAACAAGAATTAAGCTACCTCCGATGAAGGAATAAGCCTCGGAAAAAGAAGTAGATATCCAGATTTAATTTTTTTTATTTTTGTTTTTTCTGCGATTATTGGGAAAATCTCCAATTCTTCTTTGTGAAAGTGATCCGTCAATCACCAATAAACGATTCTACATCGATTAACGTCAAAATGGATCAAAAGTAATACGATCGTGGGGCTAACTAAAAGAATTCCCCAGGCTTATTTAAAAAAATTGTTTTCTCATCAACTCATTACCGTCAAACGTCCGGATTAGTCCATCATTCACCAACAAACGATTGCAAAGATAATTAATTAATTAATTCCGAGCAGATATAAGGGGCTAACTATGTGGAGGTAACTCGGTCGTCGGCTTGCCGGCGAATGTGTCAAAACTCACTCTACGCCCTTGTTACATAATATACTATTCTGTTTTTTTCTTGACATTCAGGTTAGCAGGTCCGGAGTATTCATAACGACAGTCGTGTCTCGTTAACGCAACTCCCATATGTATTATGATCTCTGACGCTACGAGTGCCACTGACTCTATGGCAGCTGGTGCCGATACCCGCTCCCTCAGTAATTTTGGCAGCGCATTCACCAACCGAGTGAACAATGTTAGAACCCGTTGGGTATGTGTTGCGATTACCGACTGGAATATGCAGTTTCCCTGATGATACGTCAGAGTTGGTAATTACAGGAATCGTAGATATCCCCGAGCCCACCACGTGTCTTTATCAGCTTTGATAATTGTTATGTCAATTCAAAAAGCATCATTGGTGATGACTTAATTAATAAACACGTTTACGCATTCACGCGTCCTGCTTAGACATTATGGCAATATGCAGTTAACCCTGAAACGAGTCACTGAGGAATAATTATACTTCACAAAGTCACGGCTGTTGAATGTTTTTATTACAACACGGAATAATTCAATGTATTAGTTAATCTTTCAAGTCTTCAGAATACAATGACTGTACCCAGAATATCTTTAATAAAGAACCGGCAAAATTTTGACGTAGTTATAAGCACAGAAAATAGAGGTATATTTTCTGTAGCATAGGCTCTGTAATTAGTAATCAACTTAGACTTTGTGTAACTCGGAAACTATCACTTCGTTGAATTTTCATTAAAGGACATTATAGTCCTAGATGATCATAGAGTATCCACCCTGAAAATGTGTCTCGGTAAAACTGAAATCACGCTGTATAATTGAAATAAAATATAAATGTATTTTATTAACTGATTTCAAGTACAATATTATATTAGCGCGATAATTGATCAAATCGAAGATATTTTTACCAAAATTGAATTTGCTTAGATGAAAACAGGAGCCTCTTGCATCGGAACTTTTGCGTAAATAACATTTGGTCGAAAGATATTTCGTAATTCCTCGTTACTTTTTAAAAAAATTTTTTTAATGAAAAATTTATTTGGGATTAGTTTGTCTCGTTTTAAAAGAACTAAAAATAGCTTATGACGTTAATTAGATGCCTTCGCGAATGTCAATGAGACACATAAAATATGTAAGCGCTTTTTATTCATTTATTTATTATTTATTAATATTTGTTTAAATTTTTTTTAATTTTTTTTATTTGGACATCGATATAGTCGATAAGATTATTTTTATTTATAATTTCAAACAGTAGCAACAGTGGCTGTTCTCATTGTCAGCTGTAATATAATATTAGTTTTTACCTACCCAATACAATTCTTCATTTTTATTAGATTATTAATACGATGTAAATAGATTTATACTTCTATTCTATAATCGGTGTTCACTATTCATTGAATTGTATATGTATACTGATCAAGGCTAATCATAGATTTTAGTAATAGCGTGATCGAAAACCAGCTGTGAAACACGAAGATTTTTTCTTTTAAGCAGCTCTGTATAACAATTCGCTGGTGCAAACGAACAATATAAAGTAATATTAATTAGGCCTAAAAAATTTAGGGGATGCACGCTGGCTTACTATTATAAATATAGTTGTTTGTAATATTAAACACCATTTAGCCTTGTACATACATACAATACATACATATCTGTTTCGGTAACTAAATATTTCGTCATTTATAATTTTATACGCAAAAGTAGTTTATCAATAAAGAAGGTGCAATGATACTTAAATTATATTAAATTTGTTAATAACATTCCTCTCCTCATTTGGATAAAATATTTTGACGCGTTTCATCAGCTAACGGTTTACTACTATTCAATGCTAATTGTAAATATATCGTAAGATAGTGATCAAAATTATTTCTTCCGTTGTAATAATCTCCATTGTTAATAAATGAGAATTTATTATTCGTCGGTAGTTCTTTGCTTCGTTTTAATATTTCATTCGTCAGTTAATGATTTCTCAACACAGCCAATGTTCACAGTCTATAGTCCATTAAAAATTCAATCATATTATCAATTGCCATTCCCATTTATATGAAAATATTTGATTTTTAGATATCAGCCATCAGTTTTCGTTTAAGAAACAGCGGAGAAAATGAAATATATGTATACCTATTTAAATTCTTCTTCGGTACTATTATTACAAATTTTGAAATGATAATGATTTTCAATTATGTAGTTCGTAATTCAATGTATGATATACCGACATGTAAATAACATATTTTTCATTGCTTTAAGAAGCATATTTTATATATAATATAATTTCTACAAAAACAATTTCTTTTTCATCAACGTCAAATGCCCTCATTTATATTTATGAATCGAGTGGCTTACGGGTTTAATATTTTATTGTACCAACTCGCTAATTACTCTTGACATGTCGTAATTGAACTGGTTCAGAAGACGGGCGTTTAAATCCATGTTCGTAAAACCCATTTCTTCAAGGACAGCAAAATATCCTTCGATTTCTGAGCCTATTGTTACTCCATTCTCCACATTTTCGTTACCTTCTCCCTGAAAAATGATAATTTATTAATTATAACACAGGTCAAACGGTTGAAAATCAGAATTATCAGAATAAAAAATCTTCTTATCTTTAAAAAAAACCATTAAACAACTTTCCCAATCATCGGAAATAAGTTTTATCATTAAGTTAATTGTCTGTAATATAAGATCTAAACAATCTGCAGTTGTATTAAGAAAAAATCATTCCAAGACAAAAATAATTTTATTCAAACACACTACGTGCAACTGAACACAGTTTTGATTCAATCTTTCTCATTTCTGTTGAATTTTCGTTAAATTACGTTTTTGAAAAAGAAAGAAAGCATCATATTATTTCAACAAAGTGGAAATTAGCTAAGAAGCAAGGAAACGTTATTGTCAATCAGAAAGCTTAACTGTAACAAATTTGAATTTTAATGTACTTTGATATCCTTGAAGTAAAAATGATGATAGTTATTTCATATCCTGTAAAAAAAAATCTACTTTACACCTAATCTTCAATATGCAATATGTATGTCCAGTGGCTAATAATATCTGAATAAAAACAAGGTACAATTAGAAAAATATTATGTAAATTTATTAGGAGAAAAAAGGAGGGTATAAAGGGTGTTGATAAATATAAGGATCTTGGGAAGGTATGTACTGTGAATTACTAGAGTTTTGAGTTCTAAAGGTGAATAAATAGCAAAGAGTTAATGGTTCAGGATTCATTATCGATATTGGGATGGGAGCGGGACCAGCCATGTGTGCACTCCATCTTGAATAATTCAAGAAGAGTTCTTGTGGCATGGGAAAATTTAAGGACATCTAATTCGTTGACCATTACCGTCTGTATATTTCGAATCCTGTCGAATGCTTTGCGGGCAGTTGAGTATGCGCTTGAAGCAAGTGTTACTGCGCCGGAAACCAAAGTCTCAGGTAATATATGTACAGAGTCATTAGTTTGGCGGCTAAAATCTGGTGAAGATTCACGAGTACCGTCTTGGGGGCTTGATTTCTGTGGTTGTTCCGTAAATACGCACCCTGCATCCTCGCTAGTAAATCCTCGCTGATATTTTCCACGAGTATCGTTATTTCGCTCCTCTCTTTTAGCTTGGCATCCCCTAGCTCCAAGATTATTTTCAAATGAAGTGTATTTTGTTTCTCCAAGACCTTTTGATGCGTTGTGATCAACAACAGTGTACTTAGGAGTCGCATAACTGCTCCGTGTTTGAACTTGCGTAAAGTTATACAAGTTGCTGCCAGTAGCGTGAGAAGTATGCGAGCTGAAACTTTGGGTAGATTCGTGAGTCGTTCCAGATGCCAATTCGGTTTGGGATTCAAAATTTGATCGATTAGCTGATGGTTTCTCAGTTTTTTCAGCGCCAATTCTTTCCTTAGTCTCATAGCTTGGATGGGAACTCTTCATGTTTGAGTTAAGATTGCAACTGTCTCCGTTAAGCTGTTCAACGTTTATCTCGGACTTGGAAATTTGCGAAGAATCATCGGCATGAATTGGCAAAGTTTCGTTCACGAAGGCATAAGAGCCTCCAGGTCGTTTGTCTAAATACATTTCGCTTAGTTCGTCTGTTTCGTCAATTATATTTTCGTCGAATATCTTTCCCTGCTGATCCACTACCAAGGCAGAGTTCTTTTTAGCATCTGGATCGTCATGGTTCAGGTCAATTAAATCTGCGTTTGTAGGACGTTCTGATGTGTTGCTGCGACTTGTGTGGAAATGATCTTCGTCCAAGTGAATTGAAGAGGCGGAAGATGCTGGTCCTGAGAGAACTTCGTAGCTGGGAGAGTCTCTGTTGTTATTACGGTCACTTTCAGCCTCGCAAATAATGTTGTTTTGTTTGTCCGGTGTTGTCGGAGAACTGTTGTCCAGTTTTTCTTGAACCTTCGAACTTTGAGAGCTGCGATTGTTCAATGAAAGGTTCAGTGGTTTGTCCAAAATGAAGCATGGTGGTGTATGTATCATCTCAAAGTTGCAATCTGGATCTAAGTCTGAGACAATGCTGATCCCAGATATAATACTGATATTGTCGCTATCAGAATCACTATCATATACGACTTCCGTGCTTTTAGTCTTCTCCAGCATCTCATGTCCGGTAACTGAGCAGTTCATGCGAGGCCTGCCTTCAGTGCAAGAAGAGATGTTTGAGACTACTTCATACTCTTTAGTCTTTAAGTCAAGCGGCAGAACTGAAGTATCCAGAGATTCGGTACAAGTTTCTGTAAGTTTGCTGCCCTTGTTAAGATTCTTTGCGATAGCAGCGACGTCGTGACAACGATTTTTAGTCTCAACAATGATCCGAGTCATTTGTTCCAGCCGTTCTAGTTTGTGATCAAGTTTCTTTTGCAAATTTCGTTCACGTTTTTCAATCTTCTTTACTTTACGAAGCAATTGAATGTCTGGTTGTTGAGGAGGGCTGAATGCGTCGCTGGATTCTACTTCTTCGACTACTCGCTTCTTCTTTTTACGATGCTGTTTCTCTTCGGTATTTGTTTCACGCAAATTACGACCACGAGATGTTGCGTTACTGCATGAAGGACAAGGCTCTGAACGACCCTTATTCAGAACTCCCATTACATCTGACATTACTTTAGTAGACACCTCTTTAACGATGTCTTTTTTGAACTGTAAATAGCAAAAATAAAGGAAGATTAATTATAAATATGAAGGAAAAATGCTTCAGTCTTAAATTTCTTCAAATAATTTGCGATTTGGATCTGGAATTAGCTATTGGAATAGTTAAGTTTCGGAGAAGTCAGATCTCCAAGTCCAATGTTGAGGCTGTTCAGCTATAATTTAGCATTACATCAATTGTTAGCTATTAAAAAAAGCAATAATATGCAAAGTTGTATCTAGTTTATTTTATAAATGGTATAAATATTGAACATTCTTTGTTCAGTAGATTGCAAGATTAATCCAATGGGGTAATACTACGTGTATCTACTTATGCTTACTGTTTCCATGTAGCTTTTAAACCAAATTGGTGGAATAGCCTCAGAGGATGAAGATGGCAAAGCGGATACAGACTTCAATTTTTCCTCCTGTTTTCTATTGCTCTCTATGAGCTCGTTCATTAGGACCGGTGCCATATTGTATTTCGAAGTTGTTGTGGGTGATGGTTTTGGTTGTATAACAAACAATCCTCCGCAAGTCGAACTTTTGGAAGATTGCAGTTTAGAAGTACTTTTATTATCAGATGCTCCCTGCTTCTCGATTTTATCAATCATCAACAAAACGTTCTTGTATTTTTTTGTCTGGGCTCTGGCAAACTAAAATTACAACGAGAACGAACAATATTAACGATAAAATATAAACTTGGGAAATTATTTCTCTACACTGCTTAAAAAAAAAATGAGATTTCGGATATTCTGTGACATTTTCAAAAGTTTTCCAGAACTTTTATACAAATTTACTGAAACCTACAAAATTGATTCCAATAATTCTTCATTAGCTTCTTGAATAATCCTTCTGTTAGTAGCTACAAAAGTATGTACATCCGTTTCAAGCAGATTAGTTTAAATTCCAATAAAACTACCTTGAGTGCTTCACGAAATTCGCATTCAGAATCAATTGGTAGTTCGTCACCGTCGCTGTCCACGTAGCTCACAGCAACATCCCCCGACAAGCCCAAGTTTTGGCACTATTGGTAGATAGAGAGGAAAAATGTTACATGTTACTAGTTTATTGTTTAGAATATTAAGTCATCATTATGCAGAGGCCAGATTCTTAAATTTTAAGTTAATTTCCGTATAAGTAAAAGAGCATCAGAAATATTTTTGAACTGAATCTTTATAGCGTACGTGAGACGTAAAATGAAACTCGGATGTAACTGAAATGTGATGAAAATGTGACAGGAAAATATATAACAATGTCATAAAGGCGATAAATTGCGTCGATGAAAATAACGAAATTTTTTGTTTTTTATCTTCATCATTGCGAAGCGGGTAATTATGCGAATAATATGAAACGTGTTATACTCAAATGTTAATGAGAATAATCTAAATTGGTAAATATACCTCACATCAGCGGACAGTATAAACATGGATACGAAAACAAGTTATTAGTAGTTTGTGATATTTAAAACAAAATGGCGGTAGGCCTAAACTCAACGATATTATGTAAACATAACGAAGGTTATCAATCGGTGATATTAAAGCGTACTAAGGACTAGTAGTATGTAGTGTGCGAATGAAACTTTGACTTGGTATACAAGTTAACGAATGACAAATTGATTTGATTTAGAAAAAAAATTCGATAACATAAGTTGACGTTGACAGCCTGGCAACTCGACGAATGTAAACGTTAATGTAGATTTTTTTTGCTTTATTTATCTTAATTTCTTTACCAGATATGATTTGAACGATAGGAGATCTAAGGTTGGATCGGGGGGATCCCAGATTCCGATCCTAGCCCTTATATCTTCTCGTTTTCTTGACGATTTAGTTGGTTTCTTCCACTCGAGTTCGAAAATTAATTCTGGTGAACTACCGTCGACTGGCCTTGACTCCGGCTCCCTCCACGACGACATCGCGATTACGCACCTGTCTATTTATATGCGAATCTATTTCCGTAAATTTTTTTTCTTCTTTTCGTTTAAATTGCGAACTTACTAACAGCCGACGACGATGTATAATTGTATAATCACATTTTTTTTTTCTTTGATTCACGACTGCACTCGACGTGAAACAAACAAATCGACGATGAGACGATCAATGAAAACTACGCAGCAACAGCCTGCGTTATTATTAGTAACTGAATCATCCGCCAGGCGCGCGCTAGAGCGTTTATTTATTATCCAGTTATTTTTTTTCCACAAATCAAACACCGAAGTATCACGATTACGATAACCTGTGTTGTTAGTTGTGACGTTTAGAAACGCCGTGTTTATCTTTATCATTGAGCATTATTTTTAGGTCTTCGATTTATTCTCAACTCTCGCTATTTGCATTTGTGTATCGTGAAAAGGCTTAATTTCATTGTCAGACTCGTTGTAAAATTCTAGAACTGTACAAATATGATTGACAAAGGATTTAGAATCGTTCTGTGTACAACTAGTTTTGTTTACACTTTCTACGTACTTTGTAATCTCACATATTTCTTGTCAAATCATAATGAAAATCAAAAATCAATGCTTCGTATAACGGGAGGTAATGTTTTATCTTATTATCGTTCTCGATCATGATTATCTATACACATGTATGTTGTAAAATCATAAATAGCGATGATTATATCATAACCTGCGTCGCAGCTCGATCAATTTCACATAAATATCTCGGTCTTTTGTTTATTTATATAAATGAAATGAATCATTCCTAGAAGAATGAATATTGTGTTATAATTAGAATGACACTTCTTTGTTTTAGTTGGCATAAAAATCTTAGGCTTGAAGGGAGTGAATAGTTCTCGAATAATGACTAAAATGCGTTATGTTTTTCAGGAGAATCTCTGATCATAACAACAATTTGGAAATTGTTAACAAACACGATTTTGTTGAGCCTATTCATGCTGCAACATTCATTAATGGCCAGTGATGTGGTAAAGAATATTTACCGACAATTAGATATCCAAGAAATAGAACGAAGCTTATACAACGCTTCGTCTGCTGCAGCGATCCATTTTCTTATAAGTAATTGGTGTCCTGTACCATGGGCAACAATTTGGAATATAAATACTTATCACAACACAAAATTATGGCTGATATTCATCAGCATACATATCTTAGGATGGTCTATGATATACAGCGGATGTGTTATGATGGACATATCAGAACTGGCAGGGCTTAAACAAGTTTATTACAAAATATCTGGCAGGCAAAATCCACTTAGTATGAAATGCAGGGAATTACAGCGATTACTTTCGCACATGAGACATCCAAGCTTTACAGGATTCCTAATCATTTTATGGGCTCATCCGTTCATGAGGTGAACAGCAATCTCCTTTTCATTCATAATTGATTAACGGGCCTTGAATCATGTTCTCTAAACGGAAATATCCATTATGTTCTCTATACTGATGAAATTCTTCTCTTTATATTACAGCGTTGATCGATGTTTACTTGGTGGGCTTCTCACAGCTTACATGATCTTGATGTGGACTGTCGATCAGAAGGATTGTGACTACCACAAATCAGTCGTGAAAATGAAACAGCGAGAATTTTATTAATTATTTTAAACTAAGGCAGTTGTCCGTATCTATTATATATATTTTTTTTGTGTCTCTATTGATTATCTGTGTCTCAATTTCACTTTATCTAAAGTTTATGAAAATTTCTGTGGACTAACTCAACGGATCATTTTCATTAATTTAATATATGATGGGTTTTTCGTGTATTAAACACGGTTTCACCTGTTGGATGTAAACGAAACTCTTATTTGTATGCAAAGACTTTGAAATTGAGGTATAATAACTCAGAAAACGTAATTCTAACGTTCATGTATACAGAATGATGTGAAAATATGAACAGAGTCAATACTATTCATTGATATTGTGTAGGAATGGAAAGAATCTGAAGTATTTTGGGTAGAAAGTGGTTGAATATAAATTAAAATACTTGCTAGTCCGCTAAACTGAAATTTGAACATCTGTATTAATCTGAATTTGACTGTGGCAGCTACTTACAGTGTGTATTCTCTCTCTGTATAGTTTTTTTCCTTTATTATTTACCGTAATGAGTAAGTTTATAGTTTTAAGGATAAAAATATTTTTCACTGTAATTTTTAATAAAATTATATCGCAATGCGAATCGAAAATATATATTCAACTTCGGACCTGATTCCGTTGATAAATTAAATAAGGAATTATTAAACTGTATGAAAGTTTGTTATACACACATATTACACTTAAAAAATTGATAATACATTTTATTCAATAATCTACAACGTTTCATGTCAAGTTTATCACAATCTGTTCAGCGCGTATTGCGTGGACTTCGTTAATTAATTTGTTATTTGAATCAGAAGAGCTGTTCCCTTAAGAATCCAGTACGATTGCTTACGAGCTGAATTAAGTAAAATTGGAACTACAAAGTTCGTGCTGTGTCCTGTTGTCGAAAGTACACCAGCCCTTATGCTGGTTTTATACAAAGGGCAAACGTATCGTGGATCTTCTTCTGGCAATGTCGATGTTGGTAAGACGTGTAAAACGGGCAAAGAGGGATTCATTTCACCTAGTTTATAATTTAGATTTCATATTTCATCGACAATGAATAACAATTAAAGCTTAACACAGAATAATACATTTTTTTTTCTCTTTCAAACTGAACTCTGCAAAATCATTCAAATCTTTCGATTCAAGATCGACGAGCAAAAATATGGCAATGAGAACGCATTGGCATATTTACGGGTCTCTTACCTTTGTTTGCATCAACAAGAACCATAAATTGAAAATCCCATCTACCCGCATCTACGAACAATCCGTGAATCAGAACTCCGTCCTTTGGGATACTGAGATTGCCATATGCGCTGTGTACCTATGAAATACCGTTGATCAAAGTACGGGGATTGGAATAGATGTTTAAAAGAAGTAAACTGTAGTAGACGTGTAAAATTAAACCTCTTTCTGCGCCTCGCGATGAGCCAATTCAATTGATTCCTGATCTAACACGACTTTGGTAGGGGAATAATCCAGTTTCAAATGATCAATCGGAGTGTTATATTTCCGGGCATAAGTTTGCAGCATTCCAGTTATAAATCCTTGGGGAAATGACATGCCTGATATCCAAAACGAAATTGGCATTTCATGGTACAACCAGGTCTGTTGGACATCATCACACGTAATCAGGGAAATAATTCAGCATAACTGATTATGCGATCGGTTAGATCGGTAACTAATTTCCGATAATAAATTCCAAGTTTCAATCTCAACCATATGATAAATATTGAGGAGCTAATTAAATTGTTCTTCAATCGTGATATTAATTTTCCTTTTATAATTATACATCAGGAGGTAAATTGTTCTCTCGCAATAATCGATCGCAAAAACACTTACAGAGATAAAGTCAATCCGGAGTTCCAGATCTCTTATCCAACTTCCCAAACTCTTCAACGATGGATACACGTTAACATTGTGCCAAAGCTGCGGTACCTGTATTGTGTTTAAAAATCAGCTTTTGTTTGGCGTTTTATAATTAGTAATTTAGAGTTCGACGACTCGATGCATTGTACATAAATATATAACAACGCGGAAAATTCTATTGTACCTGATTATTGATGAGCGCTCTGAAAACTTTTTCCAATTCATCAGACATAACTACGAATCCTCTTATAGCTCTTTGGAGATTGTCCATCGATGAGTGAATTTTTGCTAAAAGTTTGTTAAATCTGTCGACTTCGTGCAGTAAAACTGTCGTCAACGATGGAATTCGGCCAGCTTCGTCTTTCTATTTATATTTAACGCCGCATATTAGCAATAACTCACAATCAGTAGAATTCAATCAAAGATATTGTATGATGATTTTAAATTACTTTGAGATGATTGGGATTACATTCGGACGGATCAATCGATAGAGTAATCTTATCCATCACCGTATCAGCCAATTCGAAAGCGATTTCTGAACTCAACTTGCCTTCACCAGTTGCTGCAACCCTCGGTTGTACCTCCATAATAGTGTTGAGAACAGTTTTCGTTTCCTTGAGCTAAGATTTATTGGATGTAGTGATAGGTGCTGATTCTGAGAGCTAATTTAACGCGAATCAATAAATTTTCAAAAACCTTAGTTCGTTTGATAATCAAATAAGGTTCGTTATTCGATTATTTATTATAATGGCAATGCAATTGTTATAATTGATTAACTTACCTGATACGAAATATTAGCATTTTCATGCATTCCGTAAATTTCGGGATCCTCTATGATCGGAAAAGTTTCGACGAAATCCCTGTATTCTTGAAGCTTTTCATAAACGGGACAGTAATATGTCCCCGACAATGAGTAGGTATAATCTGAACATAATTGATTGTAAATTTGTGCATTCAATTAATTATTTATCAAGAATCAATTTTGTGTATGGTTTATACCGGTATCCAGAGTCATTGGAGAAAAGAAACCCTCGAGAATCGTTTTGAGACATCGTAAGTCCCAGTTATCAGTGATTCTTCCCCCATATGTTATTTCACCTGAGATATTGTAATCTCGATTAGAAACAATACAATCAATGAACTTTTTAAACTTTTCATACCGATTAAAACAGGCATTTTATCAATATAATATCTTGAAAGTCAATTAAAGGATTCGTGACACGAAGGTATGTGATTAACACACCTGTAATGTATATTAGTGCATCCCAGGGAATTGTTCCACTATCACAGAACATTTGTAAATTTAACAAACAGCAATCTCGATCATTGGTATTAAATTCGTATAATATGTTCCATCCCAAAGGGCCGAACTTCTTTCTTTCTTGAATAATCGCGTGAAAAAAGCAGATCCCAAACACCATTTTCCTCCAGTTTATTCCCAAAGCTGGAAAGCCCATAGCCCATTAATGACTAGTCTTTTTATTAGAAATATCTTCAACTTGTGTAACAATAATGAGCAGTAAGTGATTTGAGAAGAATATAGGTATTTAGTTTTTAATTACCATGGTCTTCGAAAAAGTATTCTTCTAGTTCGAACAACGATCTTTTGATATTAGCTTTCAAGCCCTTGGGTGGTTCATTGGTAACTTTGACTGAATTTTGTAAAATAGATACTGGGAATGAAACGCTCGGCATGGAGCTCAGAAAGAGTCTAAAGTCTTGATGAACTTCTTCAGATTCTTCTGCTATACTAATCACCAATTTCTCCATACTCAGCATCCATGAAGTGGCCAAATGACAATTTTGCAAAAATATCCAAAGACCTTCCTTAGTGCCTTTCCTCAGAAGAGCCTCGGCAACCGGACCTTGCCCTTGACCCAGAGAAATTGTTTGGATTCTATCCATGAACCCCATCTCGGTAGCAAATTTCTGGAATGCTCCGAAAGGATCTGATCCAGTACTCAGGACAAACACGAGCGGGGTTGTCTTGGATGTGTCAGGAAATCTGTAATTGAAACAGATTATTGTACCGTTTTCAGTTTGATAGCCACAATGAATGATCGTATAACGGACTCACAGAAGCTGAAGAGAAATCATCGGTGATTCGACGAATTGTTGGCCAAGATTTCTTTGGACGTAAGCAGTAATACCGAAAATAAGTTTTTCTTCTTTCATCGCCTTCAGCATCATCAATTTTTCCATATCAGTCAAATTCGAGTTCCAATCGTGTGCTGCTTTCGTATTATTACTAGGAATGATATTTATTTCCTACGAAAAAAAGGATACGTTCCACCGTCGAATCATTTTATAATTGAATACATGATTGGTATACACGATTTATGTAGATATATTTTACCTGTTCATTCGTACCAATCGTAACAGTTATTTTTGTGAATGCGTCATTCGACAGTTCCCTAAATTTCGCGAAGTTTTTTCTAAGATAAACAATACCATTCCAGACGTGATCTGTCAAAGTTGGGTAGTCAGGTTTCTGAGTCTGATAAAAAGTCGAAGAAAAAAATCGCGTTTTGTTATTCCAGACGAATTTCCCTTTCTCAAAAATGGATTAGTATCACGTGGATGAAAGACCATACCGCTTTAAATTGTCCAACACCATGAAGCACGAAGTTCCATTCTTCGGGTCTGATGATCCCAGCGTTTAAATATATCGCAATATTTAGCATAAAACTGAATACTAGTTTGTGTTTCTCAAATAAACCTCTCGAAACGTTAGTGTAAATGGCTGTTGTGATTTCATCATAGAGAATCAGAAGACGTTCCTGCAGATCGGAACTCTTCTGACTTGTTTCAATCACTGTATTAAATACCTGAAATAAATACACGATTTACAGGATGAATCACCCCCGAAGTTCGAAAAAATTGCATTATACAGAAAACCTGGGATGGCTATTCACCTGATTAAAATATTTTAGAGAAAATTGGTACATGGGATCTATCTCCGATAAATTAGCCACCACGAAATAAAGTACCGAGCCTCTCGTTGAAACTGTTCGATACTTTTCCCTAGCAATCGTGATTTTTTCCTCAGTAGCCTCTGTTTCAATTAATCGCGTTGCTATAATTGCTGAGGTTTCCTTGCTGTCGTTAAGGGTTTCTATGAGTTCTTCATTATCCAATATGTTGTCTCCAGAGCTGAATAGTAACGATAGAATCTTGTCCTCGATAAGTTGGAGCTGTCCTTTGTCAGCATTAATCTTGGCAATTAATTCGTTTCGCAATTTTTCAAGATCAGGTCTCTCGAGACGGACGACATCTCTAGATACAGTTTAACGTTGATTAAAAGTTACTTTCTGCAGAGCGGAAGACCTCCGACAATTAATCATCATCACTCACGCTAGCAGTTGGTCCTCAAGGCCCGATGGTGTAACAGTGAAATTGACTATCGTAACCTTGATGCAAATCTCCGGCAGATAGTGCGGATTCGCCATTTTCGTAGTAATGTATAATTTAAAATTTGAGTCGTATTCTACTTCGCTGTCACCAATTCGGATCAATAATCGTCCACCCTATACGTACAGTAAGACCTCTCACTTAAAGTTCCAAGTTTTTGGTGGTTGAAAATGAAGAAGATTTTTCGGGGATCTTTACCATTACAAAAACTTGCTTCAGAAGTACAGGTTCCAGACTCGGGTCTAACGTTTCTCCTATTTCTTGTAGCAGCATTGGCGCTCCTACTCTAATGCAAGCCTCCATAATTCGCATAAAATTCGAATCAGTCATTTTACAAATTTTCAAATTATTCTCACGTTCCATGTTACGTATCCATCTATTCGCCTGTACCGAAAGATTAAATATCGTGAAAATAATTTGATAACGTCACACTTTTGCTTGAAAGAAATACCTGTTCTTGTGGATCGATCATGAGGGGCCACCTTCCAGCTTGTGTTACCAAAATCGCATTTTCCGTGCTCACCAAATCCCTCGGTAAGCCGAAACCATTCCAGCATCGAATCTCATAAGGATCAGCTAAGACAGTAATTAAACTAAAACCAGGAGTGATCGGAACTTCTTGTTTAATGCAACTGTCGATCCAATTGCTCAATAATTCCTCTCTGTAATCGCTGGTGAATGCTCCTAGGTATGCCAACGCCCCTGCTGCGATCAGAATGTCTCCAGTCAAATTTTGGATCTGCCTATCAAAATCCTGTACACGAAATGAAGAAAAAACTTGATCGTGAAATTTTAATGTCATATCAGAGATGGGTAATCTCATGGATCTCACTTTCATCAATTCTTCCCATCGGATTTGTTCATCTGCAAGAGCTGAAGTCAGTCGTCCCGATCTGTTCAGTCTAGCTTCGGCGAGTTCCATCTGATATTGCAATTGTGATAAATTATTAACGGCTTCATCGAATTGGACTTGAAGTTTGGCGATCTTTTTCTCGACTTCCGCTAACTGCTTTTGCTTTTGCTGTAGGACTCCCTCGATCACCCAGAGCTCATTTTGGGCTTGTACCAGTCTGTCGTGGGAATAGCGTGCGTTACATTAACGTTACGAAATGGATGGACATGTTTTTCAATGAATATCGTTTGACAAACTTTCAACTATAATACCCAAAATTTTTTAATTAAACGCCATTCAAAATTGTAGTATAAGATTTGAAAAAATTCATATTTACTTCATTCTTTTTGGTTCGACAATTCTGTACAGCTTAGCGTAACCATTTATGGCTCTCACCCAAATGCAAATTGATTTACAGACTTTGCTCTGCTTGGCTACTAGTTCCGGTAAAAACTCCGGATGCGTTACGTATTCCTGTAATTTCTTCAAAAGTTTATCGCTTATATCGTCTTTCGGATACTGTAGCAATCTGTCAAGAAAGTGAACGTCTGCTAACACCAGTTTAGCCGAAGCCCAATCAAGTCTGTTGAAAAAACAGTTCCGATTAAAAGCGGCCAAATTTTCTGGACGTCTTTCGGACGTATTGGCATACTTTTCCCCGAGCAGTAAATCGACAGCTTCCATCACAAATCGAACTAGATGTGGTGGCTTGTTGAAAACTTTAATCTCATTGATATCATTTTTATTGAGTGATTCGAGAGCTCTTTTCGCCTCTTCCAAGGCTGGCATTGCGGCCTCTAAATCCTTTTTTGCATCTGCTTCTAAAATTGATGTTGCTTCAGCTTTTACCTACGCGTGAGAAGTTTGAAGTTGAACGAGCATGAGAATTTAGTTACACATAAAACAGATACGCAGGAAACTATGCATTATCATGGTTAATCGAGAAGTGAAAATTCAGGAAACTGTCGTACTTATATCAATGCCGCGAAAATACCTTGGCTGTTGCTTCGTCTGCAGCGACAATAGTTCGTGCCTTGTCAGCTTCCACTTGTTGCTTTTGAACAATTACCAGTAGTTTAGATACCTCTTCGGAACTGACTTTCAATTTAGGTGCCAAAACCAGTAGCTGAGCTTTCATTTCTGATACGGTCTCATTAGTTTCGAATAGTTTCTACGATATAAAATCACCGATATATTAGAACTCGTCAATGATCAGAACGAGGTAAGATATACGCTTGTTCAATTTTTTTTTTCTCATACACGAAGTCCGTTAGAAATTTTATCTTTCGTCATCAATGTTTTCTTCTTCTTAGAATCCAGCGTGGAAGCGTATAGCTTGAGAAGTTCCAGGTAACTGCTTGGCGTGGTATAATACCTGCGGCGGACTTCGTTAAAAAATCGTAGAGTCATTTGTTCTACACTCTGAAAATCGGTACATATTACAATGAAATAATGAATGATTAGTACAGTTCGATACGTTGAAGAGGGAAGAATCGATAAAGCACCTCATGCATTAAAACACAAATCGAAGACAAGGCTGGAAGCATAGCAGCGTCGTTGCCCACTATCGAGGATAACGTGTTCTCAGCAACCGAGAGCAAGGCTTCATTTGGCCATTTAGTGTACCAATCTATCGTACAACAATTGACCAATGATGGAAACATGCGACATCGACGTCTGAAACGTTATTCAGAATCAGCACATAGTTTAACGGAATTAATTCTAACCATACCTGAACGCATCTCCAACAGGACTCATACACAACATAAGATGCAGATGGTTCCTTACTCTGCCAATGAAGTATCGATATATTTCGTCTCTAGCTGTTTCTGGGATATCGGCCTGCTTGGCTGCAGGTCGAGTTGCAATTATAGCCTTTTCTAATTCATCAGACTCGAAAAGATTCGGAACTTCACCTGTTGTGATGACAGTAAAGAGACGTGATCATTCACGAGGCTTTGGGTATCTAAGATCGGTATGAAATTCCGTATAATATACCCGAATTTAACGTATTATTGATATCTTCTAAGAATTCTTCGACGACAATCTGAGTATCGGTAAAAAGAAAGGTTGCATCGACAGCCAATGTGCCAGGGACGAAATAAAAACGTCGCAAATCGTCGTGCCACGAGTTTCTATCATATCCACGACAAACTTCGATTTGGTGGCATCTGAAATAGCGAAACTATGCCAATTATCTACCTCAGTTGTCTTTTGATTAACGATAATCGCAGTTTTACATTTTCTGTGCATAATGTCAAAGTGCATAAATGGTCGATTTAAACACTAACTGATAACCGTTAACGTGGGATGCCAATTTTGTCAGACTCTGTTTCCCCATACCCCCGACACCGACTAATAGCCCATTCCCTCTTTCGGAACGCAGAATTCTGGCCAGTCTGCACAAATGTTCAACGGCGTCCATGAAGAATATAATGTTCATTTCTTTTACTGTAGCTAAACAATAATCGTCCAGGTAGTCCTGCGGAAGTACCATCAAGGTGAATACATAGACCATATAATTGGCAGAATAAAGCCTGCGGAAATAAAACTTAATTTCACTTTGAGTGTGATGTATCGCGTGTGCTAAGGTGTGAATATTACCAAGCATTTCCACCGTTATACTAAACTCGCGGAAACCGTTTCAGCTCATTTGCATAGCAATTAATATGTTGTTCTGCGGTATTAATGTCACTTTAGAAACACTGTACGTACTATAAACTGACTGAGTGTGCTCGAATTTTAGGAATTAAGAACTCAGAACGTTTTTTTATTTTTAAATCACCTGTAGAACTCCTTTCAGTTTTTCAACGTTCGTGATTTCCTGATAAATTCTGTTCTCTTTGGCAGCCCCCAGTGACATGAAGTCTCCAAATAGTAAAATCGGTGGGTGTTCGATGATTTCATCATTGGGCAAGGGTACAACGTCGGTTCCAAATGTTCGTTTGCACATATCCGTCAAGAGACGGTAAAAATAAGATTTGTCTTCTATGTTTATCAATCGGTCGTGAAAAACGCGCAGACATTCGTGGTAGAAGAGTCTATATTAAGAAAAGCGTTGAATAATTGATGATAATCGAGTTTATTTCAGTAGACGAAAGTATATATCCTATACCTGAGGATTTGTCTCGCTTCTCTAACGTCAGAAGGATCAGCTTGTAAAATTCCTTGAAAGCATTTGGATAAATCGCGTAAATTAAACACGTAATGACTTTTCTCAGGAGTAGGTAGCAGGTCGATCGCTATTCTATCATAAATTTCTACCGTAGCTGTGACTATTTTATCACCCACGTCGATGACCGGGGCGCAAAAGTCTTTCAAAAATCCTCTCATAATAGCTCTGAAAAAAATTCATGATATTTTTGAAGAAATTTACATGTTCGAAGTTTCCAAAAGTAGTAAGCTATGAAAAGCTCTTTCACATGAAGTCAAAATCTGTCGTTTTGGTATTTGTGAAACACTATAACGTAAATCGTTTAATGCCTATAATGAATGTGCATAGGTATACCTGAAAATTGCTTTTAGAGATGCTTCGGTTGGTGCTGGGATGACCAGCATTCCAAAATGTCTAACAAACCGTGGAGTGAGAACATTTCTACCTCCACCAGGCGGGGCACATGCGCACGATAACACTACATCTTCTATAACTTTCCAGAACAATTTATCTCTATCATAGAGACCTCCGAAGTCCAGAAATTGTCTGATAAAATTTCAAAGTTTATATAAATTTCAGTTATTTTTAGTTTTGACAACATTCATCGCCCTGGAAATTCAATGAATAAATAAAACGAAAATTGGATTCAGGATTTCCCATTCTGCTACTTCAGTTTCCTCAGCTATTTTCATTCCAGGAAATGAATTAGGCAAGTTTCAAACTATGCTAATTCCAATTTATGGCAATTGTAGCTGTATAAGGTTCGAGTAGTACAAATAATACCGTAAAAGTTCAATCGGTGGTTGTGATCCGTAAGTATCCAATTTGGGCATATTCACATCATCGACAAATACACATACGCGTTTTCCTACCGGAGCTCCGATCAGGGCTTTCTTTTTCTTTTCTAATTTCAGTTCGAGTATTTCTTGAGTTCGACCGCTGCTCGTCTGTGCTGAGAAATTCAATATGACTGGCACCCACGTATCCGTCTTTTGCAAATTATTGAGGACTAATTTTGCGATCACTGATTTTCCGACACCTGCAGGAAAATCGTAAAGTTTGACGGAAATTTCTTAAAGATTGTGCGATTGTCTTGAAAATTACAAATTTTAACAGAAGATTCACTTCGCAATTACGCGTACGAAAAAAAAAAAAAAAAACGTTGTCGTGTATCAGGGAACTACCAACCAGTTCCACCGGTGAATAAAACTGCCTTATTCACATCCACCAATTTCTGCATAATGTAAGAAAATCTAACAGTATCTATAGTAGGTACAAGAATTTCGAAGAACGGTTGTTCAGGGTTGTAATTAAATACTGGCAATAGTTTTAGCCACAAATCCATACGACGAGCTTGAACATTGACATAGAGGCTCCAAAGGTCTCCACTTGAAGGCAATCTGAAATTGTTTTGATGAAGAAATTGTAAGAAAAATTTTGGGATACTGATTGAGTTGTAAAATATGTGAACGTTTGAAAATTGTGAACAGCCATGCAAGCGTTCTTCGGAATAGTTCGGTAACGATCGTGATATAAATTACCGTGCATCAGCATTTTCGTCAAACTGATCTTTGACGAAAGTTTCAAATATTTCTCGAGAGCTATCTATAAGATTTCCTCCAACAGACCAAATGAAAGAGAAAACAAAGGCTTGTGTGAGAAAACCTTTGGTACGTGATTTTTCATCTGTTCTATCAATCGAACCGGGTTCGTTGAGGATACTTTCCATCAAAGCACATAGCATATTAGCCTTACTTATGTCGACCTATTAAACATATTCATTCGTATGTATTAGTCCTGCTGGTACCGTATTGTCACATATGTTTCATGCAAATTTTTAAATCAACCTGATTAATAGCGTGGTCACAATTTTTTTTAAAAAAGGAAAGCCCGTTGTCCATGTATGTGGTGAAGAGGTCGAGGATTTGATCTCTCATATCGTCATTCAGCATTCTCCAGGGAAGCTTGGATACCCAAGTTTTAACGTATGGAAGCCACTGAAGTTCAGTAGGATCAAGATAAACCATACCTATGGATAATAAGCCTGTGAGTATTTTCACAGTTTTTTTTTCTACTGTATTTCTGTTCACGAATTTTTATATCGATACGTCACGGTTCCAAAGAAATTTTATACCGTGATTGGAAAATTCGAGAAGAGTATTTAACACTCGAGTTCGTATGTTAAGATGCGCTTACCACATCTGCTGACTGTTGCAGGTGAAGCTTGGGACAAATCCATAACTTCAAACACCATGTGGACGTACGGGGTAAATTTTATTCTTTCCGAATTGGCGAGACAAAGCATTTTATTATCGTCTAAGACTGTGTTCATATTTTCTATCCACACTGCATCGACTGGTCCGTCACATACTACCCATTGATGATCTTCATTTGTGGACTATGAATTAGTACGAGTTTATAAATATCGAATAATTGCTCGAAAATTTAATAGAATTTTTTTTCTTGATTGTGCAAATTAATTGGCGCGGACAATTCATCGATTTTGCATCATAAAACTGGATAGACGTACGTCTCTTTCTTTGATTGGAAATTTATTTCTACTAACCGAACATGCATTGCGGACGATAATCCCGAGTAAACCGTCGTGCCATTCGTTTGACAGTGTATTCACTTCGCCGTACAATTCGCCGATCGTTACGGACTTAGGATTTAGAACGTACATGTGAACCGGTTGAAAGTATTGTCCTACAACACCATTTTGATGAAGACGTGTCAACGTGTCGCGTAAAGTCTGAAAATATCGATTATATCTTTCGCTTCATGAATTTCTATATCATTGTGCTTCGGTAAAGAATAAAAATGCAATTCAAAAACCATCGTATCAATTATGAATTACTTTCAAGACAGCCGTTTTTCCACCACCCGTAGGTCCTACCAGCATCACTCCGTGTCTGACTATCATAGTCTCATGAAGCTGAATGACTTTCTTTATGGAGCAAGATTCTGGCTGTAACCGAGCTTCCAGCATCACCTTAAAATATGAACTGATGAACAATATTTCCCGAGTTAACATATTAGTACGAAATGGCGAATTCGTTAGGAATGATAAATCTTGGGAAGTTGTAATCCATTATTCCAATTTTGATAATTAAATTCTCTTACTCTTATGGTTGTTTGCTGAAACACACCATAGTCCTCTTCTGGAATTACTACTCCTGGAAAAAGGTCGCCGAGTATTCCCTGTGATAAAATGATACAATTTTTGTACAGATCAAGAATGTCAATCGAACTGATCGTCATCGTGGCGAAATAGTTACCTGAAAAAGCTCGGTATCATCTGCCAAAAATTTAGGAATATTACTGTCGCGTAAAGCTCTGATTAACACAACGTCTTCCTGCTTGTCTGGATTTTCTCGTTTTAGACTGCCGGCCATTACGAGGACGCTTTTTACAGCTCTTCAAATATGACACACGATCCATGGAGAATATAGTAAAATGATTGAGAATGGGACAAAGAATTGACAGATTGTTAGAAAATCTTTTCTATACCTCATTCCAAAATCGTAATGGTCCTGCTGAGAAAGTTGTTCGCTGCATAGTGTGTACATAAGTGTCATTTTTTTTGAAAGTGATTTGGATGATTCGAAACCTTCAGAATACAAAGTCACCTCAGCAATAAGTTCTGTGAATAAATTATACTGGCTGTAGTTATTAGAATGTTTTTGAAATCGTTGACGTAGTTTGATTTTACTGTAATCTGGGACCATCATGGATATCGGACGGAATAGGGATTTCAGATTGTCTGGTAATTCCGTTCGGCCAGCGTAGCCCGGATTCATAGTTATAAATGCGGCGCACGACATAACGAGCTTAATTTTTCGTCCTTCGAAGGTAAACCTGCGACGAAATAAATTCGAAAAATGATATATCTACCTGAAAACGTCTAGATTGATCGTTCTTGTTCAAACTTACTCTTTGGCTCTGGCTACTTTTGCATTTCTTATTGTTATCAACTGCTGCGCTATTACCGAAAGTACCTCAATGTCAATTCGATTAAACTCGTCGAAACAGCACCAAGCACCAGAGGTTGCAAGCCCAGAGAAAAATCTCCCCATCATCTGTAGTTTCCAAAAATATTACATGTAGGAATTAAGCCATTCTACGGTTGATTTTTAAATTTTCGAAAACTTTTTGATAATCGTCATTCAGCTTCTATTTTTGTTTCCGTCTTTATCGAATAAAATCTACCCTGTAATCAAGTCCCTCGGAACAATTGAAGACGACACATTGAATGGCGAGAGCTTTGGCCAAATCTTTGGTGGTCTCGGTTTTTCCCGTCCCTGCAGGACCAGCTGGAGCTCCACCTGGTATGAAACGATTATTCACCTACGTCGACCTAACAAAATGCAATTTTTATTCACCAAGATCCAATTGAAGAGCCCCCATAAGACAAAGGTAACATTTGTCTGTCAACGGAGTAATCACAAGCCTTCTTTGTGCACCAAGATATTCATAACCGTAGAGATATTCAGCGCTGCTCATTCTCGCTAAGCAATTATCTATTTCATCGTCCCAGTAATACCGGAGTGCTTTCATCCATTCAAAATTTGTACTGGATGAAGAAGATTAGACAAATAATTGCTCGATGATTATAATCATCGTAACGTAATCAAGGATCATGATCAGTACTTACCTACTGGACACTTTATTCTCAACGAGAATAGTGATAGTGTCTCTTGCATGCACATCGACAGTGATAAGGTTGATTATAATTTCACGTACCAGCCTCGTTAATTCTCCTCTAACCATCGCTGCAAGGTGATTCAAGTCCTGGCACAGAACGTATTTTCATTTTATCTGATAATGATACGTGTTCGGGAGAGAGGAGTGGTTGATAACGGGTTTAAATCCGGAAGGATAATTGAATGAGAATGAACGTTGATTGAAAATGAACTTTGCTATATTTTTCTTGCTACAGCTCACCGAATAACATTTCTGTTCAAAAGATTGCATGGCATTTTCGACGTTAAATTTTCCGTCAAGAATAAGATGAACATTTCGAGCCCAGAATATTTGCGATACCGTAAGAACGATCTGAAATAACGTTGGAAAGTTGGAGCCAAATTGATTACGATATAATATGATCTCGAGCGTAGATGTAACCTGGGAAGGATGGGCAACCAAAAACATTTCTCTTCCTCTATTGTGGAGATCGCTTATTGCGGATTTCATTCTTCTCTTTAGAGACAAAAACATAGACGCCTCAACCTTTCCTAACCAGTCTTCCACATTGCCTCTAGCTTTTAGTCCTTTTCCTAATTGAACTCTTTCTCCCTCGGGAGATATCATGGCATTTATGTCTGTAGTCAGTATGACATCACTAGCATCGCTACCATCTTCTGTCGGGGCAGTTGCGAATTCCAAACGATAAATTGCGTCAAAGCATTTCTGCAAATGTCTTTGAACTGCGTGAGGATTTCTTGTCTGTACGCACAAAGCACACAGTTTATTAATAAACGGTTACAACGTGTCATACCAGCTCGTGCAGTATTCCCCTACACTCAGAATAATCGTCTGAAATTTTTCTATACTCGATAGTAAATCTGAATGTAACGAGACTAGGAATTCTCTCTCATTTATTTATTCGTTTATCTCAATTCGCTTCATACCTGGGCGAGTATTTCAAGGAGTTCGTCATTCGACAAGAAAAAGAAACGGGGAAATGCTATACGTTTCGTTTCAAGATATGCTTCGAGACATTTTAAGATCTGATCTAAGTGTCTGTTATTCTCAAGGAACTTCTCGTACAAGCCAGGCTGGCAACAGGCTTCCAATGCCAACGGCATCTGTGAAAAATAGTTTTTAATCGGACAGTTAGATGGTTAGAATAATTTCATCTCTAATCAAAATACCTTGGCGGTTTTTCGCATTATTTCTTTCCACGATTTGTCAACGACTATGAAAAGCTTTGACTCGATTGGAAGCTGACGTTGGATATCTGGAGCTGAAAATATTGACTCTAAATAGAGCCATTGCTGTTGACAATACTGCCAAGCGTCCTGAAATATAAGATCAATCAGCAATTCTTCGATATCAATTAGCGAAAACTGTTATAACGATTAACTAATGTAAAGATACCAATGTTTTCCAAAAAAGATCCAGCTGTCTGACCCAATCTTCTACTCGCGATTTAATTGGACCAACGTGACGCGACGCTTTGATAGTTTGAATATTAATGTTACTCTCTTCTAGAACAGCTTGGACTTCTTCCAGAGATCCCAAAATGAATATATCTTTAGATTCTTTGTGAGGTACTACAAAGAATTCTAACGTTTTCCAAGATTCTTCAACTTTTTTAAGCAACAATTCCAGTCCATATTCCGAACTGGCTGCTGCCGCAATTTCCATCAATTCAGCAGGATAAGAAAACACGTTTAGACCTTCCAGTATAGTCAGAGTGACCGGTTCGTCTGTTGTGAATTTGTAATTAAGCAAACCCTCGATTTTTTGCCAATGACGATTTTTTAGATTCGGATTTCTCAGGTAGCCTATAACTGGCAACTTGTCTTTGATCATTTCGATGGATTCTTTCAGCTTGGGTACTATGTTGTTGACTGGTAATCCTTTTTCTAACATAACGATGTTCTTCAAATTTCGCGACGTGAAAGCAGTCATATCTTCAATGTTTAGTGTATCGAATGGAACCGAATGCCATTCTTGAACAGCTGATGCCCACGAGTCAACAGTTTCCCATAAAACAGTACGCAATTTTACTTCATTTGTAACCTGCTCGAGGATATCGAATCTCGCCACCTCTACCTGTGACGTTACAATTAAATTTATTAGTGCCAATGATCCGAGATTAGTATCACGATTCTATACCTTGAATAATTTTTGGTGACTCCGATACGTATTTGCTAAAGCTGCACATTCAGCCATTCGAGCATTAAGATTTCGAAGAGTAGCGAAACAGTGCTCAACGCTGCTTTCCGAGTCCAATAGCCAACTTTGCTGTGAATTTAAGACAAGTATTATTCTAGAAGGTAATCTCAATCTGAATTGAAAACCTCGATTAACACTTACAACAACTTCGTCATTGATGTCCGAAATCTTGTCAATCAATTCATTGATGTCCAATTGAAGTTGGGAATTGAAACTTGCTATGAGCTGGTCTCGTGCAACGACTCGTTTTTCAACAGCTAAACGCAAGCCTGTGAATTGAACATTAATGCCCTGTAATTGGAACAGAAATATTAATAAGAGGCGAGAGAACCGCAAAGAGGTCTGATCCCTGCAGCTTACGAACTACTTATAGTCGGATGATGAAATATGAAAGATTCTTGACTCTATATTACCAGATAATTAGCCATTTCTTCAGCGGGTACAGGGATATGATATTCGTCCATAATGTCGTAGATTTCTTTGGAATATTCTAGCTGAGTTTCCATGCTGTCTATCTTCGTTTGTGCTTTATCAAGGAATTTAATGTACGTGACGAAATCGTCGGTGGTCATTGGATCAGCTTCGAGATAATTTATCGCGTCAAATGCCGCTGTTAAGACACTGTCTACCTTGGCCTTGCCGATTCTGTGAACAGGTATAACGCTGATAATTCGAAGAGTATATCGCAAATGGCGACAAACAACGGTATCGTAAAAGTAAACCATTAGAACCGTAATAAAGGTTGAATTGAATATAATAAAACGGGGTATACTAACGAGGGTATTACTGATTCTAGAACTCCTCGTTTTTTATTTGGTGCCATAAGGGCCACTTCCTTGAACCTCTCCAATACGATGAAGAAAATTCCCAAGGGTTGATATTCGGCAACTTTATTTATCGTTTCAATCTCCGAAGTATAGCGGAGGTACCACTTCCGGAATTGTTCACATACAGTTTCCTGTCGAATTATTTGATCATCAGCGGCCATGTCTTCTTGGTAGAATTCTTCAATTGGCTTCAGCCGTTTCCAATACAATTTTACAGCATCGATATTTTCCTTAAGAACTTCGCGTAATTCATTTTTCACTATCTCTATTCTAAGATCTTGCTTCAACACCGTTAAAATTTCTGGTGGTTTTCCGCAAAGTCGTTCTTCAATTTTCTGATTTATCATTGGCCTGGAATACGACGTGGGTCAATGAAAACGTCGACACCGTGTGGAAACGACAAAATTTCTACAACACATTGAAATTTGATTATCGAAATGATTACCTCGTGAAACAGTTGAAAAATGGATCAGAGAGCAGTGGTTTTATCGCGTCCAAATTATCCTCCCACAAGTTGCACACTGTTTGCAAAACGAATAGGAATATATCCTCCGAAGGATCAATGTCCAAACCATTTTCTACCGAGATGGATAAATTTGCAACGAAGAACGGGTACTGAAAGATTATTTCATTAACGCGATACGAAAATATATTGGCACACATCAATAACTCAGAGCAGGTCCTTTATCATCATACAATCAATGGAAAAATACCTGAGGCCCGATTCCTGCAGGTGGTCGTGGAACCTCTAGGATGATATCAACATCAGTAGTATCCAACAATTCTTTGGACGGCAAGAATTGACTATGGTTACATAAAACCTGGACTAATTCTTTGTACGTATTGTGCAACAGAACGTGCATCATATTCGTTCGCATGTAGTCAATGAGATGTATAAAGCTATGATCAAACGAAATGTACGATTACAAATTTTACGATATTTTCATTATGGGCCTGTGATGTAAGCAACGTACCAGGAGAGACGATAGCATTTGTTCCTTTTGCGAGCCTGTTCTATGTAACTCATTCTCAAAATTCCATCTTTGGGCATTTTGAATTTTGCTCCGCTGAACTGGCCTTTCGAAATTATAGAAAACGGTTTATTATCGGAATATTAGAACTGGGGATTTTTTTTTTGGGATTCATTGCATTTTACTCGTAAGTGAAACATTCACATTACCAAGTTTCCCATAAGCTGTCTGTTCTATGGTAATATTCGAATCGTCCGGTGTGTATCCTTCCTTCAAAAGCGCACCAAGACATGCATTGTTCACTATATCTATGGCCAACATCCTGAATTCGTCCAATTTCTTTCTTACGGATTCTATTTTCGCGAACTGTCATCATCCGTGATCATAGTTTGAAATATATCGTGTAATTGGAATTTTCTTCTTAGTATTTAAGACCTTTTTTGTCATGGTATTACCTGTGTCTCGACGAACATGAATAGTGGCAATTTCTCAGTGAAAGACAAGTCGTTGAATGAAGAGTCCAAAAAAACTGTGCACATTGCTTTTATTTCAAGAAGCGCCTTGCTCAAAATCGGATCAGAAATGAACAGATTCTGTTCCATGTAATTTCTCGCAGAAAGAAATTTTGTCCACGTTATCGTCCTCCTCCATACATGGAACGCTTTCCACATACGATACATCACGAATGTTCGTATCTATAAATAAATTATTAAATATACTTATACATTCACTCATCAATCATGGTAATTATTCTAATTAGAGAGCTGATATGTGAAATGTAGGGCATCTGCGGTTATTTATGCACGCTTATTCATACCCCCAAACAGATTTTTTTCAAAGCAAAAATTTCACTGATTAGTGGACCGATGACATATTTCACCTGCATTTTAATGACCGTTCACTTCAGATATAACTCACCTGCATCAACTTGAGATAAAACCGATATTCTCTTTCCCAGAGTTTCATTGGTGTGAAGGACACCTCATCAGGACTGTACTGGGTGACACCATCCACGCTGATTGTCATATAAATACGTTGGAGTTGACTATAGGGAACGATTCTGAAAAAATAATGGCGAATAGTCGTGTATGTCAATTACAATTATATCCGGATAGATTATCTTACTTTAACGCATACGGGGTAAAGAACTCAGAGCAACGTTCCACGGCGTATATCATGTAAAAGAATCCAATATTCTTGTCAGTACGTAAGTTGTTAATCAGCACGAGCTGGTCAGCCACTTCAGGAGGTTCATTTAAGTCACGTTTTTCTTTGATTGTGTCCACATTTTCGATAACTTTACCTGTCGGTCGTACATCGACTGAAATTTTTGTTTGATTAGACGAATAAACATTGCTGTATCGATTGATTGAATTCCGATCATTACTCAAGTAAATCGACGTACTTTTAACGGTTTTATAAATTAGAGACCCGCCCTGACTCGAAGTTGTCAGTTTTTTTTCTAATTCGGGTAAAGGAGACGGTGGCAGACATACTTTTTGGCGGATTGTTTCCTGTTGATCTGTGAATCCGGTCTGAAACAGGACATTGGTAGATATGTGAAAGAAAAAAAAAACGATTTTCAATCCATTATCCACGAAGATATTTATCGCGAGAAGTTGAAGCTAACAAATTTTATAAATCTTACAAGTGGTTCTGGTGATTCCCGTTTGTGCTCGATCTTTTCCAATACTTTTTTATGAGGAATGTGAAAGGGTATCTCTCCTCTTCCTCTGAAATTAAAAATATTATCACAGAAAATTTACGATTTTGAGTGATTGCAAAAATTTTTGTCGGTTACAGTTTTTTCGTCAGTTTTTCAGAATCGTTGGACAGATGTGACGAGGGTCTCTGACACATCACAAACAACTAGAGGTAAAATATATCAAGAAGTAAATCTTTGACAACGAAAATCTCATCATGCAACAGACTCACCTCTTGTAACTCTTTGGGGGCTTGCAAATCAGTTGATTTAACAAGCAATCGATTTTTGCATTATCCGGAACATTTACTAATCGACTGTTAAGACGAGACGGACTGTTGGGGTCAAAGGATCCTTCGGAACAAATGGAGATTGACTGCATCCCATCCTGGCCCAATCTGTTATCCCTCGATTCATCCATTTTTTATACGGGCAACTTTCTGCTAAATTATATATGAATTACCAATTCTTCTGGATGTCTGTTTCCGTGGTTCATCACTATCTGTGAATTACTCCTTCGTTTTATCCAGAGAAAAGCTCTAAATATGGCATCAAGATATCCTGAAACGAAGATAATTAATTCTATCCTAATGGACCGGATGGTTAAGAGGTAAAAAAAAAAAAATTATGCGAGCATTAAAGCTCTACGAGCTTGCACATAATTATGAGCTTTACGTCAAGGTGAATTTTGCCTATTAATGAGTTGTGACGATGTATATTTATAAATAATCTAATTTACCTGATATTAGTTGACCGGATTGCAGAAGTACGTGATGAAACTCTTCATATCACATGAATTAAAAGTCTCCTGAGTTAAGAAAGAGAGGCTAATCGAACAGCAGATTGCTACGATATTGATTTAACAAATGAGCTTTGAATTGTACAATCGATAATATACGCAAGAGGAAAGTTAAACAACTTCAGTTTGAAGACGATAGACTTTAGCGATCACCATTCACAATTTTCATGCTTTTGAATAATTATTACAAATTTTGCTAGGCTTCGAAACACCCAAAATAATTATTACAAATTTTGCTAGGCTTCAAAACACTCAAAATAAGTTTTTTCTACAATCTTCTTGCTCACAATTCTTAGTGGCGAATAACTATCGAGCTTAAATCAGACACAGATAATTATTTCATTACACAAACAGGCCAAATGGACATTTTATTCAACACGACTATAACATACATGTCTAGATTAAAAGTTTCTATCCGAAGTGTTCAAGTATTGGCGGATATTTACATTCGCGTAGAATGAATCTGATGAATAAAATTTTTCGCATCGCCTCATGAATTTATTTATTAAAAAATGAGGGTTGAGAAGGACGAGCGTTTCTGATGAGGAAAGTTGATGCCCTAGACCCTGAAAATCAGTGGATCTCGAATGCATGCATAATTTGTAAGTTCAATTGCTCTGTAGCCGAGTGTCAACCGTCGATTAATTATTTATTCCGGCTTCAGATTTGCTTCGACAATTTGTCTGCTACGTAGTTTTACGTCAGTCCGACTTAGAATAGACGCATCTATCACTTCGTGCTCCACGTAAAAGCCTGCGAGAGATAAAACATCGCGTTGAAAGACAAAAAAAAATTTACAAGAACTTTATAAGGACTTTTTGTTGGGGATATTTTCGTAATATTTGATAAGTCACCGCTCACCAGACAACTCAGTCTCTTTGCCATATTTTAATTTTGATTTGTACTCCGAGATGTACGTCTGGTACATATCCCTGGCTCTTTCTTCACGATCTTTGTCAAGATTTTGGCCACCAGCTCCGGACAGCATTCCGACCTTCTGACTGACTTGCGTTAATAACGCGAGACCTGAATTTTCAAATTTTATAAATAAACGACGAGTTTCGAAAGAATATTAATTAGTCGTTACCATTTGTTTCCGTTTTTCCAATTTGTGGTTCGTCCTCTTTATCTCCATCCTCTTGTGATTTTTCTTCCTCAACAGCTGGTTGCTGCAGTTGTTCTTTCTTATTCTCGTCGCTTTTCTGTGCTTTATTTTTGATAGTTTTCGACTGTACGCAGGTAAGCATTTCGTTCATATTCTGCAACGCTGCTCTGATATTCATCAACAGCTCACCCCGAACTTTTCGCATACTTTTAAAATCGGTTTCCCTTTTTCTTTGCACCTCCAATTCGTCCAGCATCTTTTTTTTGTCTTCTTTGTATCTGGAAAATTACAAATTTTGGATTACATGGTGAGTATGACAACCCGTTGAGCTTTCAATACAGTATCGAATATACTTTCTTATAGTATATGAATTTTATGTATATTTTACATACTGTGCAGTAGTGGAGATCATGCTGTGTTCCAAAGTCGCAAGAATCAGAGTTGCATGATTTTTCTTATTCAGAAAAACATCACGTTCTCTTATGTTGAAGTTGAATTGTTTAATCAAACGTGATTTCTGTCTCATTTGCTCCTCGAACCTGGGTATATGGAATATTTTAATATATTCAGCTAGGAAGGAGCGGGTCTGATAGATATTCGAAAATTTCAATATAAAATTTTCGAAGGATTGCACGGACTAGTTTAAGAGTTGAAATTACTCAAAAAAGATCCAATATACTCCAGTGATTGATTACCTTGGGAATATTTCTTCGTAAGAACGTACGAGCATGGATTCTTTGATATTTTCAAATATATTTTCGAGGTCTTTCATATCCTGTTCAAGAACTATTTCACTGCTCGAAGTCCCTTCGGTTAATTCGGTAAAATTTACGTCGCTCTGTACAGCAGAAAGCAATTAGCGTGATATGAAAATGAAATATTAGAGCCTATAGCCTCCTGTTTAATTCCAGACTAACTAATCACCTCAGTTCTGACAAGGGATTGAAGGTATGCCCACAAATCATCTACTTGAAATCGAACAATGTTCAGCGTGCGTTCTCTCTCCTTCATATTAACGCAGACATCGCGCTCTAAATTTTTATACCGCAATCTTGTGTCGTCTAAATTTTCTGTTACAAGTTGGCCCATTTCTGTGGCTTTTATCAGCACTTTGCATTGAGATTTTTGATCTTCCATAAGCGCATCAAGAACCGCGTTGAAGTACTTCGCGTCCTGTAAAAAGACGCGATCAAATCACTACGTCATTAATTTTTTTTTTTTTGGTTTCTGGCGAAAAACTGACGTTTTTACCGTACATTGTCACACGATTGATTATCAAAAAACTTTTTTTTTTTAAATTCTCGCCTTTTTCAAAATTGTCAATATGTTGCAATACGTTCTTCTGATAGCTGCTGCTGCACTGTGTTTTGCCATTGAGTGTTGGAACTGATTTGTTAACTGCTGGTGGCCGTAATCAGGAACGTATTCCTGCTCTTGTTCATATTTGTCCTTTAGTAAAGCACATTCCAACTGTAAAATAATTATTCAATGAAATATAATGGCGAGAAATTATTTCTAGTACATAAGTACATACTTTTCAGATAATGAGATTATTTTGCGTTACCTTGAGGTCAAAAAATTCTTTCATCCTTTTCTTTTTCAGGTAATATAATTTGTCCAAATGTCTCCGGTTCACATCGTTTCGATGGTAAATAGCGTTATGGGCTTCCTAAATGTGAGTGAAGCTTTAACAAAGTCATATCAGAATAAATTTATATCGTATAAAAAGTGATTCGGCGCGGTATCATTTCATTTCACATCGTCTAGAGACTCCGACTCCATATAATTTTCACTCATTTTAATTTCAATTTTTTTTTTTCGTAACGTTCATCAAAGTAAATCAACTGATCTCATCAGAATTATAAACAGAATCCTATTGTCTGATGAAATTTTTTATTTATTTTCAAATTTATCGTTTTTGGAGCTGAACGGATTTTCTGGTAGTTACAGTAATGGAAAATATCGTGCAAAATATATCTTGCCAGAGTATGAAAATAAGAGTACAATTCTTTCGGACTAATTTCATGTATCAGTCTTCTCCGATACGATCATTTATGCATCGCATAATTCGAAATTCCGTTGATCTGTCCGTAAAATAAATTTTTCAAAATTTATCAGACAAATAGAGGGAGCTAGACAACTGCAATTGCACTCCGTGCAGTCTCGTTGCATAGCTCTGAAATCAGCAAATCCCTACATACGTCAGGTGTCATGTTCTGGAAAGCCAATTGGTAGTCCCGATGATGCTGGAGTAGAGTTCGAAGTCTGCGTTTGTTGCCTTCGGCAGTATCGTTGCTAACTTCCCGATAATTTTGTACATCTTTAGTCAACGATTTCAGATCCCTGGAAACTTTTTTTTTCACTCGCGTCGCGTTGATCACTTGTAATTTTTTTTCTCGGGCTACGACAAGAAGAATAGTTTCGATCAGAAAGCAGCAGGCCTAAAATCCAGTACCTGCTTCGATACAAAAGAAGATCGTGGTTTCTTTTTATATTTGAGGCTTTGAGATATGCATAGGATTGATTAGAATCCATGAAAATTAGAAACTAAATACTGAAACATTTATTTCAGGAATTATTCGATCAGCTGACATTCTCCGGCTCATAAATTGCAGCTATCTGCACTCCTCATGGATTAATTTATAATACTGTTGAATTGCGTTTCAAAATGAGAAGAAAAATTCACGAAAATTGTGATTTTAGCTAACAGCGAATGTCTGGAGAATTTTTTTCCTCAAATGATTCATTCAGCTTATTCACCGTACAACTTTAGAATCCCACGATACTGATGCAGCTTGTCTCTTATCGTCCATCTCTCGTCCTTCATCCCGTGAATTTTAATATTCTTAGAACTGAGCATTGTCCTATTCTGCCTTTTGGAAATAATCTACTTGAAAAAAAATATGCGTATATTTACGATAAGTCAACGCAAAAAAAAATAACGGGTACAGAAGTAATAGAACATTTGAAGCCACCGATGAGAACCTAGTCGCTGACCGTCACCGATCGATAAACGGTAAAACCCCCGATCGAGCTTGCAGAGAAAAAACTTTTTCCTTCGAAAAAGGAACAGTGACTGGTTTCAGTTGGTGATAAAAATCAGACGTAAATTCGTCATTTGAAATATGAGTCCGTGGAGGTAGAAGAATATTGCCAATTTTCCAAGATAATCACATATTTTTGAAAAGCATTAAGATTCGAGCCTGCAGAAGTTTGATTTCTGAAATAAATACAGTCGCTGTCTCTCGGCTGACAGTTCGTTACAATAAATCAGCACGAATACACCAGCGTCAATGTCTCGTACTTACAGAGCTTAATGAGTTAAGACAATAACTGGCATAAATCTTAGTGAAGTTGACGGCAGCAGCCGGAGGCGCGACGTGGTGTCAGTTAGGTTCCGCGAAGGTTACAGCTGGATCTTGGATGGTACGACGGAGGTTCACCTCTCCGCCTATCTTGTTATTCAAAGTTTGATTAAAGGCTTTGCTCTTTCTCATACTGGTACAAGATTAATAACAAACTCGTCAGATCGAGTAGATTATACGATGAAAAGTTCGCGAGGGTGACAAGCGCGATTGTTCGTTTATCTTATGCACCACCTACAAAGAGAGATATCCGCTTTAAGCTTGATCTCGTTTACAGGGGGTACATTGTACTCGGAACATTTCCTCTTTTTTTCACCTTTCGATAAATCGCTTTACAAAAAATATCTACTTTTCAAAATACGAGACGTGCAGCGGATTCGAAAATCTGATCGAATGCCAGAAGAAAAATTCAATAGATCCGTGAAAAAAAATCGTCTAGTTGACTGAAAAGAAAAGACAAAAAATTGATTGAATCAGAAAAAAAAAATGTGGAAAAATTGTGTTCATAGCTGATAAATTTGCGTCGATGTACGTAATTCAAGTCGCAGTTACAGCAACGTGTGCTAAATACTAGGGAGATAAACGAGCAGGTACTGGCACAGCGTAGTATAAAACTTCTGTGCAATAAACCCCGAGCACTTTCGAGCTGAAGAAAGTAAGAAAAAGAAGAGTTCTTTTACCCCTCTGTTAAGTAGAGGGCGAGACGGAAACTGAGTTCACGCCGGAGGCGACATCGCGACGCTTCTACGCAGGCTAAGGCGAGAGATGCGTCTCGTACTTTAGCCCTCTGGGCGAGCAGAACTTGATTGCCACAAACTGGTGACAAAGGTGGTTTTCTTCTCTTGCACATTAAATCGCTGAGTAGTAATCTTTGAGGTCAGTTAATGAATCTGCGCGACGCGATCTTTGAGGGACTTTTATTTGAAGAAAAAAAAAATTAAATATATATATTCCGCCGCTGATCTGATCTGAATTGAAATATCGAGTGTGTCGAGGTGTTCGAGAGCTACAATTCGAAACTGGAAACTGGAAGCCCGGAAAGTTTGCTTTGCCGCTTTTAGGAGCTGCAGAAGAAACGAATAAAACATCGATAGAGAACCCGGAAAACCGCGTGCTGATATAGGTATAAAAGTACGACCGTTCGACGATATTTTCAGTCCTCTATAACTTGCGGAGGTTAGAAAAATACGGGCTTTTTCTAAGCATTGCTATTTATTTATGAAGGCCACTCGGTTTACGGCTTGGCTATATAATATTACCTACACGGATATATACCTACCTACGTGGAGTCATCAAATCGGCAATGAACCGCTAGTTCGGATTTTATGTGACAACAAAAATTGATCTTCGTGATGCAAAAACTGTCAATTTTAGCTCAGAGAAGACGTACTTCAAAAATTCTTCAAGCACAGGCTCTGTGTTGTTCAAAAAAAAATTTCAAGACCATGTAGCCGATTAACTTTTCCTCATAACCAACATTTTTTGGTTCAGTTCCCCGAAAATCACAGTTTCAGAGGTTTGGCAGTTGAAATTACGAAAATGGATAGTCTGATCGATCTGAAATTAATTTGGCGCTTTGAAAATCCCCAACAGCAGTTCATTATGGATTAAATTATTATAGTTGAGATAAACGGACGAAAACCGTTTAAAAAATGCAATGCCTTTCAGCGTGGTAGTGGGGTAGGCGATGCTAATGAAAGATCTAATTTTTTTCTCTTTTTTTTTTGCGTTAGGATCGTTAATGACCCCCCTGTATCCACTGCTAAACCTGCCGGTGTGGAACTTTCATCGGCCCATTAAAACGCATATTGTAATGAGAGCAATGGACCGAAAGTCATCAGTAGGGTCGCGAAACGTTCGTTAAAATATCGGTAATGGCCAATGACGTTGTTTCGTATGGATAGCTTGTGCCATTCAATCGTTATTGCTTTTTAATAACGTGTACAGGGCACTGTAGAATTTCACAATTATCTTGACAATAATGAAGATGATAAGGGACAATAATCATTAAAAATTTGTTACAAGCCATCCATTAGGGTACAAAGAAATTTTCGTCGAATCGATTCCCCTTGAAAAAATTGAGAAATTTTGTTTTTCTTCAATAATATCGTAAATCATTAGGATAGGGCTGAAATGCCCGAGGAAATATGCAGCCTGTCGTGTCACTACCGAGCGAGTCCCGGCCCGGCCCGGCCGGGGCGATAAGACTTCGTTAATTTCCTTGGTTTTAGCAATAATTCAACGAGCCCCGATCCTAAAAGTTCAATCAACTCTGGGGTAAGTTCGTTGCAGAACTAATGCTCCACCCTTCGCCGGCCCGTTTCACCCTGCCATAATTTACCAACACTTCGTTCTTTTTTTTCGCGGATCGCTATATACATTTAGCCAGACCTAAGATCTTTCCAGCCTCCAAATCTTCCCCCCCACCCTGAAAAAAAAATATATATGTATGTATGTACGTGTACACGTATGGCCAGTTGTCCGCGGTTGTATCTTGCTCCGCTAGACCCTCCCCAAGGGTATTCTAGTTTACTTTGCTGCTAGATTACTGTCGTTTGGGTAGCTGTCCAAAAGCTTTACTGAAATCCGCACTGAGCCCGCCGAAAGTATGTAACATGGTAAGTGTATGTGTGATGTTACACGTATACATGTACGATACGTAAACGGATGTTAAGTTGTGTGTTTTTCGAGTACCTACACCGCAAGGTAACTCGTAAAACTAAGCAATTAGGAAAACCTCCGTCGTATAAATGTCGGTATGACAGGCGAGCGAACGGTACGTGACGAACGGTCCGTAGAGGGTATACTGTAGTATTTATTAATTAATCACCCCCTATATATACGCACGTGGGACAACGAGTACGACAACGCCTATATGACGCGAATGATAACGGTGACATCAGTACGCGGACGTGACTCGTATCGCATTGCAAATTGCAGTTTAGAATTTGCAATTTGCATTTATACTATACGTAATCTATGCACATACAACCTACAACGATAACACTCATTTATGGGTTTCATTCAATCACGAGTGACAGCTTTAACAGCCAATCACCAACGTACAATATAATCATAGTAAAAATAACACAATGATGACCAATTTTTACTGACATCAGCTCATCGAGATATACTCAAGGAATATTCGAGAAACGTCTATAAAATGTACTTGAAGATTGTCCACCAGGTGTTACATTCTCTCACAAGTAAAGTTTGCCGAGAATTCCGCTTTCCACTTTCCAAGTTCTGCAGTGAAAGTTTAAATAGTAAGTACTTTCGTTTTCAGATGGAACTGATTGGCAGACGTATATAGATGTCATCGTTTCTCCGCACTTGGGGTATAGTTAGTGACCTTGTTGAGTAGGAATTAAATAAGTGAGGAGTCATAATTCCGGCGAGGATTATAGTTTTCCAGGAGCTATTTCAATGGAAATAAATGTGAAATGAGTTGGGGTGATTGATCCCGGTGAAACTCGGACTCGTTATTTCCAAGTCCTGCAGCATCGACCTCGTAACGAATTTATTTTTTATAACTAAACGAGATGATCCATTGAAGTATAAATTCTAATAAACAAGTTAACGATTGATTGAACAAAAGATTTATATCGATCGGCAGGTGAAACGAGTTGCATGCATTGATACGTCGTTGGGGTTGGATATTCGAATACTTCCCTCGCTTATATATTCTTTCGCCTTTTTTTTTGTTCATCCCTCGGTATCCCTTTCCTCCCTTATCTTTCCGGCAGCCGTCAACGTTAGTATAATTTATCCAATCGTCTAAAATCGTTTGGTCCTTATTTTTTTTTTTTTGTTACTTATTCTTCTTCCTCTTTTAGCTCGGCTTTAGATATTCGGGTCGGACACTTTAGCGATAAATCTATTGCCACGAAATAGAGGTGTTATTCTACTTCTCTTTCCGAGGGGCTTACCGAGTTGAGCAGCGTTTACGAGCTGCGCGCGATCCAATCGAATTTTCCATGATAAAAAAAAAAGAATGAAAAATAAAATAGAAAATGAGATAGCCGCACAGATATCCTTTTAAGAATTTTATCCGGGATTACCAATGCTCCAAAAAATATCAGTACAACATCTAGTTCTTGTCGAGATTTAATATTCTCGAAATTTTCTCAAAATTCATCATTACGACGGTTAGTTTATTTTTGGTTCGATGTAGTACGTTACCAGGAAATTAGGCTGTTGAAGTATATCAATTGAAAGTATATTTTGAGCGGGTCTAAGAATGTTCAAATTATAGGAATTCACGTTCGTGAAAGAGCTTAATCAACAAAGTTAGAGATAAAGTTTATTGAGAAGTATGAGAATCCGATTTCGATAAAATGTATTTTCCATTGAATTGTTTTACCATCTTTTGTTCTGTAATTATTTCAATAATTTATTTTTCTTCGCTTCAAGTTCTTGTGGCTTAAAGTATTGTATGTATACCTGGTATTCCCTTTTGAGGGGGATAAAGATCTTGAAAATTTTAATTATTACTTATACTTACTTCTATAACATTTTTTGTAGAACTTTATTTTCTTATTTGAAAACTTCGTGAGTGTTCTATAAACTTTCATTGCAATCGATTATTCTATCATTATTATTATTATCATTATTGGTCGTGCTAAAGCCGAAAGATTTGATCCCAGCCAGGTACCTGCGTTTTCCCGGAAATTATGTTTCAAGATATCAATCAATTTACGGCCAATAAAACTCCACCATTATCCCAAATGGGGTCGTAAAAAATCACCGAAACACGTCGCCATCGGTGATATTAATCCACTGTCCGAACGAATCGCCTATGGATACTAAATAATAAAAATCATACTTTAGAAAAAAAAAAAAAACGTTTCGCAGTATTACACTGCATTTTTCTCTTCACCCCATTTTTTTTACTAATATTTATGAGTATCGCACATTGCCTCCGATTGTTCACGCTCCAGGATCTTGGTATATTTCACTTCTCTGGTTTGTTATTCGAACATTCTTCAAGACTCAGCCGGTAAGTAAAAGGAATCGGCTGTAGAGTCAGATGTTCCGTGAAATTTAATTTAAAAGTTATGGCGAATTAACTTCCTTCGTACATTTTTGTACCAGAAAAGAAAAAAATATTATCTTTGTTTTTTGTGCTAATTTCAAAATCCCGTGGAAAGGGATGGTACAATTCTTCAGAAGTCAAAAGTCGTACGTAGGTATAGGAACGTCGGTTTTTACTCTTTTAGCTTTCAGAGCTAATAAGCGAGTTCACGTTGATCTGCTACTTCACTATCAGGTAAAAGATAGATCCGAGTCGAAAGCTCTTTCGCGAGAGGAACCGCAAACGTATAAGACGATATGCATATATCCAGACACTTATGAATTATGGGATGTGTATATCGATCGGTATATTGATATCGCGATGAACGGTGTAGCTAGCCTGGAGCAGATATAGAAGCGTAGAATTTCGAGGATCGAGTTCATCTCCGTCGTACTCCTCTCTTGGGATATCTACACTCACTCCGATAAGCTTCAATAGTAGCCTGCACATATATATATTTTCTTTTTCTTTCTCTTCTTCTTTTCTTTTCTTTTTTTTTTTATACGCGCTGCTCCTTGCTGCTGCTTTCTCAGATAATATGCAAATTCGTAAAGCGTCTGGAGATGTTGATAAATTATACCAACCGACAATATAAAGGCAAGGTGGTGCCCTGTCTGCAGGTCGATGTTCGCAAGAGTTGGCTTATCCTCGGGTATATCTATTATACGGCTGCAGGTTTGTTCGCGATTCGTGGAATGCGGAATTCGTAATTCCTTTGCGATAAAACTCCGAGTAAACAAATGTGTATAAAGATAAAAATTTCTTTATATACCTGCATTGCTAAGTCGATATACTTTCGTCGCGTTAACTTCGATTTCCAAAATTCTTTTGGTATTTGATGATAATTTTCTGCTCCATGAAAACCGAAAGGAGAATGTATTCGTCAAATATTTTTTTTTGCGTTCTATAAAATACGAAAATTTGTAACAGTTTCACCCTGCAGCGGAACGAAGTCTATTTACCGTTGTCCGCGGCTGGTCCACATTCATTTTCGACTGTGCGTTATTGCGCGAGTGTACCGCGATAACGACCCGCCGAAAATCTAATAGCCGTGCAGGTATTATGTCCGACAGAAAATATGGCTCTAATTCTGTTGCAACAGAGATAACGTACGTTTACACTCGAATTTCGAGTTGTTCGATCCCCGTGTGCATATATACCTACATTATATACAAACATATTTCCATACATAAATACAAAGAGACGTGTTAGGGATTCGAAACGTGGAATACAATACGATCTGAAATACAGGGTATAATGCTGTATTTCAGAATACAAAAAACCGTATCGAAACACGTGTAACGGGTACACTGAAAGTGAGAAAAAAATACGTATAGATTGTATTGTAATCCTAAACAAAGTTTGAAAATATTGTAGTCGATAATTTTACGCATTCGAAAATATTCATGGGGGTTTTCATTTTTGAGTCTGACCTGTATATATTGTCGAGAATGTAATTATGTACTTCCACGTACGTCTACGTATCCACATAACTCCTAAACTTTGTTAGAGAATATCGCTTGAAACTATATATCCGATAAAGTGACGTACGATTAATTAAAAATTCGAGGATAGGCGCTAATTCCAACTCCGGTTGTTGGATTTTTTAAAAACCACATGTATTCTCTCTCTTCTTATCGTTTCGCAGAACTTTTTAATTAACATTCGATTTCGCTGTTTCATATTCCCACATTCAGAGATATACGATCTGGTTGTTATAAACGAATATCATTAGTACCGAGAAAAATTGTCTACAGTTTTTCATAAATATATACAAATTCGTTCAAATATTGTGATCTCGAAAAGTGAATCATACGTTTCAATACAAGAGACATATTTTTTTTTTTTTCAAGTTTATGGACTTTTTTGTCTGTTAAATAAAAATCAGAAGAATGAGATTAAATATGGAGGCTTGAATAGTCGACTATACAAATTTTATTCAAGCTTACGTTTTTCTTGCTTCAATTATTACTTATATTGGTTGAAGAGAATTTCTTTTTTTTTCTCGGTGTATACGATATCGGAAAATACGTTGATATATATTTGAGAAGATATATCCTGCAGTACCCGTGTCGCACGGTCCCCCAATGCTAAAGCGAGTACAATGCTTATATCCGTCCACATCAGAAATTTCCAAGAACGATATAATAATACAAGAATCCGTTTCAAATTCCGGTAGGATTCCGCGTCGTTGTTTCTTCCATTGTTCAGGGATTAATCCCAAATTTTATACGACATCTGCAGAGATATTTTCAGAGGACTATAAGCGACGAGGAAAAATTGATTTTATTTTCACGTTTTGAACGGATGATTGAGGGGTTTAAATTTGTTTGGAATGAATGATTTCGAGTATTCGTAAGACATTAATTTGCGATTATAATTCTTCGAAACTCTGTCGCATTAACATGCATTGTACGGTATTTCCGTCTGCGTTAAATTCGACAAAAGAAAAGTTAACGGGATCCGTGAACCCATTCGTTCCTCTTTCGAGTATCAAATTAATGAAATATATCTCTCCTTTGTGTCCGCACGTACATTTATATGTAAAAATAAAGCCCTGGAATATGGGTTTATTTATACCTCGAAACGCGTCGCGACGCCACGCTTTAAACCAACCCCGTAAAACCTTGTCTTCTCGCTCCACCGCCTCTACTCATCCTTATCCTCGTTATTACAAGGCTATACTACGCGCTACCCCATCCGCCGAACTTCACTCTTCGTCCCTCACTATATCCCCCAAAGATCTTGTCATTAAATAAAAATACATTTATGTAGAGTGGTGGTACTGGCGGTGGTGCATTGCGCCCCCCGTCATGAGTCTGCAGACCGGGTTGAGTGCAGGTGTCTATTGTCCTATTCTCCGGTTCTCCGGTTCTCCAGTTCTCCGGTTCTCCTGCTCTCTGGTTCTTCGGCTCCCTAGTCCTCAAGCTCCCTCAAGCCCTCTCCCTGCTTTCCACAAAGCGCGGTGCGGTGCGGTGCGGTGCGGCGCGGCGCTGTGTAGAATCCATGGAAAGTATATGGAAAATGAAAGCTTGCAAATGCTCTTGGTAATACGAAGCGCGCGTTCGCGCTACCGCATTATATAACCATTGAATTCGATCCGTTCACCCCTCAACGGTTCCACTCCCCTAACATCAGCGTAGCTGCACGCGTCGATGATCCAAAGCAAAGGAATTATTTCTGACGTTGCCAACGTTACCCCTCGGGTACGATTTGACACAAAGTTTTCTCCTTTTCTTTATCTTGAAAAAATTTCAAAATGAAAAGAAAAAAAAAAAAATCACGATTTACGATCATAAGTTAGGGCGAAATGTACGAGGAAATGAATCGGCAAACATGTCGTTAAACTGATCAAAGAAAAAAACAGCAATTTCAAATACGTGAGCTTTTTATTTTTGTCAAATTTACAGGACGGTGCAGGATCAAACGTTGGAACGTCTCACTTGACGAAAATATTTATTGTTCTTCAACCAGGCGAAGTATGAGATAATTTCGTATCCACACTCGAGACACTGCGGAGGACCCACCGCGGGTTTGCTGATTTGATTTTCGTCAAAGTGGCGAAATTTCGAAGGTGAAATGAGAGAAGGTGGATTAAGAGAGCGTATAGTCGTCTCCGATTAAATTCGAGCCCGAACTGAAACCCGAGCTTCAGTTTCGAGCGGTTCGAAGTTTTATCCGCCATTAGACCCTCGTAACTTTAAACGATCTTTTAGCTTTTATTCAGGAACAAACGAGCGAATATATCTGCAGCTTTTCTACACTCAGAATTCCCCGGAAGGATCTGCACCATTGTCTCTCGATAACTTTCTTCCTTTCTTTCTTTCTTTCTTTCGTACTTTTGAAATAATAAGAAGATGTGCTTAAACAACTGGTGTGCTTTTGCAACGATTGATAACCGCAACAAACTACGGAATTCGGATTTTGTATAAACGAGAAAACGAGCGACAGAAGCTACATTGAACCTAACTCGAACGCGAACTCCAATCCACAGAGACCCTCGAAAAAATGAAAAAAAAAAATGAAAAAGAGAAGAAAAGGTAGGGAAAAAAAACCAGAGAAAAGAAAGAAATCGTACAAAGAAATTGGAAAAAAAAAGACAGCGAAAAAATACCCTGGCAACGAATGCCAACGACCCGAACGGCAATATTTGAGCACTGCCTGCAGGAATACGAGGTGGCCGCTGTACCGGAGGAGGCAGTCAGCCCGAATTTATTTTCGACAAAAATTTCCACCTATCACGCAGAAAATAACGACTGGCGCACCCAATTACAGGGGTCGGGGTTCCCGTATACCTATCCTCGCTTTATACATATATACGTAGAATCGTGCCCGGCCTCGAGTAATATTGCCAAGTGAATTACCACATTGATATACGAGCAATTAAACGGCTCCCTATCGAACCGGGCGAATCGCACATCCCTGTGCTTGCACCTTGTACTTATACGGTCTGTACTTCGTTCCGAAAACGATCGCGATTGATAATGAAGAGGTATAAAAGATCTCCTCAGTACTCAAATTTTCTTTGTATCTATACGACGACAGATGAACTTTTTTTCGCCTAGAGGCTCGATCCCTGCACGTCGCGGATTTTCGACACGAAGCATGACTCAGTAATTCGGTAAAAAATCCGTGGCATTTCACTCCGATAGTTAAACAGCGTAGCGTGACAGAGGAAACACGAGTTTCTCGGTACATAAGTTTCGTAATTGCAGCAAATGAGAAACGGGTGAATAAAATCGGCCTGGGATGATCGTTCACGCTACCTCATCGTAAATAACGTTTAAACCTCGACTGGATCAGGTCTTAGCTTTGACTATGCTTCTATGTTATAGTGCTAACGATTGCGTGACTACTATCGACGGGGATGGTACGATTTATCAATTTGTCAGTTTCACAGGCGCGTCCAAATCGACCCTATAAACTTAGCCGCACGATTTCTCTGGTAATAATAATTATTGTAGGTATTCGACTCCTCTTACCGATAAATGCCTTATACGCTCTTAACTCGGAGCTCTAGGTTCAGGATTTTTTTTTTTTCCAGGAACTTTTTCCAAAAGTTCAGGATTTCGATGCCAAGAATTGTCAGTTTCTCTGTAACTTCACGTCTGTACATATAAAAGACAAAATAAAACAATTTTAATAATTACCTTTTCACTGCTAAGATCATGCACAGGGTTGAGTATTTCAATAAAACTTTAGATCCAACCAAGACATAAAGTATATTGCGGTAGAGCTGGAAGTACGACTGCTTATGAAAGCTAGTGTAATAAAGGTACCAATTTACTTCAGATATTCGTTTGATGTTCGTTGCAAGTATTGCAAGACCGATTCTCATATTCCTCATCCTTCATCCCTCGTCCCTTGAGCTTCCCTTTACCTATTTTTGTTCTCTTTAGACGAAGACTGCTGTAGGTACGTCGTTCGCGATACACACAGGCATGTATTATCGCGTGTACGTACCTAGATCGGGCTAAAAATGAACCTGGATGAAATAAATCAAGTGGGCGATAGGCGTGGGGTAATGAATTTGTTAAAATGTCGAGGGTACACGCACGTCGGTTATCGGTGCGTATCGGGTAACGGTCAATAGAACAAGGGCGAGAAAAAACAGGGAGGGGAAAAAAGAAGCGAGAGGGATGAAAAAAGCTAGAATGGATCTAGAAAAAAGGAAAAACGGTTTGATTGACAGGAGAGAAGAACTGACGAGTTGACGAGAGAAAGGGAAGAAGGGCTCGAGGTATCCTGCAGCAGGTCAAGATTCTGAATGCTCTCATTTTCCACAGGCCCGTGATAATATTCTTACGACGGTTATAAAGTTTACAATTTGATTTCGTGTCACGGTTGCGTATACCGCGAGTAATAAAGGCGTATATGCGATAAAAGTTTACGAGGCTGTTACCTTATTATAACGTATAAAGGTATAATAATAATAATAATGATAATAACAACGGTGATGATGATAACATCGATAATATATACTTTCCTGTGTATGTGTGTATATGAGGGGATTTTCAGAAATTCTTAGTAAACCGATCAAGCGAAAAAAAAATTTCATTTTGGTTATGAATTGCCATTTTCAATCGTTTTTATACGTTCTGGAACGATCTGGAACTCAGCTGAGCCTCAAATCTCAATAGGGCTTTAATACCGTTTTTTGAAATACAAATCCTCGTCTCGTTGTACAGATTTGATATTATGCATATTTTTTAAGTAGATTTCCAAAAAGAGCTGAAAAACTATCATTACTATAATAAAAAATATATACATGTATGTACCACTTTTTCTATACCTCGATACTCTTTGATCAACAGAAAAATGAACGGAATCAATAGTCATTCCGGATCAATTTTGTTCGCTAAGAAATTCGGAGTTTGGTATATCTACAACAGCGTTGGCAGGGTGCTTCAGCGCTATTCGAGCACCTTTCAGTTTGGCAATTTAACGTATTTTCCTATAAAATGAAAGTGCAATTTCATCGTGATTCAAGTTCTTACTTGAAAAAAATAAATAAATAAAAATACAATAAGAATACTTGAGAAGCACGTCAAGTCAGCGATCTCGGAATTCAGGTTTAAAAAAGAATCAGATATCGAGATGTTTCGTTTTATATCAATTTTCTATCATTTAGGGCCGGTTATTCAACAGTTTAATCCACAAAACGACCAAAAACTATTCGCACTAATTATCGCGAAATTTAAAAAAAAATATTTTTATTCGTAGAATCGATAAGAATCAAAATTTCGGCCCGTATACCTAGAACGCGAAATATTTTTATATGATAGTACCTGCTCGGTTCCAGACGGAGTTTAATTATTTCTTAAAAAATTCGTTAATTGCAAAATGAGAGAGAGAGAGAGAGAGAGAAAGAACGTCGACGCGAGGTCATTAATTCCCCTTATTATCTAAAATTCATAAAGACACATCATCCGAGCGTACATTTCGTGAATCGCTTAAGGGCTTGGGGGCCGTTTATATTCCATAGCTTTTCTCCGCGTGTTAAGGGAGAAGTCCGGAGGTAGTGAAGAAAGAAATTGGAAAGTTCTAACGATAATTAACGGCAGGTAAATTTTTTTCCCCCGTTTTTCGATTGTATTATTAAACCTTTATGTATACGAATGAATATCAGGCAGAATATTCGGGCCATTTAAATTCACGATTTAATCCAACCCATTCATCTACCTTTGGCATTAATCCAAGCGAATATGAATGATCGACGATTTTATTTATCGATCGTACTATTTCCATTCCTGATGCTAGTTTCAAGTTTTCCTAGAGCCAGACCTTTCTCAGTTCCAAACATCAAACTACTTTCGAAGAAAAAAAAAGATCAGAAACACTTTCGGGACTCGGTCCTCCTTAAATCGGGGAAAAGTCCTCCCAGGCAAGTTGGCCACACTGGTTTTCCGGAAAAACTGTATCAGTTGTCGAGAATCGTATTGTGGAAATGTATAGGTATATCGACGAAAGATACGTTGACACTCGAAGATTTGATCTACATGGTAGGAATTTAATATGAAATTTACATAATACTTTTTGCTTCGTCCTTTCTCTCCCTCGGTTCCTACTATCTCCCCGTTTCCACGTCTCTCTCTGTCACACTCGGCGAGGTTTTCCATCGCAGAAAAACGCCATTTCGAATCATTTCGGGTCGCGGGACACGGGCAAGATATCTTTTATTTTATCTTCGGGGTAAACTACTCCTCTGTGTTTGACGTGACGGGCTGTGTCTAATACAAGCGAACCCCGGGGACATTTTGAACGTCTGTTTTAGATTCAGGTCTCAGTTCTGCAGTCGGTTGGTAAATTAGTCAATTTTAATATCCTCTTCTGTCCCAGGAAAGACGGAAAATTAAAGCACGAGACAATTAATCAGATCGTACAATCGATAAATTTCGCTCGAAATTTTGGTCCTGTATAAATCCTTACGATACGTTCAAATTCCAAGCAGATTGAAAGATCCGACAAAATATCGCGATTAGCAAAAAATAGGAGAGAGAAAAATAACCCAATGTCACTTTTGAGTCGCTTGGACTATACGTACGTGATAAATTCAAGTAAATCTATTACATCTTCTCACAAGACCAAGTTCTGAGGAATATCGATTCCAGAATTACGGAGCCAAAGGTGACCTGGATAACGGGTCTGTGTTTTTCATCGTCAAAATAAATGTCCGAAGCGTGACTATTCTCAGTTCGAAGTAAAGCGATTGTGGATCTGACGTTTCCACCTTGATCCAGCCCTGCACTGCGTGTGAGAAGAAAATGCTGATATAATTTTCAAGTCTTCATTCACCGTCAGCAATTTTCTTTCTAATGTACAGCAGCGTAACTTTTTCGTAATAAGCCGCATCGAAATGAAGACAAATATTAAGTTTTCTTAGAGTCCGCATATTCCCTCCGACGATTATCGGATAACCCCGATATTGTATGGGAAAGGTAAAAATGAAAGTTCAACAGAAATTTCGGTCGCTGGTGAATCGCGGTATAGCCTCCGTCGAATATATCAATTTATACGAACTCATACAGGCGTTGTACTTTCTCATTCATGATATACGGATCTCATACTATCCCACAATCACCCACGTAGTGGATATTGAAAAACTTGACCGCTGGGACAAACGAGGGATGGGTCAAAACGCAGCGAGTCAGCCATTTAGACCTGAATCTGATTGAATTGGTAATTTTACCGAAAAAGCACAAGTCCCACACGTGCCAATTGCCTATACGATACAGGATCTTTTCAACTATACTTTCCCTCTCAAATTTCAGGGGTGAAATTGGGGTTACTCGGCTAAATCCGAACACTGTCTTGACCGTAAATCTGTTCTTTTCGTTTCCCACTTTTCAGAGTGAAAAATACTACAAGTTTAATTCGAGATCAGGAGCGTTGACAAGTGCAATAGCACTGAGCCAGTCGGTTGCGGAGTTGATCTGCTGTAGAATAGTGGATAGCGTGGGATCAGGGAAAAGTAAAGGGTCTGAGAGAGGAATGGAAGAGAAGAAGAGACAGGGGGGAAAAGATCGGGAAAGAGGGGATTGGGGTAATCAACCCCGTGGATCTCGTGCCGGGACTCCCGAGCCTCCCATGGGAGCAATATGTTCTGGATTCAGGAGAGATATGTCCGGATTCGAAGCTGTATGTAGTAGGTGGGTATAGGGATCGTCCTGAATGCGAGGAGCCCCCAGGGCTCGCGCCTTCGTCCTCCGCCACGTTTCTTCGCCATGCGCAGGCAATGATCGGAAACGGTCTGACGTTTACGTTGGCATTATACACGCTTATGGGTACAAATGTACGCACGATATATATTCCCAGGGTGAAATTTTACCTATATTCCAGAATATATCGAGCCTCGAATAAAAATTTCTCGCTCTGCAAATTGAGTCAAAAATTATAGCTTGTCTAAAAAGTTCTATATATCAAAACTTTGACGTCGAAACGTGACGCGATTCTCACGGCCAAATGATATAAACTACCCTCTGTTATCGTTAGGGGAGCTGACAAAAAAAAAATCTCTCAAGTTTAAGTTTTCTTTTAGGATTCTCGCGAATTGCTTTCAGTCTCTGAGTTGCATCGGCTCACTTATATTTATAACGAACTCGGATTGCGGACGATTTTTACTTCCTATCTCTCTCGCTCTCTCTTATCAACGGCGTTCATTTTTCATGCGTTCAATTTTCTGCATTTACCGCGTTGTGTTTCACGAATGCTAAAATTGGCACGGTCGTACGCGTAGAAAAATTTCTATCGTTGGTTATACTCGGTCGGTTTTCTACTTCGCAGATGAAAAAGCTCTGTTCATTCTATAAACTGTACCTCGAGCTGCTCGCACGTTGTAAATATACAGTATGTACATAAAATAGGAAAAAAATCCAAATAAAATCAAGAAAAATATTTGCCAAATGAACGATGATTAACGCCGAGCGGTTAAAAACTATTGTTTCAACAGAATGAAGGAAAGGATGGAGCGTGGAGCAGGTGAAAACTCGCTTGATCGATGCGTATCTCCCTTCGTTAGGCGCATGTGCAGTTTCTATGTACAGAAAATAGACATGAAGGCACTAAATTATTTTCTTATATACAAAAGAACAGCGTAGCTATATACGTATATACCTATACATATATATACTTCAATCAAGACGATATAAATTTTGAATCAGAATTTTCTATAGTCCGGGTATGCCACATCAAGCGTTTTAACTAGAAAAGTTTTATAGTCCGACCGATCCCCATTAGAATTAGGATTTTTTTTTTTTTTTCGGGATAGTTTCATCCGCAAAATTAAATGACAGTATATACATATATGACTTCGTAGAAAAGTTGTGGAGAAAAAAAAACCAAAAAGAAATGGAAAATGGAAAATAAATGAATCCTCGTTGCACATGATTGTTTCAATTATTTTTTTTCTATGGTATAATTATTTCTGAATTGTCTGATGGGGTTTAGATACTTAGTTGAAATTTGGACCATGCATTGAAACTCTTAGACACAATCGTCTCGTTTCGTCGATAAATATATAGGATCGTATAGATTCGAATTGGGATATTGAATAGACATTGTACATCTCCGAGGAGTAACTGTCAGTCTGGCCACCTGGGGATCAGTTCCATTCCTCGAAGGAATCGTACGTGTCGCGGGGTCCGGGTTCGTTTTACGAAAATTTATTGAGTCCGGCAAGTAAGTGAAAACTATAATACGAAACGATTTTCTTCTCTAGGTATACGAAAGCAATTGCATACGTGCAGATACACGTATACGTATTATCAATAAGTTGTAATGATATTTTTCGAAGCTTTATTTTACAGTCTAAAACCTAATTCAATTATATAATTTACACGCTCCTGTAATGTCATGTATAATCAACAAATTTGTCAATTATATAGAAAATTTCTTGTTCGAGAATCTAATTGTTACCCAATTAAATGATAATAATTGTCTATTCCCTGTATGTGTTAACGTTCCTTTGGGAACGCGATAAAATATTCCAAATTTACAGCTCTTCGACGTCACGGCAGCTACTCAATGTCTAAAACCAAAACGAGAGGGTAGAATAAGGTGAGAATGCTGCAGAAGAGAACGAGAAATACGAAAAATCAAATCTTGTCATTCTTTGTAAGCATATAGAAGTCACTTTACTACCAGTCGTGTATTTTAAAGAAGAGCACTTTAAATGTCTGAGGTGTACCCATTTTTCTGAACCACTTCACTTCGCGTGTGATTTTATATGCACCCAGCTTTTGCGTATGTTGGTATAACACGCTAACTGCACTATATGGCCTCACTATTTTATTAAAGATGCAGTTATCACATGGAATGGAAACCGTTTACACTACTGAATCAATCGTGTACATCAAATATAGACAGAAATTGAAACCAGAGCGGGTAAGTAAAGTCGGTGTGAACAAGCGTCATATGTCAAGCTGCAGCAGACTCCGGGCGACCTGACAGACAAATAGATTAATCGACGTTTACACGATGGTTGGAATAATTTGATTTCTGTTTTCTTTTTTTTCAAAATCGATATATTTTTTGGTTAAAAGACTGAAAATTTCCGATGGAATAATACATCACATCGTGTTTCCAACGAGACAAATCAGATCAACGTTGTATCGCCCACGATTCATACGACTGATAAAATTTATGATTTCTCTACTCGGTTGAACCCTGCGCGGATTTACTTTCTTGGAAAAGTTTGTTTTCTTCTTTTTTTCGTCTTGAAATGCTTTCGCGAGCTCGCGTAACTTGGCGATATCGGGCGAGGAGACTTGCTATTTCAAGAGGCACATCAACTTACCCGATAGAATCTCCTCTTCGCAGCTCGTCGCGTCGACAGCGTCGTGGCAGGTGATGTCCTAAGCCAGGGATTTGAGCTTTGAACTTGCGATAATTATCTCGTGATTGTGAGTACCTAATGAGAACCGCGCATAAGACATGCAGTCTGATCCATCCACCAGGCTCGTGTTATACCTGGCGATCTATTTTCTCTTTGTCTGCTTGCTTTATATTGTTTACCCTATGGCAGTGTGCCCAGCGATCGTTTACCTGCCTCACGTACGACCAGGAATTGATTAAACGTCTTGATGGATGACCCGCAGTTAACACACGAAGAGTGATGACAATTGTTATTGTAAAATGAATCGGCTAAAGCTCGTTTCGCAAGCTCGTAGGTGTACAGGTTCAATCAGACTGCAGGCACTAAGTTAACCTGGATTTACTTAACGGATTTATCGTTATAAACTTTCGCTATAATTATAACTGGCAAAGTCTCGCTTGTCCTTATACTAATTGCAAGAGTTACGCTCTAAAAGGTTGCCTCGCGTTGGGAACGAGGCACAGTTGTTATACCGGGTTCTCGCACAACTTTCCTGACACCGATCCGTGACGGTGTTATAGTCAAATACCTGATTAGGATTTAGCGAGGTCTCGTTACGTTTGCGGAAAAATAAAAAAAAAAACCGAACGTCGCTTCGAATATATATATGGGTAAATCAGGAGAAATAAATTTGAGATGCTGTATCGAAGTTTCTATCCTCACTGCAGCGTTTTTCGGGAAGAGAAAAATCCGTTTACCTAAGGTGCTCCAGATTTCCTATATAACCCGTGCGGTTTGCTCTGATTTTTCCACTAAACAAAAACCTTTGTAGTGATATACGTATATCTGGACCAGTTTCGTGAGTAGTTTATGAACAACTATTCGTGACCACATATCTCAGTGAAATTCTAGTTTCATATATGAGTTATAAGTTCATGAAATATGAAATATGCCCACAACCCAGATACTATATACTGGTACATAAATCAGGTATATGTACTCGGGACTTCGAGAAATCTTTGAGAGAAATAGTTGAGGTTTTAGCTACATGAATAAACGATGGTATTTCCTAAAGAATTTTTCTCTATTTGTCAAGATTTCCAAAAACGCAAATTTCTTACGTTATTCGACTTCGTTTATTGCCAGAAAAGTTTGCTTTATCCTGTACAGGGTATCCCAGAATTAAATGTCCAAATTGAAAGGTGTCCTAGAGGAGGTCGAACCGAGTAAATTGACCCGAAGAACATGGGGTCTGCGAAGTCGCGTTCGCGAGATATCACCGGTTAAAAAATATCGCTCTGCGCCGCGATCACGGCGCAGAGCGATATTTTTTAACCGGTGATATCTCGCGAACGCGACTTCGCCGACCCCATGTTCTTCGGGTCAATTTACTCGGTTCGACCTCCTCTAGGACACCTTTCAATTTGGACATTTAATTCCGGGATACCCTGTACATCATTTTTTTTTTTTTTCAATTTTTTTTCTTCTTTTTGCATACCTGTGAGTAGCAGAAGCACAGTTTTAGAAATGGATTAAACTTTACACACACAGAGAGAGAGAGACGGAAAGATTGGCGATTAACAGTAAAACATCTCTGTGTACAGTTGGCGGGATTTCCTGCCGCAGGGGTGGCCAGACCACCGCAAACATCCTCTAACGTAAGCCCCCCCGTCCCAGAGAGTAACCTTAGCGGTCTGGTCCGCGGATCAAGAGCTCTGCCCGGAAAGTAAGATAAATTAGAAAAATATTCAAAACATCTTTCCTGAGAGTTGAAAGTTTTTTTCTGTTTTTTCCATTTTCTTTTCTTTTCTTTTTTTCGTCTTTCGGTTGTTTTTTGCTCGACGTGAGTGGTGGCAATGTTTCCTTTCATACGAGCAACGTCTTTGACAACTCTGACGTATAATGCCTGTAGCGTGAAATATTTATTTCTTCGAAAAGTAAAAGAAAAAAAAAACTTGTAAGAATATCAAAAGTCACTAGAACTCCCCCCCCTTTTCCCCATGGCTATATCACACGGAACCAGATTTTTTCTTGTCTTTTTTTTCTTACTTTCCTATCGATTCGATTCTTTTTTTTTTCTATATTTATTTTTTATTTTTGTGAGTTTAACGGAAATTCAACGGTTCTGCGATATTTACCGAGCTGTGAGAAAAAAAAATCCATCCAGGCATCCGCGCATCGCGGTTGCTTACTCGCACGGAAGCAGCCAACTCCAATTCTCCGAATCGATTCGATTAATTGTTTAGCGAACCGTGGAACCGATTAGATTGACGTTATTCAACTGTCACTTAAACTTGCAGAAAAAAAAATCGTGACGACTATCTTCGTTTCAGAAGGTTGGAAACTTTCGTCAAATTCTGAAATCGTATTTAAATTTATATACCGCTGTACCCTGTACAGGCTGTTCTAGGCAGGTTATTTCCTTTCGGCAAATTACGGTATATATCGCAGGCGAACGTTATTAAGCATAGTACATAGGAGAATTTGTTGTCTCTTGGAAGAGGGTTCCAAATTTAATAGGCAGTCTTCTATCAATTAATTAATTAATTAATTAATTAATGGTGTAACGGGCAATCTTGGGAAACACTACGATCGATCCCGGTCATTCATGTAGACAATAATTCACGCTTCAGTTAAATTTCACGTCAAGTTAGGCACAAGATGTCGAGTAATTAATGTAATCAAATTCTAACAGAACAATCAACGCTATTCTATGTATAATATAGCTGTACCCCTCCATACAGACTCGTGACAAAGAATTATATCGAACGAACCAAAGCCAACCAAACGAAATGTTCGGCAATTTTTTTTTTCCGCGTATAGCAATAACTTCAGGATTTATTGATGTTATAATTGAAATAATTTGCAAAAAAATACTTTCATTGGTCGTTTAGGGGGACCAGTATAGCTTGGTCAGGGAAATTTGGAGTACTCCAAAATTTATTTATTTATTTGTCAACCAAAGTTTATTTCACATCGAAAAAAATTTTCATCGAAAAACTTTGTCGTAAGGTTTCAGGCACATCGTTGGTACAATTCAACCGCTCAAGGTCTTGCTTTCTTTAGACAGCAATTTTACATCTTATGAACGTAGGGATCGGTAAGAAAAAAATTCATGTGAAAAGTTACGATCAATTATCCAAAATTTCCGATATTTAGGCCACGAATTTGCAAATAACTTGGCCAACACGAAATTGTAAAAAAATTTCCTCGTTCACATGATGAGGATTTCTTTTCTGAACAAAATGAGCCCTCAACGACCTTAATCGAAACAACGATGTGCCTAAAACCTTACGACAAAGGTTTTCAAAGAAAATTTCTTTTTTTGATGTGGAATAAACTTTGGCTGAGAAACAAATGTATTTCTCGGAGTACTCCGAATTTCCAAAACCAAGCTGTACTGGTCCCCTTAATATACTTAAACATGTATTTGCAGCTGGGAAATTTATTCGCATGTACAAGTTAAATTTCAAATAATTTTCGATCGTTTTTTTTTTTTTTTGTTCACGAAATAATTATAATTATTTACGATTATGGTCCAATTTTTGGATAATTTATTCGAGGGATACAGATGCGACGTGAAAGAAGAATTTTGGTTATTGTTCCCTGTAAAAAAAAAAATCTCATTTCAACTTCTGGAGTATAGCTGCACGTTTAATTACCTCGTTTACTTTTTATCTTTTCTGACCGGTGGGTTATAACTTGTTTTTCTGTATTTCACGACTGTAATAATCCACGTTCGTTAAAATCATAGAATTATTAGCGTCGGGATACAGAGCCGTGGCTATAAGCGATGTAGGTATAACTATAATATATTACTGATAAAACTCAGCGTAAACAGATATACGCTTATACTCGATAAAATTCATTTCTCTTTGAATTTCTAGTTCGAAACGAATTCACTGTATTTGCCGAACTCGAAAATACTTTTTCCAACGATATTCTGTAAACAATCTAAACCAAATAATATTTCAAAAAAATTCCCACCATGGCTCGAGTATATCTATGATATTAATTAGCCTCTGGTTTATTGATAATTGGTATTCGACTGACAAAGTAATCACAGAACCATGGTCAGATTCGAGTAGGTATGTATTTGCACGGAAATGGGGGTGATAGTCTCCCATAATTACATTGGGGTTCATTAGCGATTAATTAATTGACACCAGACTACCGGTAACTAGTACTTGTTTATCCGCGTCTCACTCCTTTCATTCTCATTCCGTGAAATGCGACGAGGATATTTATAGCATTGAAAATCATTGGCTAATTGGGTCAGTCGTAAGTTTTTCCAGTCTGAAATGACACGAATCGAATAAAATCTGACCACGATTTATGGAGCCAATGTTAAAATGGAAACCGAGTATACGAGTCGAATTTTTGTTTTTTTTTATTTTTATTTTTTGTCAGTTGTAAAGCACGTATATCGTTTATATACGAAAGAGCTTTATGTACGAGTGCCAATATCGATAAATATATAGAAACGTATCTATATCCGATCGAAAAGTTTCGGAGCTTTGAAAAGTATCAATGAAAAAAAGTAGTAGGTACCTCGCGAATTTGTATCGTTCCAACGTCGTATTACACCGATAATTCATTGTCATCGGATTTGATAAAATATTTATACCCGAATGGGAAATTTTCCCTTCAACCCTGAACCCTGAACTTTAAATTCCATCGGAATGAGGCTATAAACGGAACATGGTGATAAACCGCGACGGCGGAGTAACGTGCACTGAAATTTGTCCTACAGCAGGAATCGATCAGCCTATAGAACCGAGACTTCGAGTCTTAGGTTGATGCGTGTGAATAGGTTCTCGAGCAGCCCGTATATGTGCAATACACATACGCATATGGTGTAGATACGTGAGCGTATGACTTTGTTACAGGTGACACGTTAAAGAAAACGTGACAAGCATTATATTCTCTGCCTTTGCGCACCTGCTGACGTCATATTCTTGAGAGCATAAAGGTTGAGGGTTTGATAGGTGCTATTTGTTCGCTCTTCGGTTACGGCGACTCATGGTCGTTATGGGTCATTTATTATTTACCTTATTTCCAAATTACGACACGATGTGTGCCTGAATATAGCATGACGTTCGAGAGGACGTGTTGAATTAATTCTGAATTTCAGAAAAATGCCAAACTGTCAAAAATCCGAATTTTAATATTTATACACTTCCTAGAAAAGGTGTATTTTCTCCAAAGTCTGCATAGTCGATTCAAGAAAACTTTAAATTGAAAAAAACCGAAGGACCTTCGGAGTTGCGAGCAGTCTGCACGCTGATCTTCTCGAATTTTGATATTCCGACCGTTTTAACATTTCCAAAAATTCGACATTTGTAATTTTTATACCTTTCGGAATTTATCAAAATCCGGAACTCCAGCGTTGCTCCAAGTTCGCGATGTGCCGATTTTCCGAAACTCAATTTCTCAGCTGTGGGAGGAAAAGAGATAATGAAATTTCCGTAAAAATTGCCAGAAAAGCATTCCGCGGTTTCGCTGTATGTTATACTAACTTATTGTAACCCCGCGAGCGTTTTCGTACAAAAATAATATATGTAATGACATTTCTTTTGGTCAGATCACGTACGTGTATGAAATCAGCTCATTCATTCGGCGTTATCTTACGCGGTATATAAACGTATATACCTTAGCTACCAATTCGATCAGGTTTATTATTGCGGTTATTCAATACATGGAGGAGGAAATATTCATCCTGAGATAAATTTTATCGCAGATTGGAGACGCTGGATCTAAGGGTACAAGAGAGGATATTGATGGATTGTTAGTAGTCGATTGCACGCTCGGTCGGTGAGATTACCTACCCGTAATTCGAAGCCAAGGGACGTAGTACGTATACGTCCCTACATAAATATGGTCCACAAAGTTCGAGCGTTTTTACGATGGACCGCAGTCGTAGGTATAAATACTTCGAATGGCCATTTCGGTGAACATTGACTACTATAGTTTTTCCGATAAAAGTATCAGTATAATCGTCTACCGGTGGATCTGTCCGACGTATAGCATCTGTTTCCCCTCATTAGGGAGTAACGAATTGTAATTCCCGATCGAATATACCTCCGGCCGTTCTTCTCGATGGCCTTTTGTCACTAATCTGGTTCACAGCCATTCCGTGCTTTAATTCTACGGTCCAATCGCATTGTTATATACCACAAAGCACAGCTTGACCTCGTTCGAACTGGCGCCTGAACTCTTTGTGGAAAACTGACGAGTATCATAAAGCGACGGTTCCTTATTTAACAGGCCTCTCCACTTTATAATTTAAGTTTAAGCTCGCCTCAGCTCGGCACAAGGACACGGTGAAATATCACGGGGTTTGATTTCTTTTTTTTTTTCAAAATTGACGAACGTGAGATTTTTCAGCTCAGATAAATTTTGAGACAAATGATTCGAAGATAATGGAAAACGATAATTATTATGTTTAGATACTTGGACACGGAGAAGACCGGCCGAGTAGAGGAGATCACGCGAAAACTGGTCGACGGCAATTCTCTGGTCTCAGATCTGCATGAGTATATATACATATCTATACATCCATTACTAACTTATACAATAGGATCCGGGGAAACCCTTGTCGGATGTTCAACGCGTGACGAAAGAGGCTGCACGAACGTTCTATTCCACCGCGTCGGGTATCTGCACGGACGAGAAGACGCGGTTGTTAGATGATGAAATTTCGCAGGTCCGAATCTCTCGTCCTTGTGCTTCAATCATAATATCTGACCCTTCCGGATATCGCGATGCATATAATCTCGATGAATTTAGATCACGTTTCCGTATAATCGAGGATTTGAGTTACAATTACAATCTCCCTCAAAATTTTCCAACCGTCTTGCCCTTTCTCTCTGCGACCCTCGCTCCGGACTTGTTATCTTCGAGATTCCTGCAGGATAAGGGAGTAAACTCTGCATGTATCACGTCGATTCGTCTTGACGTGGCCGAAAAGACTTAAGGAGAAGATAATCCGATACTCCGTATGCATCGGTGTGATTCCGTTCTTTAGAATTTTCCGATCTTTAAAAAAAAAAAAAAAATTAAAATCGTCGTCTGCAGGCAAACAGCAATTCGGTAAATTAAATGCGATTGTATTATTCACCTCGGGTAAATAAGATTTTCAGACTGATTTACGAATGATTACATCGATTCTTGGGCGTACGGGTGATCCTCAGGATTATCTTTAAGCTGTATATAATCCTAACCGAGTAAATATTAGACCGTTGATTTTCTCGTTGAATCGAATTGATGAGAGACGAACGACAAAAATTTCTCAAATGTATACGGATATATATTGTACCTAGATGAAAGGGGATTTAAAATTTATCTACGGTTCGTTTATGCCAAATCTTGTAACGATCTAAATCCGTAAAGCTATAAAATTATATTTATGCTCGGTAAGACTTTTGCTAAATTCCTCAAGGGTTCTCCAGCGAGTCGGAATCAAGGGAACCGTTGAGAAACTCGTCAACAGTGAAAAATCAAACTTCTGTAGCAAAGAGCGATGTTCACAGGAGGTTTATCCGCTTCCTGCTACGTTCAGAACAAATTATATCAAAGCGAATCTCTAAAGTAATATATATGTATATGCGCTGCAGGGTTGTTCCGGTTGAAAAAACCCCTAAACGAATCTTTAAAATTCTTTTCTTGTTTTCAATATTCAAAATTTAGCAAATCCTCGCTTCGAAGATCTCATACCTAGATACATTCAACATCAATATACGTATAAATTACCAGAATTTTCTCGTTCGAATCGCGCATAAGCTGACCGATCGAACCTCCGCATCAGTTCTCAAAGTAATATTTTTCGTTTCCGAAGGAATGAGGACCCTCAAAGTTCATGCTCGTTTTTCAAATCTGACGGGCAACATACTAAACTAACGACGAATGAAAAATGGGGTTGGTTTTTTTATTTTTTTTTTTCTGAAATTTTTTATTTTCTTATTTCCTTCAAACCTGCGGCCCTCTGTCTGCAGAGTTACGAGTCCTGAATTTTTATTAGCTATTTAGAATTTTCTTTCATACATGTATAATTGTATATAGGTACATGTACGATCGTACAAGTGGTTTCCTCTCTCTCTCTATCTCTCTCTCGCTCTCTCTAATAGGTACATCGTATAATAACGCTTCAATGTTGCTGCGGCGTACCGTACATACATGTTAATTTTAGTTCTGAAAGCTTGCTTTGGCTGCACTTTGGATGCCCTCGAGGTCGGCGGTTCTTCACTTCTTGTGTGTAAACGCGTGCATATAGGTATAGTCTAAGCACCACGGTTCGTAGGGTAAAACTGTTCACACATATATGTACAACGTATGTATACATATGATATTATATACGGTACAGAGCGTGCAGAGTGTATACCCTGGAGAAAGTCGGTGTATATACCTATCGTGAAATATTTTAATTTTCTAAAAATATGAAATATTTAAATACGATTCGGAAAGGGCTTCTTCGGTGTCGAGCCGATCGAATTCTGACGATCCACGCAGCGTTTAAATTTTTGCTACTTTTCAAATTAAATATATATATGAAAGGTATAAATTTCACTGAAGCACACCCTATGCATATAAATTTACAAGTCGTATCATATTCCGTAAGTTTAGCGGAGTACCAGTAGGGCAAGTGGTTGTTGGATGCTACGTACGTACGTACATACATGTATAAAACAACGTCCAGGGAACAATTTTCTGAAGCAAAAAAAAAAAAACAGGTTATCTAAATCGCAACGAATATTGCACTGCAGACCTTATCTCGCAGGCAATCCCGTTATTCTCTATTGAAATAACTTTTCATATATATATAAATCCTGCAGTGGCTCTTCAGGACATACATACATATATATTAAATTCACGCATGAATATCTCAGCTGGGTCAGGTACACATAATTTTAATTAGATGTTAATTAGGTAATCTTACCATATCCATCATAATTAAATTCTCAGATATTCTACAATAATTTCAATCACTCGAGGGTTTAATTATACTTTTATAATTAGGATATAAAGATCGCACCAAAGACCCTTATAATGATATTAATAATAATAATGACAATCATTTTAAAAATCACCGAGAAAATAGGATTTTCTCGGTACAGTCGCTGTGCAGCGTCGGGGTAGACAGAAAGAATTAGGTACATAATTATAATTTATAATTTTCTCGGGTAAATCGCGTCGTTCAGTTATAATATCACGTTTCGTCGTTGAAATTAAACGCGAAATTGTTTAGCAGGGTGGGTTTCTAGATGAGCCAACGAATTTAATGAAATAACGGTTGGATTTTTTCGTTTTTTTAATTTTGTAAAATTTTTTCCTAGCTTGTTAGAAAGATGAATAGAAGATTTTCTGACTTATTCTTTGTCTCAGACGACGTTGGTTAAGTACTTAGTTTGAACGAAAAGAAGAATCGTAAGATATCGAATAGTTGTTTAAATTTAAACGACGTATTATATGATACGTCGAAACGACGGTCTTACGTATGCAGAATCGTAAATTTCGCAGTACCGAAACGAGAAGGGAATGAAAATCTTATCTGTTGAATTATTGAAATCCAACGGCATGTAATAATTTACTTTTCAATATCATTTAAGCTAGATAGATTCTACAGCCGTGGCTGAAATTGTCGTATTCGTAGTTCGAACCGACTACTCGCTAGCGAATACAGATTTTCACATTTTTCATGGTTAAACCGCCTCGAATAATGTCGCGAAAAGAACGCCACGCAAGAGCTTCAAGGCTTTAAAACACTTCAATTAGAGTTGCAAGTACCCAGATTACACCAAAACGTCCGAATATCATCTACTCGAGGGCTGCCTGAGACTCGTTTTCCCTAAAGCTGTTGAACTATTTTTTATCACGATTTTTTTATCACGTTGTGATTCGTTTTTGAGTAAAGCTAAACCTATACCCGGGTCTCTCCAGGTTCGAGACAGTTTGTCATATCTTTTCGCAATATGCTAGGTACGAGGATTTCGTAAAGAGTTGGATAATTGATGGGATAGGATCCTAATCAATTTTTTTTCTTGTTTTTTTCTTTCTTTTTTATCGCCGGAGCTGATGGTGTTATAAAATCGTTACCGGCTCTAATTGCACTCGGGCTGTTCGCCAGCGGAACGTAAAGATCCTGAGGGTAAACGTGCTCCCTGGAATTGTGTGGGGCTAGACCGAAAGTGGTCAATTCTCTGTCTAATCCGTACAGCTACCGTGGCCAGCCAGTCGAGATGAATTGTTATTCCAGTTGAAACTATGCTTCGAACGCGTGAGAGATTGGCTGCTAATCGGTCCCGACGTGACTAATTTCACTCCGTGTGAATATCGGTCGATTTAAAACTGGAGACTCGTTTTATAGGCATACAGGATCGCCCAGAACTGAATGTCCAAAATGAAAGGTGTCCTAGAGGAGGTCGAACTGAGCAAATTGTCCCGAAGAACATCGGGTCTCCGAAGTCGCGTTCGCGAGATATCACTGGTTAAAAAATATCGCTCTGCGCCGTGATCGCGGCGCAGAGCGATATTTTTTAACCAGTGATATCTCGCGAACGCGACTTCGGAGACCCGATGTTCTTCGGGACAATTTGCTCAGTTCGACCTCCTCTAGGACACCTTTCATTTTGGACATTTAGTTCTGGGCCACTCTGTACATCAACGACCCCTGAGATAGAGCCGAACATATATACGAAGAAACACAATCAAAAGCAAATTTTTCTTTTCCTTTTTTTTTTTTTTTCTGTAGCAATAGAAGCTGCGATTGGTTGGTTTTTGTTTTCTCTAGGGATTAGAGTATTCGAAATTTTCAAAACTTTCGGTCTCAAGCTTCTGTCTTTTTCTGAAGGCTCCATATTCTGTAAGAACATTTCGAGCTGTATTTTTTTTTTCGCGAGAGTTCGTCCCGCGAGCTCTAAAAATTTATATTCGAAACTTTGAAGCGCGTTTCTTCGAGACGTCAATTTTTTGCTTGTATATTTTCTATTCGATAACTCCAAAACGGCTCAATATATCCGGCTGAAGTTCGAACGTATATTTCATGAATGAACGTATTTTCAGAGTTTCTAGTCTACAAACTGCCAGCTCGCTGTAATTTAAAAAATCAAACGTATTATCACGATCTTTGTCTTCTGAATTTGCGATCGAAACTTCTTCGAAACACTGGTCTTCGCTGCCTCGAGGTATCGTGTCGCATCAAGGGTGAAATTTTCTGTCAAAGATTTCCTCGAAAAGGTTGTTAAAAAAAATTTGAAAAATCGAAAAAGAATCTGCCTGTATCTGCGAGCGGATTTGAAATAGAATTACCATGAGGTTTCCACCTCTGCAGTATAAGAGAATTTTCGAATCAGTACACCACTCTTCTTTAGAGATCCTGACCTCGAATTTAAACTCCCTTTCCAACAATTAGATTAGGCCTCGGGAGGATCCCGCATATTTATAAGGGTCGGACCTTCGAACCATATGAAATCAAATAAAGGATCGAATACGTTTGCAAAGGGTGCCGCGCTGCAGACTACCGGCTACGAATCTGCTTTTGCGAGCGTGCAGATTTTTTAGGTAACATATTTTCGAGGGTTGCAGTTATGTTATAGACGGACGAACAAACAGGTATCCTTATCGTCTTTCTGTCGCTGTATAAATATTATCTCCTGAGTCCAAAGACGCGAAATTTATTCCCTGCAAATCCGTATACGTATCATGAAGTACTCGATGGAAGAAATCGAAAGTGGTTATACAGCGCTGTCTATTTCACTCCATCCACTGTTTCCTGCTTGAGTCTTTGATCCCCGAACGATCCAAGGATACGAGAAGGGTCCAGTTTGTCAGAGTTTGATAATTATTATCCTCACGTACCAACCACAATGCCGACTCTGGCTCAAACTCGGTTGTGATTAGAGCAACACGACGTTATACTGCTTTGGGATCGAGCCAAAGTAATGCAATCCACCTATACCCACGTGTGTCAAACAATTAGAATCCGTATATCAGTCTGTTTTGAAGATACGACGCTACTTGATTGTGCTTTGCTCTGATTTTCCTCGAGGAAGATGAGCTTTTTTCACCATTTCATTTACATTGAAATGAAAAGTTTTTCAATTACCGTACGAGTACGATAAAATACGTGAAAATTTCACGCCAAAGGAGGAAGAAAAAAATTCAGAGTGGGGCAATTGTAGAGAGGTTTTCCGGTGACAAATTTTGCCGGTGAGGTGAGAGAGTTTTCCGGTGTAAATAAATTGTTTTTCACTCGGTTCGATAATCTGGTCCGAAGATTCAATCAGACTGATCAATTTTCCTTTGTCCTGTGTACCTTCGCGAGGCGTTAACAGCACAGTGGTTTCACTGTGCAGAGAATAAATATGTATAGTATGTACATATCCTCTTAGCTGTAAAGTGCATGCGGTAATATATAAGGATAACTTTGAAAGTGGGTGGCTGGCCATTATGCATAACTATCTGGATCCCGTCTTGTTTCTGACTCGAACTGCCAGACATTTCCATATTTCAACGCCCTTCTCGAACACCCTTCGCTTGCCGAGCAAGGAAACGGCTAGGGGATGTGAGAATTTATTTACGGATTTTTCGGAGGAACCATTTGTGGTCCGGTAACCCGTTTTCCCCGGGTGGCCCATCCGTTTGTTATATATACCTATATACATACAAGTATATACAGATAACCGTATATATGCATGTCGTTATATATTATACGAGGGGTTATTAGCCCATTAATCGTACCTCGGAGAATCGCTGTCTGTTTTATGGGCTTAAAATGATTTAAAACTTTCTAAAGAAAGGGGGAAAAATTTTTAAGTGCTGCGTAAACAACTTACTTGATTGCTAAGATATCTAGCTGCCTCTCGTAACTCATCTGCAGCTATATACCAACTTATAAACTGTGCAGCGCAAAGTGAAATGATTTAGTCAATTTTTGAACACGCATATTTCGTAGCTGCATCGTTCATATTTGAGGTGCAAATTTACCCTTGCACCGCGAATTCAATCGCACTAAGGCGCACGAACTAAACGTAATTATTCCAGCCGACGATGTTCTACCGGGAAATATTAGAAAATTTTATAGCTAGAAATGTTAAATTGCAAATGCAATTTTACACTTTGTAGTAAATGAATTGAATTAATGATAAATTTATAGAGCGGGAATTGATTGACTAGGTACCAATTAAGAGACGATTATACGAGCACGTACCGGAATTGTATAATTAAGATTCTTTCTCAATAATCTTTGCGACTGCAGTAAACTTTTTGATGAACTTTTCTAGCGAGGGATGGGAGAGGATTTTTCGTCGAAATATTCATAGTCGAATTGAATCGCTTCTAATAATCTGGAAATGATCTTAGGTAGGGTAAAAACGCGAATATGGAATTAGAAAAAAATAGAAAATCTCAAAAAGTTTCAAACTCACTTTCGCAGGTTCTCTTTAAACCAAAATCTCATCGTTTTAAGGTCCAGTATTTATTAAAAAAAAAAAAAAAAAACATGATTTATATTATAGAATTGTTCATACGTTCAGTTTAAATGAAATGCACCATATGTATTATAATAATTTGCGCGCTGCCGAGTACTTCCTGAAATTATACTCAAACGCGCTTTGTGTTGCACGGTGCAGTTGAGCCTTCAGTGCAACTTCGCATGTGATGTTTCTTAATCACATTTGCAGAGGCTGCAATTCAATCACGAACACGACGGAGTTGAGCATCGCGCCCGAGGCGAGTATGAATTGCGAGAAGAGAAGCACAAGTTCAATCCATACGGTTAAACGCATACACTGGGCTCAAAAAACAAGAAAATAAAAAAAGAAATATCGAAAAGCTCACCCGGTGACGAAATCGAAAGCTTCGAACGCTTTTCTTCTGATCGGTAATTTAAGCCGTCAATTCTTCTTCTCCGATAATTGTACCGATCGTTGAAATTTTATAACAGCTTACGCAACCGAAGGTCAATCCAGAGAGATGCCAGATTTAGTTTCTAATTAGCAGAGGAGTAGGTACGTCTCCCCGGAGGATGCCTTCGGGGTGAATTGTTTCGTTGTTCTCATTGATCCTTTCTCGCGCGCGCTACGAATTAATTAGATGGCGAGCAGCTTACTGTGTAACGTGCCTCCGAGGAATCCGACAGCCTTTATCGACTAGACACGAGCCTTATACCCCTGCAGCCTTACAACGAATAATGGTAGACTGCAGGGACCCAACAAATCTCAATCTAGCGCTCCAAATTCGGCGACAATTAAATCATGCATCCTTGTTTACACATCTAGCCGTCGTGTCTGTGATTGCTCACAATTATACTCGCGTGAATTACTCTCTCGGACTGTTGTAACATAGAATTTCATATTTACCCCGAGACTACTTCACGTTTAATTAGACACTGAAAATTCGTAAATGTTACAAGATTTTCCCGGCTGATGAATTTGTTATGGCTAAAAATCTCATCGTTCCTCAATTTCAACATCATACCGTCATCGGAGGGGGTGGAAGCTACGTTAACGTGAATTTCAAACACCAAAATAATTCGAGTTATTAATACCTACCGGAACAATTGGGTGGGAGACTGATTAATAAATTCTATTATCAAAGGACTTTAGATAAGAGATCTGTACAGTTATGTCTTCCTTGGAGGATCTACCATATCCTGGGAATGTGGGGGATCAGGTTCTCATGATTCTTCAGACATCCCATAGAAGATATAAATTGAGCATTCGGTATATATCACATACATAAATCGTAGGCTAAAGTGTTAGCCTTTACTGGAATCTCAAATTTTCGAAATTAGAAAAATCAATGAAAACAACTCAAAACATGGTATCTGGCCACAAATAAATTCTCTTCAAAGCTGCTCCGAAGATTCTAGTTTAAGGTAATACCTTATGGAAACACCATCGACCCTCGACAAATCACAGGAAAGAGGCTTGTTTTTCTTCAATCACTTCGTTCAGGATTTAAGGATGGTACCACTGAGTCAGCGCAAATCGCTGAGTGCTTGTTTTTTTCCCTGTGATCGATGCTTCAGGTAGAAGATAGTATTGATATGGGATTTTCAAGGTTCGAAGACACATTCTCTGCGATTGGAATGCTTCTTCAATCAAAATCTATCGCAAAAAATGTTCGTTCGTAAATAATTTTAAAAAAAGTCATCGTTTTGGTGGAACTTATAGGGTAACTATCCAAAATTCAATGAAAATTGTGTCATTTTGTATCACTCTACATGATTACGATATAGGAGCCTGACTCTACATGGCTGTAAGATTAAATCTATGACGACACGCGGTATTCTATACGTCAGAGCCAGTTAGAAGGAGGTTCAAATGAAACACGAGCGGGTTTCTGCGTCGCCGCGATGTGTCTAGTAATGAGGTTTGCCTCTGGCTAACGTAAGCTGGCTCGAAAGCCCTTGAAGTTATATGCGTTACGACATCCTCAGAAATTTACCTCAAAGTTCAAATACAATATATTAGTTACTGCAGCACGATCAGAAATCCGAACCGTACGACGCGACGTCGTATTTTGAGGACTTCAGAATCAGGGTTTAAAATGAAAAAGAAAATAAAATCAACTACAAGCTTGCATATGACGTTGAAAAGCTGCGCTTACCTTCGTCGATAAGTTTTACACAAGTTTATCTTCGTGTTGAATACGTATACACATACCTACCGGCAGTCAAACATCGAAAAAGTTACAGACATGGTTAAAGTCTGGTGAAAATCGCTAACCAAAAGGTTTGCCAATTCCTGTTGCTGTCATAACCCAGAGAACTGCGAGATATGTGGTAGAGAATTAACTTGCCCATAAGTTTGACAGCCGACCGTTCTACCCATTTTCCAAACTGTTTCACGCTCACTGGGATCATTCACAGGCCCTTTTCATCACTTCAAGGTCACTCAAAATTAAATCAAACCATCTCACGATCAGTATTTGACTTCCTCTGAGAGGAGTCTCATCGTTTTTTCGACAATCTCTCTGATTGCGTATGGGCTCAACCCTGCTCTATCGTCAATGGAGAATTACGCAGACGTCATGTATTTTCAGATAATAAAAATTCAGATACTTTTCATTAACGTAAAAGGCATCTTTTTACTTATTTTATTTTTGTTTTCAATGGAACGAAAAAACTGCAGGATTAATGAAAGAAAAAATTCCAACATTCAGCTATTATACACATGGCCAAGAGAGTTCTCCTATATCGCAGCTGGTTCGCACGACTCCTCATATTCTGATCGGCTTCAACGATATCGATTTAGATTTTAATTATCGGACGTCCATCACATAGGTACAAAGGCATCATGCTGGTAGAACTATATTATTACACTGCAGCGGAAAGCTGCTTGACGTTTGTCCATCCGTTTTGAGTAGATATTATAGAGACGTATAATAAGAACCTTCAGGCGGAATCATCGATGAAATTACAATTGTAATAGAATGAAGAAATTTAACTGACTGAATAGACGGATGAGAGAATAGAAGGTTGTCCTACGACCTGGAAGGCAAACGGAAAATAATAACCTTATACCAATGGATCAATATTTGGTGAGGGATACCTCAAGTATAATAATAAGTACGTTTGCGACCGCGTAACTCGTCGAGAAGAAGTTCCCGAGCTTTTGTATAGCTATAGAGAGCGGTAATTAACGATCCTTCGAAAAGGCACTTGACTCTACTTGAACCTTTAAGAAGCTGGTTGATTGGGTCATGACAACTTGACTTTTTCGACTTCATTGGAGCTTTCACATCAACCGGAACTGTCGAATCGGATATTGGAGAATATCGAGAGCACAGCATCAGCCTCGAGATTTCTCTCTCGTTTCGAACCTTTATACCTATAACCTACCTGCCTAAACAAATGGTCAGGGTGTAATATTGAATTTTGGTCTGCGGTTAAGTCGTTAAATATTTGGGGCTTTCCGCACTTAGAAGAGTCGAGGAAAGGCAGGAGAGAAATAGAGAGGAAAGGGGCAGGTTAACTCAGGCGTGATATTATCTTCGGCCTGCGGCGCGGGTCCTTCGAAATCATATTTTAGGGGATGTCGATCAGCTATTTTATTGCACGCGAATGTAATCCAAGTTATTATAAGCGGAAAACTTTATATCTATCGGTGTAAAAACGTACACCCCCTTATACATAAAATCGCGTAAAGTTACATCTGTGATATGTGTGTCCCCACGCGTGTCTATCGGTGTGTGTATACGTATTACCCACAGTACCGAGTTGAACGACTCACGGAGACGGAAATATAATTTGCAGTTTTCCGCTAGAGCAAATCGCAACCTTCTACCTTCTCGTACCCGCAGGATTGAGCGGCGACGAAGAGAGCCGTTGGGCCCATTTCATTTTCAGGGTGAAAATCCGCTTTCATACTAATCTGACGTCGATCATCGATATATGTAATTGAAAATCGTCATTTTTTTTTAAAGAAAATCATCACTCTTGTTCATTTTAACAGCAAAATCTGGTAAAAGTGTGTTTTTCCTGTGGTATACGGCCATCAGGAGAATAGAGATAGCGTATGAAAATAAGAATCAAGTTGTAAGAATTGCAGACGGTCAGATAAGAAAATACGACGACTGCAAAACTGATGCAGAGTACTAGTTTGTGAATTTTCTAATTTTAGTAAGATTGGAAAAATTCGTTTAAGGAAATGTATTATCATTGTTGGTATTATCTTGAAGCCGTGTGGGCCGGCTGCGAAACTAGGTAAAACTAAAAGATATGCTCTCGTAAATTTGATATACAGTTTCTGAATGTCAGAATTACTTTCTTTTACTGTGGTAACCAGCCGTGTTTCAACCAGTTCGGAGTACTACTGTATATGTATATATTTACATGTACACAGAGATATAGGTATATGTATACGTAGGTACTACCTACTTGTACAGACTCGATGGCGAAGAATTTACCTCAAGTAGAAGATTTAATGCCGTCGTCTCCGCGTGCTCAAGTTTCTCCGCATCCCGTGTAGCTAGAAAAGAAGCTTTTGTATAACTGTGTACGGTTAAAATCCGCATTTCTTACCGAATAACGGAAAAATCATTACCGAAGTGCTGAAATTCGTTGTCCACATCCATTACGATTTTACTTTAATTTTGTGGGATTGAAGGTTCGATAGAAACGACGAAGTCAATGTGGAAACAAGATAGAATATTTATAAATCTAATCATCAAGAATGACTTCCCATATAAGTTTAATTAATCGATACAAATCTATTTCCCAAAGTTCTAACATATCGTAAAAAAAAAATAATCCGAGACGATTTTTTGATCAGTGATTTCTCCTGACGTGAAAGAAAGAGACGTTATGATTTAGGGGAATTTTTTACCCAGCTGAATCTTCGGCCTCACCAAGTTGAAGAAAAATCTGATAGGGTACAGCGAATTTCCTGTTTGGTATGGAACTTCTCATATACGAATGTGTGTGTTACGCGTATGTATATGTGAGCATCAACATTCCTCAGCGAAGTTATATTCAAGAGTATGTCAAAGTTGCAAAGGGGTGTGTCTCGGCTCCCGCTTTCAGAAACTGGAATTCGAAGGACCCATGAAAGTATCATTGACCGTTGTTAAGTTAACGCGCAGGAGCACATTGGCGATGAGGTGGTGTTGGGCGCCAACTATGTGTCACACGGACCTGTTTCCGAAACACTTGAAACTTGGGGCATTAACGTAAACTAGCTGTTGGCCACAGCCTTGTTCCAAAACAACCTCCTCATCCACCCCCTTTCCATCTTCATCTTCATCTCCATCGCCATCGCCATCGCCCTAGCCTAACCTCGGCGGAATCTCTTCTTCTACGTCATTCCCTTCACCAGGATACATTCAGCCTTGGCGCCATCCATGTAACTTGAGAACATTCAAATATGTATAACATGTTTGTTCGCATGAACATATGTGCGGGGCCGTTACATCTGATTAGGCATCGATCACCGATCATCAATAGTTCAATCTTGGCAGCGTCAAGAGGAGAAAGGTTTTCGCGATCAAATCGCACCCTCCTTTTGCGATAAAGAAAATGGATATACCTATAGCCGGCTGTTCGAGAGCGAGAAGATAAAGAAAATAAAAGTCCATCGTCACCGCATTGCACTACAGATATCCCGGCTTCAGGATGTATGAAGTGGTACTACGTCTTCACGCCAGTGCAGATTGTGGCATTATAGTGTCTATGAATTTTTCTCCTCGATCGTGCCGATGGAATTTGTCAAGAAAAAAAACCAATTTTATAGGTCTTTGAGATAATTACTTCCTATCTAATTACAGTTCATTACTCATGAGATGCATTTGCTATTCTTTTCGGATATCCCCTTCTAAGTTGCATATAAACCCACCCCCCGTTAAGAGCCACGCAGTTTGCTGTTACATTCCCTATAACGTGCTGCAGGGGTTTTGTGAACGAAAGTTCGCTATCCCTTGGGTACCTAGGAACACGAGAAACTGCGAGAAAGAGACAGACGGTGAGGATTGCTCGGGGCAAAGAAGGGACGATGGGATGAAGGGATAGAGCAGTGAAGGGGGAAAGGATTGCATTAAAATCGACAATAATTTACTCAGGCATCGTTCGTGGGGTAAACGCGGACGATCCCAGCTTGAGTTCGGTACAGGATGGACGGACGTATACGAACGGTCGGTGGTCGCTCTACATCCGCCGTTAGTTGGTCGTGGTTGTGTAGATAGGGTGGTTGTATTACATGCATGTATGTATGAGGAGAGTAAATTAAGCCGCATTGTAACACAGGATGTGGCCGTGACAGGGGTAGAACGAACTGCGAATTTATGTTTTCAATATATTTTTAAGGGAGGCATGTTTGCCCATTAAACGCGAAAAAAACGACCACCAGAAAAAATAAATAAATAAATAAAAATAGCGTCGTGAATGCTAAGTTATACCAGCTCCGATATCATCGATCCAAGTCATTCGAACGAGTAACATTTACGATGCGCTGCAGTTAAACGCAGAACAAATGAACGCGGTTGAAGGATTTTTATCGCATTAATTTTCTGTATACTGTACAAGTTTTTTTTTTGCTTTTTCTCAAATTGCTGCACCGTGCAAGCGGGGCGTAACGCGAAATATTATACCTACACCTCGTGCAGGGTGAAAAGCATAGCTTTTGCACGGGGTCTAAAAATACTAACAGTAAATTTCAATCTTTACTTAATTTTGTTATCACAAACAAATCTCAATTTTAGCTAGGCGTATATATTTATTCACTTGTGCTGCTGCAGCTGTCGCACCGGTATGTATGTACAACTGAACTCCTGCAAGCTCTGTTTATTTTCAGCCTTATCCCCGTTACGTTGCTGAGGATATTTCGCTCTAAGACTTCTGGAGTACCAATAGCTCATAAAAACTGAGGTCATTTAGCTAAGTGCGTTTCCTCCTTCCTTTTACCAAGCCGGTAGCTTGCATAAGAATCTCTTATGTATGTATACCTATACAAGAGCTTATTTTTTCATTTTCCTCTTTTTTTTTGTCTTTGTTCTTTCCAACTGTCGTCGGAAGGTTTCTGGCGCAATGAATTACTTTCTAACTTTTGTTTTTACCGCCTTCAAGTTTACAACTGTAACTATCACAGACCGAGTATAAGAGTCAAGACGTTTTCTCGACTTTTCTCACTGAAGCATAGTTTTATATGGGTTCGATTTAATCCTGGTTTCTCGCAATTTAATTTATAGCAAACCTGTTATTTATCGACAACCCTGAAACGACACTCTCCAACCTCACTGTTCACGGTTCACATATCACGACGCAATTTCTTCTATCATCTGTCGTCAATTCCGCGTCTCGATTTCTCGATACACCATTAATCTGTTGCTCTTTTCTTTTCTCCATTTCATTGCAGTTCACACCTGATAAACAGCCTCACTTTTACTCGACGCCATGGCTCGACACCCTCGTCGTAAGATAAAGTTACCAGTAAATACAGCCCCGCGGTTCTTCGTTGAAGGAAAGAAAAATAAAAAGCAAAAAACAAAGGATCACAGTTATCGTGACCGCATTTTTATCCATCCAGAGATTGTTTTTACCAGGAAGCCCACGTCACAGAAATAAGGAAACAGAGGAGAGATGCAATCGACTTGAAACTCGTCCCTGTAGCTGTCTCTGTATATCGCGGACCGAAGTCGTGATTCTGCCAACTAATATGTAGGCCACCATGTCTCTGCAGAGATAACAAGGATATCAAGTTTGTACAACAAGGACTATCGCTGTTACACCGCGGTTGAACGTGGCTTTCATCGCGATCGGATTCCACGGAAAATTTTATTCAACCCAAGGTTTTTGCTCGCGATAGGGTAAACGTAGAGGGTATTGTTGTACGCGGACGCTCGGCGTCCCATTGTCCCACAGTAAATCAGAGTGCTACAGAATACGGGATCAAAGAGACTTTTTATTTGTAGCTAAAACCGCTGGCTACAGCCATTCCGATATAGATGATGACAATCTTTTCATAAACGCGATCTTGAACGTGATCGTCGTTGACGTCAATTCCTCGCAAATTTCTTTCCATTTCAAGACTCAAAGAAACGTCCTCGCAATACAATCAAAGTAATTCTGACCTCGGTATAATCTCAAAAAGAGAATGACCTCTCGGTGTTCTTTCTGACCACTCCATGCTGTCTCGTAATAGCCACCGGGTTTATCTACTCTGGCATCTCGGACAGCACTACCGTTTTTGTTGTTCTTGGCTGAATTTCCTCCCATGCCGTACCCACCGTTGTCAGACGACGTCCGTCAGCTGACCAGTCATGCAATTTGTGCACTAGATACCCTCGGGGTCTTCTTCTCTGTCCGGGATGATGGTATGGTCCCTTGAAACGATGCAATATGTAGATATACCCCGATTTATCAATTTCCGTAGTGAATGATGAACCGCGATGAACTTTGCGAGAGTTAATCGCTGCGGGAAAACCATGACCGCCTATGAACTGTTGGATAATCGATGATGCACTGAGGTGGTAATGACGGATTGAGGTAATGAGCTATCGACCGGTTTAACCGGCAGATTCGATAGTTTCCCTGATAGGTTAATTTGGCAGTGAGTGTGCGCGTGTATTCTGAGTGGCTGACCAAGCCAGCACTTCTCTGAAGAGGGTAGACGATGAGGGGGCACGCGAGAGCTATGAGGGACAAGCTCCTTTGTCTCTGGCTAATTGCGTCTCCCTCCTTTCCCCCTTTGTCAGTCACCTCTTGCCCCTGACTCCTCATCGTTCAGGTTCTGACCCCATACCATCTTTCCGGCCCTCTTCGAACCCCTTTCGCCTTCGTCTCGTCCTCCCTTTTCAAGTATCCGTAACATTTCCAACTAGTAGACGGTTCTACTCTCTCGCACTCTATTCGCGGCCTGTTCTCACCCGCAGGCTTTACCCCGCCACTACAGGAAATAGGCTTGGAATATGTCCTCCATGCGGCTTATATGGACACTCCAGTGCCACTGACTGTGTGTTTGCCGTTAGCCATCCTCCTCGGACGGTTGCCAAGAGGGCCGATGAGAGCGGCTATAGAGATTGTCTGAAGATATACGGAAGTATAATAATGTGGTCGGGTCTTAGCTAGTGCCGAAATTGAAACGGGAATAAGAATTTGGATGAGTGATAATTAGGAATTGAATGAGCAACGGCGGTAAGTGCTGAGCGATTAATTTTGAAAAAGAAGACTTTATGATATCGTTGGAAACTGAACCGAAGCACTGCAGCGGTTACGGCGAGACGTTGGAGGCGGAAAATGGACTTGGCAACTTCTGACTCTCAGGGGGTTTTTCTATTCCCTCAGCCGTTACGTGTCACCGAGCACGTTGCACTTCTAGAATCGAAGTACTCGATAGGAATGACGATGCTGTACCTACAGTGCTTATGGCAGAGTTCATTTCACTGAAGGAGATATATATATATACAGAGTGACGTATATCTCTAACATTTGAAAAATCTTGTTACTTGAAACTCTGCACCGATATGCGATTGTTCGAGGGGTGCCACGTGTCAGGGGTTGAATTTTAATCAGCCGACAATGTCACTCGGTGGTTATTTGATCTCGATCATTTCATATCGCTGTATAATAAAACTCTTCTACAATTTGAAAATATATCTAATTAGCAGGTACTCAACTACGTGCCTACTCCGACGAGTATCCAGCTCGCGAATTAGCTCCGTGTATGGCTGCAGGAAAGGTTGAAAGGTAACTCGAGTGGGAAATGCGTAGCATAATTATGGCAAAAAAAAGAAGAAATTGAATCTCAAATCAGACATTCCCACTTCACAGCTACGCATTTTAAACTTTATAGTCTACGATCGAGATGAAAGGACACTGTGACAATTTTGCAACCAGTTTCTTCATCCTAAATTAAATAAAACCGCACCATAAGATAGCTGCGGCCGAAATTACCGAGGCTGCGAAAAGGCCCGGGTTTATCCGTGGCAATATCACCGAGAAGTGTGGAAAACAATTTGCCAACGTCATAAACGTTACCGCATTATGCCTACGTGAGTATATATGCATAGCTGAATCTGCTCAGAAGGGGTATCCTAATTCACGCATGTTTCGTGATTCCCGTGGGCTCGGGGATTGTATTAAGCACGATATAGTTTGCTCCCTTACACGAGCCTCTGTCTCAAGTCTGTAGCCTATTTTGAGACGTATTATCCGTATATTTCTCTGTTAACTTAATTGCAATTAATAACTGCGAGTGTACGTACCATACATGACGTATAATAGTTTCTGGTAATTGATGCTAACTGCTGTTTGGCAAGTCGAATTATACCGTTGCTGTATCGTTTCCTGTAGTTCTTTTGCTTTTTTCTCGTTGCACAGATTTTCATGCTACGGTCATAGCGAATTTCCGTGCGGTGAAGCTGGGGGTAAATTGAGCGTGATCCTTTCCTTCAGATTCAGGATAATACGCGGTTACGTCTGACAGCGTGATATATTAGGTGTGAAATCTGAAAGCTGGTTGCAGGCTACATGTATTACTGAACGCGTGTAAATGGATATACACGTTTAGTATTGTTGATGGTTAACCGTGCGGCGATGACAAAGTGAACCGACTACGTGACGGTCTCAACAATGCCACGTGAGAAACTGGATCGTTTTTGTTGCAAGATTTACTCGCCAGCTCGATGATGAGAGCTACTTGCAAGTCGATTCGTAAACTCCCATAAGAAAAAATAAAATATGAAATACAGATGAAATAAAAAATAGAATAAAACTTGGAAGAGCCACTCGATCCTCTATATGTGCCTGTTGGTTATATTCCTGGCAGCATATACCGCCTAGCCTGCGGAAACCTTATGGCATCAAGACACTATACGGAATCCTACCTCCTGCTATACTTTTTCAAAGGTTTACCTGCGTCTCCACGGTTTTATGACTGATGTACGTTCAAGAGAGTCAACTTGCGGTAAATTCATACACACTTTTATCACGGAATACTTTTCAAGATTCGTCACTACATTCGAGGCATTTTGACGACCGGTACTGTACTTGGGCTCCATAACAAAAATATGGAACATATAACGTTCAGAGTATACGGACGTGTAAAATATTACACAAAATTTTGAGATGAAGTGGTTTCCTTTTAAGAAACCGTTTCATTGAAAGAGATTGAAGATATGTTTCCAACAAATTGACTCGTTATGAAGCTCAGGATTTAACACAGAGTTCAAAACTACGTTTTACCGTTAACGTTGATCAATTAGAATTGCCTCATCAATAGTTTAAGACTAACATTACGATGGATTGTTATTTACGACCGAAGTAATCAAGCCCCAACCATCTCGTACTGTTCAGTTTGAATTGAGTTGCGTTACTGTTGTTAAAGTGATTAACGATTTGTGCTGTAGATATAGCGTCGGACTGATGAGTTTATAGTGATTTATATTGAGCTTGCAGAAACTCAGGATACACAGGAATCTTATGCCATTATTGGACGATTCGAGTTCAATTTTTTGCAATCTATCTGATCGGTAATTTTTTGTCCTCGAAATTTACGTCTCTAATTCCTTGTGAAAATGCGTTTTTCAGGGAAAATATCTTGGGAGGTTTATACACCATCATGTGAACACACTCCTATGCATGAAAATAAAATTGTGATATAGCAACGGGCTAATGGGAAACATTTAGGCCTGGTTGTTGCCCGTCGGGTCACATGTGACACGTGAACTCCATTACCTCGAAAACGGTGTGACGTGTCTCCTCGCGATTCTCTCGAGTTCGTATAGTAACTAACCTGCAAGCCCTCCGGTACGCAAATACGTTACAACTTTTTTTTTTTTAAAGTGGTTACCGAAGCCCTTTCATATGCGCTAGCCTACGACCGTGGGTATGCCGCATTCAATTTAAAGGCAATTTTTTTTTTCTTGCAAAATTTGAATTTCATCGTTATATATAACCGTCGTGATGAAAGCAGTTCATTAATGCATACTTCAAACGTTTCGGGTGTGTAAATTTCCGCAAGTTGAGGTGGAGGGTAACTCTTTGATAAAATTAAAGCTCGTACGTCTTTAGATTTTTTTTTCTTTTTATTCTACGCTACACGTTTCTTGACTTATCGATAAAAATGATTGATACAATTCTTACAATCCACGATTTGAGCTACATCCCACGCACAAGACCGAAGAAGAAAAACCACAAAATTCAGCCCCCAAAAAAATTTTATCGAAATTTCGTTTTTACACGAAGTAGAACAGACATTAGAAGTTCAAATGGATTTTTTCACAAATTTCGAATAGGATGTGCCAGAACAAAATTACACTTTTGTGAATTATTAGTGCCTCAATCGATTACGATGTTTTAAATTTGATAAACACGCAAAAACCTCACATCGTGTTACTAACGTTCATATAACTAGACTGGAACAAGTGGTACGAAAGTCTGTCTAGGTCCCTGGGGATTTATCGGGTCGTTGATTCCGAATATCAGGTCTAAAATTCTAAATTCAAAACATTTATACAGCTAATATTTTGAATATTTGAATAATTTAAACACTGAGATTGGCTTCTTCAGTTCAAATTTGGAATTCTAAACCTCGAATTCAGAATCAGCGATCCAAAAAAAAAGCCCGGAGCAACAAGACAGACTTATTAAGTACTACTTCTAAGTAGATGTAAGATTTTAGGTGTTAATCAAATGGAAACCCTCGGCCATTTGACAGAATACTAGAAATTTTTGCGACGAGGATTCGGAAAAAAAAACTTTTCGCTTTATTCTGGCACGCCCTAATACTGTAGAGATTACATTTATGGCTAATGAAAGTGAGATTTAGGGTTAAAAAAGGTGTAATTAATTAACAAATGGAATATACTCGGGGGTTCAAAATCTGTTCATTTTTAGGACGTCGTTTTTTACTTTTTATTTATTTTTTTATTTTTTTTTTTTTTCTCTATTGCGTTATCGACAACGTGGAACCGATACGGTTAGCTTGTTTAATTAATTCGCAGGGGTCTTAACGACGCGGAGGCTAGTACCTACTTTGCGATTCATTTCTCTTTCGTAAAGCATAAAAATGCGCGGCTATTTTTCAGAATGCCAGAAAGCTTCGAGGATTAAATAGGGTGGCGGTGGTGGTGGTGGTGGAGGATGAATTGCTCTCAACCAGACGAACAAGGCGCACAGATTTTTACAGTCCCGACCCACTTTCCCTCACAGTTTGAATTAATAACGAATCGAGGGGTTTCAACCAACGACGACTGCATTCTGAGTAAACATCGTTACTTTTCTTGTCTCTTCTCACAGTTTCATCTGCAATTCGTTATATCCACCCCAAATTTTAGAGAAAACTCTGAAGGAAAAGAAAAGAAAAAATATTCACGCTGCATGAGAAATAATTATTTTTGAAAAAACTCATTCGTTTCAAATCATGGAGACGTAATTCAGGCATAGGCAATGTTTCATGAGACGGTTAAAAAAATTTGTCAAATTTATGGATGCCCTTCGCACCACTGAAATGACTTGAAAAAAGTTCTAATTTGATTTATTCTCTATTTCCACTGATGCCGATAATGATTCAGTCGGGATGTCGAATATATGTCCCGTAAAAGTCTCCGTGACATCTTAGAGAATTAAGTTTTTATGTATTTCGATGAGTGCATGTCGTGAATAGTTGTATGTGAAAAGTATGTTCCTAAAGCGTTTTGGTCTAGATAAATTCTTCGATGTTCAGTTTTTGCGTTCTTTCATTGGGCTACAATAATTCCTGTTCAGCTATATGAGAGGTTCCCATTGTAACATCACGCAGAACTCTTGAACACGTAACATTCTCATCAATTTTTTATGTAGAAGATTAGACCGATTCTCCGTGATCCTTAATTAGCACCTGATCAAAGAATGCGACTGATAAACTCTCTCGATTGAAAACACGCGAGCCCATCAACGACTGGCTATATATCAACGGCTATATTAGCGGCTGAAAATCTCGTAATCCGATGAGTAGGTATTTAGCGGAACATCGCGCGGCTTTCAGCATTTAGCAGTTAACTTTGTTTTGTATGCTGTTACAAGTACGGATATATATAAACCTATATACGTATATGAATTGCGAATGTATGTACCCTGCAGCGGCACATATTACGATAAATTTTGTATCGATCCTATATATATATACACCTACCTACGTTGCTCGGGGTTTTATGGGGGTGCAGTGGGGGGATTAAGCAGCATGGTGGTAGAAGGCGACGGTGAAACAAAATTGGCTTGATAAATTCAGTTTATTTAACGTGGTGGAACCCTTCTGGGTCACCCGGGGGATAGAGGACCGAGGAGAGGGGTTAAAGAGGGTAAAGGGGTAGAGGAGAAGAGAGGAGAGAAGAGATGTGGTGCAAATTCGTTGGTTCTGTGGTAAATTCCGCACCCTGGCGTGACGCAACGCACGCAATACGAGTATCACGCTCTCGAAATGTACACCAAACTCTTATACCTTTATCCCGATTCGTTCTATATCCTGGACTGATCCGAACTTAACTGGTTCAAATACTCACCGATATGCTTAGAAGAGATCTTGAAAATAATTGTCGTTAACGAAGAACAGACCAAAAAAAAAAAAACTAGTCAATATTCATCCGATCAAAACTGACGATTGCCAAAAAAATATTTAATCCCATTTATCGATTGAAAGCGTCTTTTTTTTTGCTTCAGATTGTATAAATTTGATTCAAATAGCCAGAGAGATTCGCGAGAAAATAATTGTTAACTGAAAAATACTCGTTCGTTTTCTTCTGGTTGAAGAGTCGACTCTTATCGCTTTTCAGGGAAAGTTTTTTTATTTCGGGTTTTTCAACTTTTCTTTTTCATTTCTTTTGCTTGTAATGAACCTAGACTGAATCGAACTGGGGTCTGCTAAGAGTTTGTAGCAGCAGGATAACTTTGACTGCTATAACCGAAAGAGAGAAAAAAAAAACCACTCAAAAGTTCACGCAAATTTTTTGTTACAAATGTCTGGTAGAATATCGAAAATTTTGCGATAAGCGTGATAATTATATGTTTATAGTAAATTATTGACAAATTTTCTTACTATTTTTCTAAGATCAAACAAATATATCTTCAAATTGCAATTCTCGCAATTATAATTGCTTGTAGCTTGGGCCAGCTTTTGGTTCATCATTTTTTCATCATCATTAATTTAACTGTCTCGAATAATTCCAAAGCTAATTGACATTGTTTCATATAACATTAAAATCATGCAGAATTGAAATCCGATAAACGTCAGACGGAAAGAGTTCACTGAATTTTCATTTCCGCTAAGTGTACTGGATTATAAATGACTTTTAATTGTAAACTTGGGTCATGAAAAATAATGTGACTCCCGATCGGTTGATTTTGTCAGCGCAGTTTGGCACAGTTTCGTTTAAAAAAAAAAAAATCCACTTTGCTGATACTTAGCGACAACTTTTATTTAAATGGATCCAAAGTCCTCCCTGATGTAAAAAGACAGGGATTTACGCTATGGCCAGTCTCGTTAAACTTGCAAACGAATTGTCACCAGTCCGAAATGAATTCGGATTAAAAATAAAGCTCGGTAAACCGTATGGCTTTAGAATTTATATACTAATTCCAGAGTTTCCGTAACGTTTGTGAAAAAAAAAGGAAAAAAAAAAAAGAAAAAAGAGTCCAGTAATTTGACAGAGCCGAGTCACCCGCTCTTCTGCAGTCCCGGACCTCCATCAGCTTTGCATCACGTTGGCGTGGAGAAATTACCAGCGATATACTACCACGCTATCGGCGCATCAGTTCTCCGGGCGGTATAATTAAAGGAGTCAGATAGATTAGGGGATTTCAGGGTGAAGGGCTCCTACGGAGTTCGGTTAAGGGGACGCGAGGAGTGGGATGGTGTTGGAGAAGGATATCAACTAGGAAGCGCAGCTCACAACGTGTCACTGATAGGGTAGAGTTTATTTATTAGGATCACGGACTTGACAAAGTATCGTGCCAAAGGAACAGACGGTGTTAGAACTCCGGGAATTCTGATATAGAATTAGTAGAAAAAGAAGGCACTGGTCAGCTGTACGAAAACCAGAATAATTAAGCTGCACTGCAGTCGTCCGATTTTCAAAAATTTCTATCTTCACGTTAATATTTCTTATTTTTGTCTTTCACTCAACAAATCCGAGATTTGATCGTCTCTCGTAAAACCGAATGAATTTCTTCGAAAGAAAAGGGACGTGTAATAATAAATCTGTATGCTCAGAGGTGACAAAAAAGCTAATAACAGAGGAGCGATACGTTCCGGACGTCGCTTATCTGCGCTCGCGAAAACTTTCGCGAGAAAAAATTTAAATATATAACTTCGTATGCTGATTGATATATATTCGGTTGGGAAAACGTATTGTTGCGATTTTTAGATACGCGGTGAATATTGCCAAAGTTTCTATCTTCAACGATGGCATAGCAGGTACAGCTGTGCGTTCTCGGATAAAGTTTTGATCAAAAACTATAACGCGTAATGATATTCTCAACATTATTGAAAAATAGTAACCGTAAGGTGTGAGCTTTCGTTTAGAAAATAATTCCAAACTCCTAAGCCTATACGGAACTTTAGTCACCAAATAAAAAACCAAAAATAAAAATGGGGTAAAACCCGTTAATATATGTATTCGCTAAGTACTGCAGCTGCAGTCTATTTGCACGTTTGTCACGGCTGCAATGCCGAAAAACAAGTAAAACTAGTTTAAACTAATTGTTTTACGTTCGGATCTAGAAATGGTCTCCGTATAAAATACGTTTGCCTGATCGAAACGAACGGTAATTAAACGAATTTCAACTACAACAGAAAGCATAAGAGATTCGGTGAAAAAGAAAAGATGAATAAAGTCCCGGAACCCTTAGGCAACCCCATATTTCATGGGACCGAATTTTGCTCCACTGTAACGGGGATATATAATAATACACTTGACAGGGTAGTCCACTTTCGAGGCTCCTTAGCCTCTTTAGCTCTCGAGTGCAAGATAAACGCCTGGAAACCTCGTTAAGAGTTGAGGAAAGAGGACTATGTGGGACTAGGTATGACTAAGAAGGAACGGGAAGTCCGGAGGGGAGAACATTACCCAAAGTCATTAAACTACTAGCCGACTTGCAGTTGGCAGTATCCCGTCTAATGTAACTCGCTTTACCGTCAACATCATTACACAGAAGTTTCCCCGCTCTTCTATCACGTATGCAAATTAAGTTAGTTGGCCCGCACCGAATGGTACAAGCGAATGGTAAAGTCAGGTGGAAAGCTTCCCGGTGCAGGATGAAAATAGAGTACCTATCCAAAAATTGCAGTGTGACAAAAAAGCTTGTATAGGTACTTAAACGAACTATTGGAGAATAAAAACCTAACGATCCGATCTCGAGTTTGAGCGACGAAACTAGCGAAACTGATAGAGTTCCTCTTTCTTTCATTCGTCTAAATTTTTTTCTTCCTTCTTATTTTTTATTTTTTTCTTGTTTCTCCCGTGTTCAAGTTTCCGGGCTGAAAATATAGGGTGCCGTGTGATTTACTGTGGCGTGAAATCGCCCCGTTATACGAGGTATACTGAAGTTTGAATTTGCGTCGTCAAGTGTCCCTGACAACACGTTGTAAAGTCAGTGACTGCATCTATAATCAAAAATCTGGGTCGTATCTATTCTAGCATTCGATACTTAGATTATTTTTCTGTTTTCCGCGTTCACAGATTCATGTAACTGTATACATATAACACGCGCCAGGGTTGAAACCTCTCTCAAAACTCCGGGACACTTATCAGACTTCGGTTCAATTCATGGACCTTGCCTTCCTTTATCGAACTACGTATATACCAACGATCACAATAACAACTCAGAGATATATACTGCGAAGAAAATAACGTGGAGAACAATCTTTGAATATCTCTGCGACTGAGTTCCATCCCATTTCTCCCTACAATTGTAAAGTCTTCTACTCAGATACTTGGCGCGAGACTCTACCGAGTCTCTTGATTTCCCTGGCGAGTTTAATTATACCGCGATATAATAATCGCAACGGATTACGGATTTTCTCAACAACTTGTTGGATGCATGCGATAGAAAGGAACGAAAAAGGAACTCGAAATCCGTCACCAATTTCGCTCAGTCAATATCCGCACTGATTGCTAATTCAACGTTACACGTGACGAGGGTTTGTTCGGGTAAATATGTGATGTCGCGCTAGAATTTGTGACGTTGTACTGTGAGATTAGATGGCGGATTCCCCCGGCGACTACCTACCACGTTACCTCATTTCACTGTAGCGGAGGTTGTATCATGACGACCGAAGCTGTGGTCAGCTCCAACTGACACTGACCGAGCTTTGAATCTTTCATGGAATTAATAATACACAAAGCTACGTGTGGTACGTAATCAACTAACGTCAGTTAATTAGTCGTTGACTTCACGTAATCGTGTACTGTTCCAATTTTTGACCATCAATCATTCATCAAGTCTGGTTTTTGTTTCATGTAAATTTGGCGGTGAAAGAGGTGCAACTTCTTTGACAAATTTGTTCACGAAGTTCGTTTGCATAAATTTTTTGACAAAATTAGTGCATTGGTATAATATAAAACCGCGTATGAAATCTGGCTACTAAATTCCAGATGAAATGTCTAGCTTCATTCGTAGGCCGTGGGTCGATGGCGTCTGGCTGCTGCTTTCGAGTTTTGCTAACGCAAAGCCGCGAAACGGCCTCGGTGGTGAAAAAGATGAGAAAAAGGGAAACCTGCAAGCTCGCCGAGGAACAGTAGTGGAGAACACGTGAGAGTGCAGGACGAAATGTGGTATGTTTTAGCCGCAGGAGATTTGTGGGAGCATTAGTAGCTCGCTGGCCGGATGACCGGCTGGCTGCAGGCTGGCTGGTTTGCTATGTGCTGAACCCCTAGTCTTCTGCTACTTCGCTTAGCCGCACATTTCACCGCACATCCTAGTCTCGGGTATTCTTGTTGCTTTGAAATAATCGAAGTCCAATTTTTTTTTTTTTTCATCAACTTTTGGAGGTTCTGAAGGAACCATCGGGAGTCCAATGGTAAGAAAAGGTCCTGAAGTATCGATAATCATTTATCGCTGATCTCGCCGATGTCATTTTATATCAGTGACGTCGTTTTATATTTGCTAATAACCGTAAAAGTATGAAATAGAATGAGGATCGTTTGCTAGGCACACTTTGCCGCGGAATGCTTTGAACCCGTTCATTATAACCAGGGATGTCTCTGGAAATTTGTGCGGTCGTCCCCGGGCGGACCCATGGCCGAACGTAAGCCATTCCAGGGGTTGCAGGAGGGACTCTCGCAGGACGAGGCATGATCCATTTAATATAATTAAGGGATGACGGCGCCTCGAGTTGTTTACAAGTAGACCGGCGCCCGTCTGGTAATAAACGCATCCTTAGCACCGTGACCCCGCGGTATCCGCGCCCCACGTCTCTCCAACAAACTCAAAGTAAGTGGTCCCCTCAAGAATGCTTGGAGAATCGTTCTGGAAATGCTAGGGTCGAGGAAGCTAAGGGTCCGGACGCCCCTTGGTACCGTGTCCGTCGGGGGGGTCTTGAGTCTGAGAATTAGAGAAGCTAATTTTCACCCACGGACCCTCCCCCGTTTCCTCCCTTTTCGCCTCTCTCTCCATATACTGCACCCACCCCAATTTTCCCGAGGACTGTTAATATGCCGAAACCCTGAACGAGCTCAGCTAAGGTAGCAATTAATTCGGTCGTGGTCGCCTCCTGGCTTTTCCTAACAATGTGTCTCCACTAACGCATCGACCTATTTTCCTCGAACCGTTATAAGCCGTTTCCACTTTATACGTTGGGTAACTTGGAGTTAACTTAATGGGCGAAATTGGTAAGATATGAGGGAGGAGGAGAAGAGGCGGGTGAAAACGAGGCTTTTTTTTTCTCTCGAATTTACATTCACTCCGTTCCGTTGTTTGTTTGAACCTAAACTTTGATCGCTTCCGACGTTTTTATCAGCATTCTCTTTTGTGTGTTAATTTCTTTTTGTTTTTAATCGTTGAGCGGGGAGAGATCCGTTACGCCCGAAATCATCCGAATAACAAGTGAATAAATTCGTATTTATTTACTAAACGAACGAAAAACAATACGGGCCTCGCGGTAGATAGATGTGAAATCTCCGCGGGTCCTTCGTTTGGATGAAAATTATTGCGAAAATGTAAAACGAAGAGAGCTATAGCTTGTTTGTTTGTGATTTTTTTTTCTCAAATTTATATACAGGATGTGATTGGTTTAATGAAAATTCTATTCACGGTGGCCGGAGAAAACGATACCAGAAAATAAAAAACCAAAAAAAAAAAAATAAAAAACTCTGTTTCATGAAACGCATTGAAACGTAGGTATACGACGTGATATATTACAAGTCATATTTCAGCTGACCTGTGATCCATACGCTCTTCAATCATGCAGTCTGGCACGTCCCTGAGCCCTTGTAACACGTCATTAATATTACACCATTGCACGTTAGCTGCATCACGTATATACACGTATACGGATCATATATGCGCATTCACCCATATATAGATATATACATGTATCCGGTCCGGATTTCCGGACACATGCACTCGTCCTTTTCTCTTCGTCCTTCTATACCTGGACCACGTCGTAATTTTTTATACTTATATAAAATAAATAAACATCCTCAATCCCCGTTTCTTTCTACAAAATTATTCCATAACATCCCTCAGCTGTGGATATAGAAAAAATCTTCTCCTCAAGATTATTAGGTTTTATAGCAAAAAATACATGTACTGCTTTTTGAAAGAAATTAAGTAAGCTGCAGAACATAGATTAGTGGTTGTTGCAGAGAGAACGAACTGCTATATGCTGATACGTTTTGGGAATCGATCGCGTGACTGTTTGATAATTAGTCAATTTCCACTTACCTCATTTCCCCATCTTTTTATCGTGGGTAATTATTACGATAAAGAGAACAGAATACTTCATCCACAAATATTATTACAGTTATTTCTTGTAAAGTCAACACTTCGATCATTAATTAAAAAAATTTCAAGCGGAAGTTAAAGCTGCAGTTTCTATAATATCAGATAGTGCATTAAAACTGTAGATAAAAGACGTATTAAAACTAAGAAATTATCTTTCATCATATTGTCTCCCTGCTAATTGCTGTTCTGAAATATTTATTAGCCTAGTTTTGTATGACGAAAAAAACCAAATTTGAGAACCAATCTTCGTGGCATAGAAACGTGACAGTTTAAAGCCCGAAGTCAATCCGATAATCCATTGAAAGCTTGTATCCTTTCGATTTTACGACCCAACGATATGTGAGACCTTATACCTACTAGCGAACAGCTGGGACGATCACAGTAAACTGTCAATTGATATTCGCAAGTAAAATATTGGACCTTTTCCATACAGAAGTAAAAGTTTGAAAGGAAAGTTTTCAAAAAACAGAAAAAAAAAAATGGTGTACGCGAATTGACTGTATCGGCTATGAACCGAGTCATTTTATACGAATAAAAACTCGTGATAAACCAGGTCATGTTAATTTTTATAAATTCAATTGGACCCCGGAGATTATGAAGAATTTGGAAATAACATACTATACCTAATTCATTCCAATAAAATTCTGTACCTCTGAAATTGGTGGAATCGATTTTGCTATGTGAATGAATAGTCGCAGCTTCATTAAAATTCATACGCAGAAATAACTCGTGTCCAAACATACGTGTATGTACAATACGTAATACAACTCACAGAGCACGACCCGTTATTAATATGAATCCAGATATTAAGCCTCCCTTTCATTACTGGACTATATGTATGTACATATTGGATACATACACGTATGTATTGTGCACACCCAAAATCCGGATGTGCACGGTGCTCTAGTTGTAATAGCCAATCGTGTTTAATATAGAATGCGCTGCTTATCAGGCATGTAACCCGTGGATGCTGTTCCGACCGCGAATTTAACCAGCAAAAATTACATTCGGTAAAATTTTGTCTGGGCAGCTATTTAGTTGACCAGACCAGTCTGCGTCTGATTTTTTATTTTTATTTTCATTGAATCAATGTATCATCTTTTTGCAATCAGTGTAATTGACTCGTGGTATACCGATCAGTTGATCAGAATCTCATTTGTCAGTATTGATATAAATGGTTTCGAAATAATCTGCATTTGATGCATTTATTCAAATCGTTACACTCTGAGAGGAACTAAAAAAAAAAACTAGAATTTACTGTGTCTTAAAAATTGCAAATTTCATTCCGCGTCCTGAAGTCTTGAAACTTACGATAATCAGAGCTACAAAATATAAAAAATTCGGTTTTAATTTTGGGTAGAAATTAGTATTCCTCTCGTACTGAGAGCAAATTGTTATCACGATCTTCCCCGAATTGTTTAGTTACAGTTAGAGAGATATAAGTTAATCGTGAAACCCGTTTTTCCTTATTTGCGAAACGTAGGCAGGTAATTTTCAGGTAAGTCGACAGACGGCAGGCCCATAAAATAGGCTGACTCCTGTAGTCGAGGTATTACCTATTACCTAAATTAATTAAGACACTAATCAAGTAGTTTACGCGACGACATATTTTACGGCGAGGGTTAGCGGTGCGAGGGTCGCCCGCTACATGGAGCAACGGCTGCAAAGAAACGAATTTCGAAAGGGTGGGTTTTGTCGGACCCATAAAACATGCCCGTCTTTGTTGTTCAACCCGTGAAAATATATACCTACCCTGCATCTTGCTGATTCGCTGGAGGTGGGTTGGGGGCCCGAGTGTGCACAGGGAAAGGGTTATTACCAGAAGTTTACACTTCGATTTACTATATTTTTCCTCTCCCTGTACCCATTTCCTTTAATATTTCCTCCCTGCCTCGAACCCTGCCCTGTTTTACGAGCTGGCCTGGCCTTGCCGGCCGTTTTCTCATTTCCACTTCCTGACATTATGTCCGATTTTTACCGTTTTAACTGTTCCAATCACCGAATAGATTATTCGCCCATGTTTTCACGTCGTTTTTAAGAATGATCTTAATATTTTAATTTGAAACAGTGATGCACGAGGTCTGGCAGAATACCTGTATTTAATAAACACGTTTCGCGTTAAAAACGTATAAAACCGTCGTTTACGCCACGTTTATATTTCTAAAAAACAGAAAAAAAAAATTAATAGCGTTTTCATAGACCGTCTATTTCACACGTTTAGTATGGCTGGACATAAACCCTCTTAAACTACTGGTAATATTAAGGGGGAAAAATGGTCTATTCGTTTGAAAAACGCGGACGATACATGTATTTCATACACACCTAGAAGATTTCGATCCTCGAATCTGTAGAATTGGTACGAAACGCTTTTCGAAGAGACAATCGAGCCTCTTGAAAATTCATTTGAAACGTCAGGGTTTGTTTCTCGTCGAGTAGGTATACCGAGTTCGCGGGGCGAGTGAGAAGATGACCTGGAAATAAAAACTAATAGGCGGAGGCCATTTGTTTTTGCGGTGCTTGGTAAAAAGAAAAGAAATGAAAAAAAAAAGTTTGGGGTGGAGGTGAGATGTGCAAAAAAACGGAAATTGTTATTTCTCTCGCCGCACCTTCTGCTAGTTTTTGCAACTCACTTCGTTCGGCTATCTTCAGACCTAATTCTGAAAAAGCCCCTTCCCTTCTATACGTCTACTCTCACCCTACGCCTCTCCAGTTCTTCCCTTTCGAAGGCAACATCCAACGCAAGCTGTCCCAAGTTTTTCGGACGATATATTACCCAAGACAAGACAACGCCTGGAGATGGGGGACCGTTAATTGTTTCACCTAACCTTTGAGCAAAACTTTCAGAGAGCCAAAGTATAAGCATCATAAAGGCCCTACATTCTTTTGCCAACTTAATTATAAACCCATCCAGATAATCTACATGACAAACGGATTATCTCGCGGTAAGATTCTCAGCCTCCCCCCATAGCACAGCGATGGTTTTGCCCAAGACAGTGTCTGGATAGGAAAAAAGGATCGAAAATGAAAAACCTGAAATGATTTTTAAAAACGAGTCAATTCCGACTTCCTGATCATCATTTTTGTTCATTCGAGAACTCAAACCGAGTGTGAATCGATGATCAAGCTTAAAAGAGAAGGAGAAGAAGAAAAAACTACCCTCCGGGAATACTCGAATTAAAACGAGGGCTCGCTGCTGATATAAAATAAAAAATAAAAACGAGCCACGACGACCCTCCGGGGGATAGTTCTTGATGTCTGGTTCAACGCTAGTGGTATGCCGTGGCGCACATAGAGTGGCAAAAGATATTATTAAGGCGGGGGTAAATATATTTGAATACATTTGTCGGAAGATGATGAGCTGGTTGAGATGCATGAGCGAGTCCCTCACAGTTCCCCCGGGGACTAGGAGAGGCAGGGGCAGGTGGAGGACCAGGAAAATGGGGATGAGGTCTCATCACTGCGACAACCCCCGCTACTTCTCACACTTGATGGAACATCCATCCACGATCCTGGAATTCGCGCAGTCTGCCTTCCCGCCTCTCTGCACCGAGCTTCAATAACCTTCACGTCTATATTAACAGTTTCCAATATCAGTCTGCAGCCATTCAAGATCCCTCAGATTTCATGAATTCCAACTCCTAGCCAAAGATACTGACTGAGATATATTCATAATGGTCGGCTGGTTGTCCGTCTCCGGATAAGTACATCGTCCTTCTCGCCAGACGTCATAGAAATTTATGACTCTCGAGATCCCGGGCTGATCATTTACATTGGAAAATGTCAGATGAAGTAACATCCATTTTTTTAGATTATCAACATGATCATTAACCCTGATGATTTATCTAAACGCACCTACCAAAGGCTTTATAACAGCGCTGCGCTAGATTCCAAAGTTTCAATTGCGGAAGGTCAACAGGTCAAGTGGGTACTTGAAGGAAGCAATTATCCGCCTGCAGAGGTATCGAGTTTGGTCTAATATTGGAGTTTAAAGTAGAGATACAAATAGAGAAGTATAGATACAGAAGGAATGCCAGAATATCGTGGAGGATATGAAGCTATGGAATGCCATCAGCGGTACTTGGTACCAACGCGAGATAGCGATCGACATTGCATTTCATACTTTATTAGGTCCTTCCACGGTGCTCGAAAAAGCCCCGGTCTCGGTATTCTCGCTTGGTTTAATTCACCAGCTTTTTTATTCGCCGAGTTATAAAAGCTGCAGCGTATTACAGTTTTTAATTTGCAAACTCGTGCAGAGCTGTACTGTGTACGATGTTGAAACATAGTCGGGTGCAGGGTCATGTTTAACACCGTTTTTTTTTTTTTTTATCCACTTCTTTCTCTCTCCTCTTCTCTTTTCTCTTCTTTTCTGTTATTTTCCTTATTCCGGGTTGTAGGCGGGCATATTCCGGGTGAAGACCGCTACGGGGACGGTATTTCTTGTCACTTTTAGTTAAATATAACGCCTCGCTGACGTCTGATATAATTTTAACCCTCGTATATAACACTCGAGAAGGAAACGTAAGTTTCAGCGACAGTCGGTTATACGAGTGTCTCGAGGTTCTCTATTGCTTCTTTCTTTTGTGTGGAATGATTATAAAGGTGCTCCGAAGAAAGTGAAGATACATTCTGACGAGCGGGTACACTTCGAGGTACGAGGCTTTCATTATACTCGCAAAATGAGTACGAAAATGAAAATGAAAATGAAAATGGAAATTAGAAGATGCTTGATAACGAGGATGTCTACTAAGGCTCGAGTCAGCCGTGGAATTGCTCGGTTCAAACAATACTTGTCTATCGCGTTCATGATCGCGTCCATTAAATATGTATATATACGAATCTGCTAGTAATGGACGTGATGAGTTTTAACCCCATCCACTCATTCCTCTGCTTTTCTCTATCCCGGCCGTGTCTAGACTGCCGTTCTCTCGGGATCCCAGCTTTCATTATGGAAAACAACAGTCAAGCCTACAAATACGAACGACTCACCAGACGTAGATGTACAGAAGTCCTTGTTCCCTTCATCTCACATTTCGCATCTCCTATTTCGCTTTTACTCCCTTTATCTTATATTGTACGGACTCTTTTCAAGAGTTTGAAATTTCGAAAGTTAGCACGTGCTCATTTCTGCACACGTGAAACTAAAGATATTTTTCCCAACAACGAGCTTTTTCTGTATAACATTCATTTCTGCAGTTCAGGCTAAGAAAAAAGGCAAATATCAACGGTACATATAATAGCGTACTTGTAGGTATACATATCTACCCCGATATCCTGAAACTCGAGCTAAATTGAGGGCAAAAATGTTTTTAGAGCTTGAGCTTAGTTCTGTTTTCAGAACAAATAATAATAATAATATAAGGTAGCAGAAGCGCTGCACGTGGCTCGGCGAATCGAGCCATTTCGAGAAAAGTTTTTCTATTTGATTAGCTCCGAGTAGACTATTATTGGCTCGCGTTGGTGAAGTGGAACTTGAACCAAAGGATTAGGATCGTACCTGCAGGAACTTCCTCTCACTTCTCTAATAAAGTAAATTGAAAAACTGTGCAGTTAATTCAGCTGATCACAGTACTATGTCAATTATTTATATATAATTTCACAAGAAGAATAACTTTTTGTATTCGTACGCTACTTCAGGTTTCAAATCCAAGAGCTTTATCAGGTTTTATTCGAAAACCTATTAAAGTCCTTAAATTAATTTCAAATAATTTCAAAACTCTCCTGATTGAAAAAAGCATCGTAACTTATCTTAACGCCTTCAGAAATTCGGCTAATCTCGAGTTTTATTACCGTTAGAGAACGTTGCTGACACAAGTTTACTCGATTCTTCGTTAATATGATAAAAAAATATAATAAAAAAGAAAGCTTTCTAAAATGTTGAAAAATATCTAAATAGAACTAAATGTCCAAAATGAAAGGTGTCGTAGAGGAGGTCGAACCGAGTAAATTGACCCGAAGAACATGGGGTCTGCGAAGTCGCGTTCGCGAGATATCACTGGTTAAAAAATATCGCTCTGCGCCGTGATCGCGGCGCAGAGCGATATTTTTTAACCGGTGATATCTCGCGAACGCGACTTCGCAGACCCCATGTTCTTCGGGTCAATTTACTCGGTTCGACCTCCTCTAGGAAACCTTTCATTTGGACATTAAGTACTGGGCTACCCTGTATCCCTATGACAAGTATCCCACATGAATCACAAACGGGCGAGAATTAATTCAACATATAGTCAATACGAATTCCAGATTTGCTCAGGATAATTACCTTTCAGTCTGCAGGTTCGTATGCAAACATTGGTACGATGATATCCAAGTTAATCAGGCAAGTATAGTATATCTGGAATGTAATATTAATAACGATAGTACTGAAAATAATTCTGCGGGAATAGGAATATGCGAATGAATTGAGAGGCTGTATTAAAGAATAAACGTTAGCTTTATTATACATCAATATGAAAAGAAATGATCTAAAGGTATTCCTCGTCGTTGAGTCTATACATTATATATATCTCATTATATTATATGTATATATGTATATATTATATATATAATATATATATATTAGGGACACGATTTGTATAATAAGTTATACGACGACGCAGTGTGTAATACTAGGCCTGGTAAAAGTTGGACTTACTTATCTAATATTGTTTATACAACTAACACCACACTGGAATTATATTTACACATGCGAGCTACAGGGGTAGGGGGGAAAGGGGTGTAATTAATCTTTCCCTGCAAACATGGTGCGGTACCTACCGCCCACCACCTCTGCCCCTCAGTTTCACGGAGTTTTGAGATAAAGTTCGCGTCAAGGTTCACACTCAAAAAATCCCCCTTGGGGGAGATGATGATTTTTTTTTATTTTTCTTTTTTTGCAGAGTTTATCGTATCGTCTTGGTAAATTTTAAAAAATTTTTATCTGAAATGGATTCGCGAACGTTATTGCGTACCTCTGAACAAATCTTCTCGTTGTGCAGTCGTCTAGGTTGCCCAGAACCACGCGATTCTCAAAGATTCTTTTTTTTTTATCTTCTTTTTGCTTTGTCCACGTTACAAATAAGAAATTATTACTTCTTCGAGGCTGGGTTGAAGTTTCGAATGTTAGAAGTTCCGAATTTTAATACTAACGACCTCACAGTTTTTGGAATAATCGATTTCGAAAATTTCAAGTCGAATAAATAGAACGAAGATACAAAATTCGAAGGAATAATTCCGAAACTTGAAATTTACTTATGGAGGGTAGTTAGTATACCCCTCCATTAAATTCTCGGTTTCTCGGTCTTCCTGCATTCCGAATTTTTCGAATTTTAATATTCCGAACTCTTAACGGTGCAGAAAAAATTCTAAACTCGTCTGAAACGAATTCGCAATTTTGATCGTTCAGAATTTATATAAAACTCGGAATATCAACCCGACCCAAAATTTTTCATATACCAATATTATATCGTTCGTCGGAAGTAAAATGTATATAAAAAAATAAAATAAGCTTACTCGTTATATACGTATAAAAAATCGTCGTTGATGTTCATTTTTTTTTTTTCATTTGTATTTACTTATTTTTATTTTTATTTTATTTTTTTGTCAGAGAAGAAAAGTCACCCCGAGCGCTATGCACACACATATATCTGTAGATACGTTTACGTAGATATATCTGTATACGTATATATACGTATATGTGTATGTACATATATGTATATAGACGAGAACGATTCGAAATATACGAATATTTTCGCCGTGAGGAATGCTTTTGAACTGCGGTATTCGAGAGTCAAAGGTTCTGTGCGAAACCCTGAAATTAAACCGTTTCGCTGGTGATGTTGTATTATATATATATACCGCGTTACCCACACAGAAACAGGAGCAAGTCAGATGAGGCTAGGCGAGGCAACGCTATTTTGACAACAGCCCTCAGCTGTGTGCAGTCCAATAAAAATTTTTCTAAACGTCTTTGTACGATCTACACGGTGGTGGAGGTCCGCTCCAAACCCCATTCTCTCGACAGGTAGGCCTTCTTACTGGTTCCAACGGTGTTACGTACCCCGGAGAACAGGTCACCTGTATATTGTCTCCAGGTTCGTACCAAAATTTCAACGGAGCAATCCTCCCGTGCGGTGGGTCACCCGGATACGGACATCTCACCTTGCCTAAAACATATTTTCAAACACTGATTGCAAAAAAAAAACAAAAAACAATTTACAGAATAATTTTCAAAAACGTGACTCGATTAGATATACTGTGATGAATATTCCATGAATTCTTCTATTCTTTTTCTAATCAATGATATAATTATTAATTGGCCGTGGAAAGAATTATATTTTGTCCTTTTTTTTTTTGGTTTTTCATTTCTCTTCCTTTCTCTCTCGCCCTCTCTCTTTCGACAAAGTTTTCAAACTTTTTTTCCAACACGAAGATTATTTTTCATCACTAATTCAAACAAACTCTGCTGGGAGCCGGTTAACGGACTTTAGCGATCGAGAGGAAAAAGCGTAAAAGTAAAGAGCGATAAAAAGTTCCGGGTTACGCGCGGATACCGGTGAATAATTTGCATTTAACAATTGAAGGCTCTCACAGTGCTTTAGACACGACTGAGAAGAGCGGAGAACAACCCCCCTCCCCACACAGAAAAAATAAGGCAAAAAAAAAAAACGAACTTTGCTCGAAAAAAATAACAAAGAAGTATATTCGTTATAACTATATTCATTCATCCTTTAGGTATACACGAGATGGTACAGCCAACAATCGAAGAGAAACTTTCAAAATCACGTTACTACAGTTTTCCACCGGAAATGCTGCACCCTGAGGATCTCGGAGGATTTCTAAAATATCGGGAATCTTATTTCGCGCGTCAGAATCTTATACGGGAGGAACATGTACCGCGTAAATCCCGCTTACTCGATAGATAAATGGAAGAACGGAAGTAGATAGCTGGGTAGATAATATAGTCAGTTTAACGATTTCCGAATAGCTGATCGGTCCTCAGGATCGCGTTTCAAGGTAAATCAGTAAAAGATAGAACCCAAAGATTGAAGATTTAAAGCGAAAATCCTTACAGATTGGAGTCGGATGTGACCAGCTCCCACTCTCCGTGCAAATTATCGATGCTTCGCCCAGAAGCTGATGTCCGGGCCGACAGGCGAACTGTACTAAAGCTCCAACCTTGTATCCACGATTTCGCTTTCTTGGACTACGCTCGTGTTCAATGGCATGTCCACTTTTCGGAGGGTTTGGTACTGGGCAGGTGATTTCTGTGAGAGAAACAAAATTTCAGACTTGTTTGCAAAGGTATAAAAGTCGATTCGGAATTCACATTTGAAATTTATGACTGAATCCTTATGGCGATTCTTAACTCTCCAAGGCTACGAGATAAAAAACAAAAATTAATATAAACTTCGTCGAAGTGCATAATTTCGAACTGAACTTTTCGCATGCAACTGAAGTTGAAATTATTAGATTTCAAATTTCTTTTTCTATGTTAACAGAAGTCGTTTGAACGTCTGACAAGCTGAGTGTAACTTTATTAAAATTACATGAAGTTTGTCACTAAGGTTATTAAAATTCAAAGTTTCATTATTTTCGCACAAAGTATATTCATGCAACTGTATATAAACGAAGGTGGTTGTATAGACGTCTACTTTTGTTCAGAATTGTGTAAATCTCTGTTTAAGACCCGTCAGTATAAACGCGGTTCTTAACTCTAGGGATAAAGGCGAGAAAGGTGAAGCTCGCACAGTGACGTCGTGCTAAATGTACCGGATTTCGTTATACACGAAGATAAGCTTTGACGACTGGATGTTATACGATTAGGACGAGACTGACGACGCCCAAGGTTCGACGTAAATACACAGAATCCAACCCTCCCTCTATCCTTACACAACATATATTATATTCAAGTAATCTCTAAGGTGTTCAAGAGAAACGAGAAAAGGAGGACATTCCCCTCTCACTTCCTATAATCACATCTTCCTCAATGTTTTCGGAGCTTCGAATTTGCTTCCATCTTCAGGTGCATGACCCGTTTCGCATCTCTCTTACCCCTTTCGCAATTCCTTTTGAGATGACATTTTCCCTCTCTGTCTCTTTCATACAGATCTTCTAGTACGCGAAAATTCGAGTTAAGACCGTTTCCAAATCGATCGTTCAATTGTTACCTGATACTTATCACCCATGGGGTTGTATTAGTAAATTTAGGGTTCCCCGAATCTGACCACTGGAGACTCTAAAAGCCGAGTCCAGACGTGGGACTTGTCATTCAGTGACTGATAGTCTGCGGACCATCACCCCTGGAGACAAGAGCGGATTTCAAGCTTCCAAAACTTTGAAAACGATGCGATAAAGGATAGTGGACCTAGACCAACCAGCCAAAAAAAAAGGGGTGCTATTATCCGTCTGGTTTAACGATCCCCAAATTACTGATACGACGACATCGCCACTAAATTTCGCATGCGGAGGGGTCGTATAGAGATACAGGTGGAAAGGATGAAAATACGCGACAGGCATAAATCCCTTTGACGTAGAGAGTTAGGCTCGATTTCATTGTAGGTACATACATAGGTACATATACATACGCACGTAGACATTGGAGTGAATGTTGATTAAGCACGACCCGGAAGTAATCTTTAAAACAAATTAAAAATACGGACGTGGTTTTTTTTTTTTTTTTCGGCGAAGCTGGGTATGAGTTTCCCGAAAAAAAAGGAGAGCAGAGAAGAGGAGCGTTGTTTTTCATCCTAATTGAAGAGGTCGCTTCTAATCGATCGACGAGAATTCGGGGATTATTAAAATTTATACAATCAGCCGGTTAAATCGTCCATAAAGATTTTTTTAACGTATAAATTTCCATAACTTTGATATTCGATTCTTTTCGTTATATATATCATTCCGGTATTATATTTTTATTTTTCACTTTTTTTTTCTGTCATGGAAATTCATTTTGGAAATATAACAAAGCTACCCAACTATATGCTAAATTATTCTATATAAATACTGCATATTCACAATCTACAAACAACGCGAGTCAAATATATTGTTTAGAACCTTCTGCTTACCGATTGATTAACGCACTTGTTACAGTGAATATTTTTTCAACTGCACACAGAGAAAAGGGTGAGAAATTCGAATTAAGCTTTTCGAAGATTCCTGACTCTATTATATAGTGTAAAATAAATTGTATAAAAGTGAGGGCATCTTTTATTCATTTGGCAATTTAATTTGAATAGAATTGATACTCGTTAAAACGCTGCAGAGATGTCCGTGTAGCCCATATCTAGAGCGAGTCGTAATTTTATGGTACACACACAGATATATGGTATAATACGTATATGTACATGTACGATCGCTTCACTGACAAATCCACCGAAAATAAATATACAGAATATGTTAAATACTGTTGCTTCATAAGATTAACGTTTTCCAAACAAACATCACCGAGCACACGGTGTAATTTTCGTCCTGAAATCTATATAGCAGCTCGTACGCTCTGCCATATTACCGAAGAGTAATCCTGCATTAGTCCTTTGAAACAACGTTAAAGGAGACGTGCTATAATATCATTATACCAAAACCGTCACGGTTAATAATACTTTAGTAACTTCAAACTTGTTAATTAATCAGACGTTTTGAAGTACTAATAGGCACCTCCACTCTGCGCCGAAGTCATCGCAATTAGACTAAGACGCTAATAGTTTAGAGGAAATAAAAACGTAAAAAAAAAAAACCAAAAATCTGATTGCATTTGAATATTGCTGTCGAAAATTAATGCAACACTCTCAGAAGTTGACAAAGCTCTTTATACACGCCCTTTGGCATATTTACAATTAAGGAAATCCACCCTCGTGTAGCCCTATATTTACCCTCCGGTAATAAATAAGGGTGCAGCTCGCTGAGGAGTGAAAATTTAGGGGTAGTGTTACATTATCTGCATTTTCCTTTGTCTTTAGTGCGTTGAGTGCAGCGATAATTAAAACCCCTTATGCTAAGAAGTAACAAAATTTAAGTAAGTAGGTATATACGTGTTCAGAAAAGTTTGTCGTTCAATTAAGAGGAGGATTGACAGCGGCGGGATCGGGGGGACCGGACCCCAGTTTCAGTGCACTTCGCGGGATCGCGGGGTCGCACGGTGCCGTATATTTTCCAATCCCCGTGCGACATTGACATGCGTCAAATAGAGTTTCCGCTGAAAAAGTGTTAAGGAAACTTTTAAATCCCGAGTGACGCAAAAATAAAATACTCACTGTGCAGTTTGCGCTGTAACGCACGTAACGGTGCAATATCCGCGTAAAGGCTGATACTTCCTTACAAATATTTGAAATAATCGACCGGATTCTTATATTTGCGTATTACGTCGTTTTTCAACTCGCAACTTTTGTCCTAGAAAATATATTTCTCTGGATATCTTCAACCGAAGAACTTGAAATTTATATGCAACAGTTAAGCGCGATGAAGTGCTCAAACTTATATATCCGAGCTAAGATCGAATACACACCTTTTCAGAGTTCAGTATGAGTGGCTGACGATACGAGAAGAAGTATAATAATTATGATAATAATAATTGCGAAGTAGTCGTTGAAAAAATTTTTCTTTCACTGTTTTCTCTCGTTGTTTCATTTCTTTAACTAGCTAGAAACTTTCTCGTCCGTGTGGTACACGAACAGCTAAATGAACAAACGTAAAAAGATATAAAACAGTAGTATAAGACGGCATAAGGCTAGTTTAGTACCGACTATCCAAACTCGCAACACATTCTAAAAATGAGTTTAGTAGTAGTGGTTTCTAAAGATAAGAGAGTTATGCAAGAGAAGTAAAATTCCGATCACTATAATCGCGTATGCAAAAATGTCAATAAATTATTTTCAAAAAATTTCGAGCATTTTTGGTCCAGGGAATCTGCAGACTGAACAGAAAATGTGTAGGTATGCAATATTGGAAAATTTGTACGAGGATTCGACCCAAATAAATAATAAATAAGGAGAGTATGATTTATCAATCACGGTCTACGAGCTGCGTGATATATAATAAATTACTTCGATCCATAATAAATTAGCCAAGAACTGATCTTACATGCAAAATTCTGACTCAAAGGTGTAAAATTATATTCCCCGCATAAAAACGACTGTCTAAATGATAGATTGGAACTGATACTATCTCCGAGTTTTTCACACTGTAACAAATATCTATGAATCTTCTCCGGTGATTAATTCTTGTGGGATAATCTTCCGTCTAGATTACTTTTTCTCCGAGATTGAATCGGGTCGTTCTATTTCACCGTCAGTCATGTTGATAAAACGTACAGTGACCCTTTCTGCCTAAAACTACACAAGAGTTGAAAAAAAAAGAAACGAAAAAAAGTTTAGAGCTAAGCTCGACTCGACTTATTGTCGGTGGTAGCCGTGGTAGTAGTACAAACATCGTAGGGTCAGACACGTTTGTCTCTTCGGTTGGCTTGGCTGCCCTCAGACTATCACCGAGCGGTTACTACTACCGATATATTAGGTACAGGTATAGGTATACCTATATTCTGAATTGGAAGTTCGACGCACGAAGGGAAACACTTGTAATTACAAATAACAGCCTCTCGATTCCTGGCGCCGACCGGGTCCGCCCAGCACATCGGTTCAAGTATCAGCAGCCGCGTGCTGAACCAGCCCCGGTGGGGTAATCAACCCGAACAACCCGAGTTGGCTAATGAATAAGGGAAAGTTTAACGTTGAAAAATACAATCCTATATAAGTTGGGCAATCCTTTACCGCTGGTTGGAATAAACGTTGAAAACTTCAAGCTGCCTTTAGACTCTCTACTATCTCTTATACTTTCTCTCCTTTTCGCTCTTCGCCCCTTTTCTCCGGCCTAGTGTCTACCCCTGTCCGGATTCAGTTCCCGCTTCCCGCTTCCTGGATTACCTTAACATTTGGATGTTCAGAGAAGACCGGAGATGGAGGTAAAATGAAAGCAAGAAGAAAATTTCACTGCGTCGCGTGACGTAAAGTGATAGTGAGCTTTCGTGGCTTTGCAGCGGGATGACGTTAGTCGCTTGTCTAGACTCGAAAGCTAGACTCAGGAAGGTTTGACAAATGAGAAACAAGCTTTTTTGTGAGATATTATAATCCCTCAGCTAGATGATCGGGAAAGTTATACGAGTTTGCTCTTTTCATTTTACAAAAAGCTGCTGCACCGGACCTAAAATAAGCCGAAAATGCAGCCATCGATTTCAACTGAGTTGAAATTTTTACCATAAACTTGTCAAATTGGGTTCATTAGAGTTGGCAAGTTGCGGAACTCCCGTGACAACTTGGCTTACAAAGTTTAGTTAAGTTTAGTTTAGTTCAGTTCAGTTTAGTTCAGTTCAGTTCAGTTCAGTTTAGTTTAGTACAGTTTGGCTTAGCCAAAGTCTTTATACACGGTAAATAGTTCACCCTGCAGTCCATCCTTTGTGAACGTATCTTACGAGCTCACGTCAATCACAAACAAACTACAATTCGCAATCAGTTTGTAGGTATAAAGAAAAAAGAAAATTTATCGAATAGATTTTTTGTCTCAGAATGAACCATACCAAATATTTTATCTCGTAGAAAGATGATCCATTTAAACGACAGATAATTTCTATCCGAAAGATGCCGAGGTTGACTTTATTACCGAATCGATCCGATCAGTTCTTTTTTTTCAATTTTAGATCAATTTTAAAGACAAAAATTTTGCCCTCAGGACGGAATTGCCTTAAATAGATCCGTACAACGAGTGACTCTACCCTATCCCGAAACCAAAATTAAAATCCCGAAAAATGCTATCAAGGATTCTTTTTAATCAAGAATTAGGGTGTAGGTACGAGATATTTGTTTGAAATTCAAATTAGCTGGAATATGAATTTTTTTCAAATTCATTTTAATTTTAGACGAGATTTTGATGTTTTTTGCACGAGCTTTTGGCATGTTTCGAATTTCGAAATGTTGGAAATTCGTTGTTATATATTTTGCTACCATTTCTCGTATATAGAACTCCATATACGTATAATCTCTTCACGACGAAGATAATCTAAAATCCATTTTTGATACCGCAATAATTATTGATGAGGTTCAAAATCATTTTTTTTCCCTCAAATTCCGGGTACTCGTCGTATGATATCACGGTTCTAGATATAGCCGAATCACGTTTTATATTTGAAGATTCCTGCGAGGTATATAGTGTACAAAGCTACGAGCGATATTGATCCGGATCAGGAAGAGTTTCGGGGTGAAAAAACTTCCCCCGCGGAGTTTCTCTAAAGTGTGGAGGGTGGAACGTGCATGGTTCAGCTATTATCAACTAGACGAAGAAAGAAAAATAGAAAGAAAAGAATTTAACCTGTGCAGGTAGGGATGGAGTTCGTCCAGACCCCATCTCCCTCGCATTGAATGCTCTGAGGACCCGAAAGTCTGTATCCCCACATGCAGGCGAACACGACACGACCCCCATGGCTATTGTCATGTTCCAAGAGTTGCAATTCCTCGTTTGTTGGTTCAACTGGAGGACAAAGGATCGCCTCGCAGCGAGGAACTTCCGCCGACCATACACCTGAAACAAATGCGATAAATTCTCTCTACAGCGAGTTCACTCGTACAATTTAATTTTTCGGATTCTATTGATTCCGGTGCTTCTCCATTCCCTAAATCACCCCCCGTTCATTTCAAAGAAAAAACGCTTTTCAATTCACAGGTGCATCTCAGGGGTACTTTAAATGACAGAATTACTCGCGTTTCAATCTCCCTAGTTTCAGTTCGGAGATGTAAGTTCCAACATATTTGATTCCGAGGGGATACGACTGCTTCAAATTGGGAGAAACAGTTTGATAAAACATGATTTAGTCTTCGATAAGAAATAAAAATAAAACGACGTGGCAAGGGTGCAATTTATGTAACGCGTGTGCCAGTCATCGAGTTAATATCACTCGCAGGAGGAGAGTGACAAATTGGGATGAGTAAAGTTACAGAGACATATGTGGCACAGGGGGTAGCTAGATACTCAAAATAACGTCGTAAATTTGTCCAAGGGATATTCCCCCATCGCATAAACGAACGTAAACATTTATTTTTTGATTTCCCCCTGCGAGAATCCGGAAGCCAACAGTAAGCCTCGAGCAATATCCTGCAGATATTATGATCTCACGGTTTCGTAGAAATCAGAATATATTTTTACGATCCAGTTGCCTCTGATTATTTCTTGACGAGAACAGAGCACGAGGATGTACGAGCGGATGTCTTGTTTTCTCTGATTTTTGAACGAATTGATGTGTAAACAATAAAGGAAGAGGAAAACCATCAGAGGTTTTGATTTTCTCGCCGTTCCGTTGGAGGATCGGTTGCTTCAGCGGCGGTAGAGGTCTGACAAAAGAAACTGGTATAAAGAATGAGGGGGGGAAAACATGAGGAAAAGAAATTGTCCCTTTGAAAAGAAAGGCAAGGGAATCGAGATAAGAAGACTGTTTACTTTTACGACTCGAACAATTGTTCACACTGGCTCTCAATAAAAGTAACCTAGCTGCAGCTACGCGGTATCGCCGGGGTTCAATTAAGAACGAATGGAGGGCATTTATTTTTGTGACTTCAACTAACGGAGTTTGTAAGATTAAACTTGGAGTTGCAAAAACTGATAGTAATCTAGACTCCGAAGTGAGCGAGATAAAATTAGAAGAAGAAAAAAAAAAAGAAAAGATGACGAAAGAAAATTCGTCTGGTCCTGCAGTTCGAAGATTTTTTCTAGCTTTGGTTAGAATCCGAAAAAACAATTTTTCGCCACGCTGCAAAGATGAAAACAAAATTGGCAAAACCCTTTTCGTTCTATTAATGATTTATATGTAAGGGAACCTCAGATTTCAGCCCGGAGCTCTAGTCGTGAAGAAATTTTAGAAAAGACGTGCTGGAGACAATAAGCGAGATGAAAAAGAAGGAGAAAAAAAAAATAAAGAACACTGACTCACCGTTATACTGACAAGTTATGTTCGGCGCACCCTCGAGCCTGTATCCCTTCGGACACTTGAACATAGCGTTCTGTCCCATCCGGGCCCCTTCGATTATTCCACTCAACGGTGCCACCGGTTGTCCAATCGTGGGACAATGGATGTCTGCAACACGTAAGCAAATTTTCAGGATATTTTACGAGGGTTTTTTTTTTTTTTTTTTTCTCCGCGGTCCATATTTTCTCGACACCTTCGTCGCTGTAAGAAGATTCCTTTTTTTCCCATATCGCTACTATTCACAAAATGCTGATTATTGTAACAAACGACGTATATGCGGCTTATAATACCCACAAACCGATAGAAATGAAGATTTTTAGACGACAGCAATACGAATTTTAAACTTAATGTTCATTTGGCGTCCTCGATTTGATTGAAAAACTTAAAATCCGGCTAAAACTGAACGAATATGTCTAACGCAATGAGGTCAGAAGTGAACTTTAATCATGTATCCAACATGACTGAAGTTTAATTATGAAGTCAGCAGCCTTCTTTAGAATAATTTATCATTGATGCAAGATCAATGAGCATTTATACTTGAAAACTGTCGCTTCCAATTGTCTCGTCTATTTCAGACTAACAGCAAACAAGAACTGCTAGACGAAGTCCCTCGAAAATTAGCAAAATACGTTTCACGCCTAAGTATAGCAGCTGATAAAAAAACTATAAGGCAAAGCTGTCGAATTATCAGACGATATTTCAACCATTGATTAATTGCTCGGTACGACCACAAAAAGCTTTCAAAAGGCTTTTAACTATCGAATAAAAGGCACTGACCGATACTCAAATTTTGTCTGACACATGACCACTCGATTGCGCTGGATTTCGAGCCGCGGAATACACAATTCTGACTTGTAACGGACCTTTTTCGAATCCTGAATCGTGTTCAGCGAGCGAAAATTTCTAAGACTTGTCAGATGGCCTTTTGCCAGATGAAATGAAGAAAAAAAAAGTTTAATCCTGTTGGACACTGGGATCCAACCACGATCCTGATCTCTATCTTCGCCGAGAGATTCAAGAGAGCAATTCCACGGCTTTAAGACTGTCACCAAGTCACCCAACTGATACCTTTCAGGTTTCGAGTTATCAGTTTCGAGTTATCAGTCTATAACACGTAATTTGTAGGCTTTGCCGTTTGTCAAGAAAATATCAAGATCATTTTCGAGATAAGAGTTTAGCGGTGAGTTATATATAATTCTTCGGCTTAACTTACCGACAACGTGGACACGGATAGAGTTCGTAAATCCACGGGGTGTGGAACACGTATAGGTCCCAGAGTCCTGAGTTTTTGCGTAGTATATCGAAAGCCTATACTTCCAGTCCCTCTCCGTCGCGGCGATCGCCCAACCTGGACAAATAAGAGTGTGATCGAAGTTGAAAAAGTCTTTAACACCGATGTGGGATCCGCGGGGGGTTCAGGGTTTAGTACGGGAACAGGGATTTCACGTTATCGGTAAACTTTACCAGGCTGAAGGAGAAGGGCTTTGCCCGGACGATGTAACCAAACGTTTCGTTTGTACACGCCTAAGGCAAGGTTCGTGTATAAGGTAGTACCGAAACCACGTGAAAAGCTCTATATATTCGCCCGTGACAAACAGATTTGATCAAGCCAGTGTTTATTTATTCCCATCCCTCTATACGACATCCGAAACTCCCCGGAACAAAAAATTCTAAACTCAACTTCTTATTCAAGATAAACTTAGAGTCTTGTCCAAAATGAAAGGTGTCCTAGAGGAGGTCGAACCGAGTAAATTGACCCGAAGAACATGGGGTCTGCGAAGTCGCGTTCGCGAGATATCACCGGTTAAAAAATATCGCTCTGCGCCGCGATCACGGCGCAGAGCGATATTTTTTAACCAGTGATATCTCGCGAACGCGACTTCGCAGACCCCATGTTCTTCGGGTCAATTTACTCGGTTCGACCTCCTCTAGGACACCTTTCATTTTGGACATTTAGTTCTGGGCTACCTGTACATCCAGCATATCGATCTGCGCCAAGATTCGGAACAGGATTTCATATTTGCTCTGCGTAATTATTTTCGTAGTTAGTAGAAACGCTAATTGCTACGTAATGAGAACACTGCTGCCTCACCCGCGATGCAATGTATCACGAATGCCTTGGTAATAGGTGTATGTATGTACATTTCCACCGCAACGAATTACGAGGCATTTGACCATTTGGGTTGCAAATTTGGGATTCCAGGGCAATATATATGCTTCGCGGCGTTACCGGTAAAATTTCTTTTTCGTGTATGTGTGTGTGTTTTTCCTATCTCTTGTCACGTAGATACCTACACAACCAGCCTTAATTACTCATCAGTATTTTAACAATCAGGTCAGCATCGCCTCGTTAGTCGGTTACATTTTTGTAATCAGTTTAACAACCGTCCGTACGTGTTCTTCGTACTACAGTCAAGCTCTGGGTATTTTTTTTTCTTTTCTAACGGGGTAATCAACGTTCTTTCAATTCTCGGGATTTCTATATCACATCCAACAGGCAGCGACCCTCGAATTCCAGTTTTTTAAAAATCCTAATACAAATTACGAATATTTTTTTCACTGGCAGGCGATTTCTGTATCTCCGGATCCCAATTTCGGCTTCAAACGCGACAAATAATACACTTCCGTAAATTTACCGGTGAGATATTGTCGGTTCGACGTCCATGTCCATTCCGGATCCCCAAGGCGTCGAGCGAAGAGACACTCGAGATGCAGGATGCTCCCAGGAAAGACGGCGAGAGCTCCGGAAGGTTCGACCGCTGCTGAACCGGCCGGTAAGCCAAACAGTATAGTCGGTGGAACGTCCTCTGAAAAGCAAATATTTTCAAGACCCATGGGTCAAGCGATAGTAAAGGAAAGATCAAAGACCCCAGAACCCTTTAGCTCCTATATTATTATTTCAATTCTCGACTTGGGGAATAGAGCCGATAATATTTTCATCGTGAATAACGAAAGACGTATTATCACCGCATGAGTGACCATCAACGGTTTGTAAATTTCGATGACAGGAAAAATTTTGTGAAATAGTAGAAAACACTCGGTTCTCGAATATTTTTTCTAGTAATATAAGTCGTGTCGGCAGGTTTGTGTGTCGAGCGTTGAAACAGACCTAAAGTTCATTTAAAAAGGTAGAAAACGGACTGACGCGGGGTTGACAGATGAAGTAATTAAAAAAATTCTCAAACAAAAGCCGCCCCCAATTTCGAATCGGTGGCCGTGGCCGGGCGCGGGGCGCGCTCACGGGGTTTGTTCAACGACCCAGACAACCGTTGTACATCGACGACGTCTTCCGATTGACTTTCCGAACACGTACCCAAGCTTGCCAATTCCCCCTTTTCTCCACTTTCTTCCTCCTCGCTTCTACGAGCTTGTCTCTCTTTTTCCTCCATATCTATCCGTCCCTCTTTTACTCGCGAAGGAAGGTAGGTAGGTAGGTACCTACCTACCTACGCTCCGCGACCACATCAACGCGCGCTTTGTAGAAAAGTCGGGTCGCTACGCCCCGTACCACAGTCGCAAAAGCTCAGTCACATTTTTTTTTTTTTTTTATCAGGGCAATTTTATGCTTTGTTACCGTTTCAAAGGGCCGTTAAAACGCCTGCACTCGTGCATGCGCCGCCAACGTGGTTGCAGCTGTAAACCGGCCAATACGAACAAAGAGAGATTTTCTCTGGTAAAACTTGTAAAAACACTAGTCGCAGTTATAACCTTTGGGGATCATTTGCTTCTAGCGATGAAAAAAGAAAAATGAAGAAAAAAGCGAGAAAACTACGGAGCTAATACCTCGAACCGTGGAGGACCAATAATTCATCAGAAATGTACACGTTTGAACAGCCCTGCATCCCCGCGACCAGCTCAAAGTTGCGGATTGATAAACTGGAGTGCAAAAGCTCTGATTTAATGGGAAAGCAATACCGTACGGGATTAGGGAATATTACGCCCTAGAGGGCATAGGAAATGCGCTTTTAACCCCGGTGAATCCCCCGACCACTTTTCGAGCTTGTAAATTTTATCCTCGTCTACTAAACTCGTCTCAAAAAGGTTCTAGGTCACTTTATAAGGCTGTGAATTATTATGCATGGTGTAGCAGAATTAACCGTTATATTTTCTGATCCGTGAATATACAGCGAAAGAAAAAAAAAAAAAAAAATTGAAAAGAAATTACTGGAGCAAAAAATTCGAGGGTATAAAAGTTTTTTCGTGGGTACAGATTGAAATTGATCAATCACCGTTCAGCACTGGTAAAGGATCGCGGAATCGGGAGCTATATCAGACGCTGCCTGCACTTGGACTCACGTAATGCAGTAGAATCTGTGATTGCAGTCAGATTTGATTTTCTTATTTTTGGAAAATTAAAACAGACTTGAATTTTTCTTTCGTATACGATTCTTCTTACAAAGAATACAAGCATCGAGTATAATCTAACTTTGGAGCCTACGAGGGATAAGCATTCTGAACTTCCAGCCTGGACTAAAACGAAACGAAACGTTTTTTTTTTTTTTTTTTCATTTTGACAACAGCTCAAGGTTATAAAATTTGCGTGTAAATCGAGCTTTTCAAAAAGTTTCGAAAAATTCTTCAAGTATTGATAATTTCATAAGTTTTACCCCGTACATCTTTACAACAGCTCCTCAGCAAGATCAAAGTATACGTACAAAGCTGGAGATTACTTAAATGAATAAAGCACTTTGATTAAACACAGTACGTAGATAATAAGGGATTAAATAAATGAGAACGAAAGCTCGAACAAGGAAAGGATTACAGTTCTATTTCAACGGGTTAATTACGAATCAGATGAATTTGCGAATTAAATTACTTGCATAACTAACTCAAGAAAATCTCAATTTTTCAGGGTAACGGCTTAGCGAATTTTATCTTCTGATCTCGCATCACGATTCAAAAAAATAAAATAAATAATTCTCCGACCCAATCCGGGTCGGAAACGTGATGAACCTTTCTTTGTGAACGGAATAGCGGAGCTAAATCCACAGCAGTAGCTTTTACATGGAACGTAACGATACGGGTGCATGTAATGAACACGAAATCGAGTGTGTACCCTACCCACGACATCGGATCATTACTGCAGAGCAGTCTCGTTAATTCTAAAATCGTAGTCATTAATTAATGACACCATACGTACGACAGTGATTACAGATGTTAACGGATGACTGCGTGATTCTCTTCCTAATTACATGACACAGGGTGATCGTTCCACTAAGGTCAAATAGGTTCGTTAACGCTCGTCTTATACCATCCACGCAACATTTTGATAGTAACTTCAACCACGGTTGAAATAAAAGTCATAATTATTCACCAATCATCATCAATATGTGGATTAATTTCATCATACTGTTGTATTTACAGCGAAAGACCTTCTTATCGATTGACAAATTTTACCGCGTCACTGCTGCAGTGTTATGGGTATAATCACTGTTGTAACAAATTTTCCGCTATCCTGAGAGCAAGCATAAGTTTAGGGTTCTCTAGTTTGTTATTAATTAAGTCAGGGTTAAAAGCTTGATAAAAATATTGTCGCCGGAAAATACACTCGACAATGTTTTAAGTGGAGAAGCTGGCTTAGCTCCTGCTGAAGATAATTAGTAACATAGTACAGGTATAACCGCGGAGGTTTTAGGACAGGAAACTTCTAGCTGCTTACAAGTTTCGAAACCCCTCGTATATACGAGAGGGCAGTAATAATTTATATTATTAATTAAGTTAAAAGTCAAAGTCTCCGAAATATACGGGAACAACATTGAATATTTATAAAAGCGATTCCCGCGGTTTTAGGGTATACCTAGTACCTACTCTTCGAGACTAGCGTAAGAAGGATCCTTTTGCTTAAATTTAAAATGTCAATTCGTATTTCTCAGCTCTGTGGACCGAACGAAATGACTAATCTTACTTCTTGATGGGTTCGAGTGAATGTTATACTGGCGTCTGTAGTTGACGAGAAACTCGAACCCCCCCTCGGCCAAGAAAAATTTAACTTTCATCCCGCTTTCTCTCGTCTTTACTATATTGACCCAGCCAGTTGATGGATAACCGCGTACTTCAATCCGCATCTTTTCCATAACTATACTCGGAAAAATTAATATTCAATTTCGATAGCTACTGCAGATGACATTGGTTTCGATAGGCTCCACGAAGTTGAATCAATTATAGCGAAAAATAAATATAAAAGGTAAAAAGCCAGCAAGCGTATTGCATGATATCGGAGTTTTCTCGAGGTTTAGTCTTGTTATCAGAATTGGCGAAATGTAGCTGACGCCGTATTTCTGCTGTTGAAAGCTTTCCGGAATCCGGTATATTCCTTGTGCGTAGGTATATATATATTTTCGCACGAATTGTAGGAAAGTTGATGTTGAAATTGGATAACGAGAACTCGTTCGAAGAAAATTTAGCCATTGGCTATCAGCTGTAATACGTGGTACGTACGTATGTATACGTAGAAACATATAAGAGACTACTGGTAAGTGGATTAGGGTAAAAGCACTCACCGGTATAATTAGAGATGGCTGTTGTGGGCTCGCAAAAAGGAAGCTTTCCGTTCCAAACACCGTTACGACATTGCAGCGAAGAATTCCCCGTGAGTTTGTACCTGCCAAGTTCTCGGCAACGGATTGTAACCCGGCCTCCATGCGGAAGCGTAATCTTATCCGCCTGAAACAACGTCTCTCCTTTAATATCCGTACCTCGACTGACACGAGTTGATATTCCTTAATCCTTAACACCGTAGCGAGTCTCATATTCGAGTGGAGGAATATGGCGACGAAAATATTGGTCAAATCTCTGATAATCTCTAAAATGTGATAACCATAAATAGAACAAGTCCAAAAATTGCATCACGGCCAATTAATTCAGTCTCAAGGTTGTGCTATAGAATTTTAACAGAGAAACGTGCAGTGTGTGTGATAAGGGAATTTGAAAGAATGAATTCGACTACTCGTTGGTATTATATGCGTACGTATAATCGAAATATCAATAAATTATACGCTCCCGAGAGACTGGGGAATAATTTATGAGAGCTTACTGGTTGAATCGTTGAATTTATTCACTTCGGTTGAGAAGGGCGATTCGCTTGTCTCGTTGGATATCTGGATTGAGATACATTACGTGTACAGTATAATACGTGCAGGTTACGCGAATGAATATTACGCGAGTAGAACGTACCTATACCTAGATCGTAGACGAAATGTACATACATACATTCATATAACTTGATAGATTAAAAAGTTTTTCTCGCATAAAAACGTTCATTTCAAAACTGTAGAGTATAATCTTCGTTTGCCCAGCACTTCGGTATTGAATAAATGATGACCTAAGTAGGTTCTGGAGTCTATCATCCCTCTGGATTATTCAATTATGGGTCGAGATGCGTTTACGATCTAGAAACACCTCCTGATATAAGAAATTACCTAATTTTTGTTCACGAGATCATTTTTTGATTTTTGATCATGAAAAGACACAGGACTGTGTCTTTTCATTGACACTTGTCTCGGTACGTACAGATTTTCGAACGTTAAATTAAAAATGTTCGAAAGCTTAGTTGAGAAGTTTTTTTTTTTTTTTTCTTCTTTCTCTTTCCCTTTTTCTTTTTTTTTCTCTACAGTTTATCGGTGGAGCGGTAGAACACGCGGCCAATTCCCAGTTGAGACGAATTCCGTTCTTTGAGCCTGTATATTATTTCCTTTTCCCTTCAGGGGCTGCAGCAGAACTTCAAAGGTGAAAATTTTAGGCACGGCACGGCTCGGGTGGTTACGGTTAGATTGATAGAGACACGAGGATGAAAGGAATGAAATCGGAGAGCGAAGAGTGAAGAGTGAAGAGTGTCAAGACTATCTTATTGCTTCGATTGGAATTTATCAAAGACTAAAGGCATATGACAAAAGGATTATATCATCTATATCGACTTTTTTTTTTACCCTTGTCATGTATTCACACACATCGCACTCGTATCAGAGCTGTATGCCAAAATTAGAAAGCAAATACTTTGATCTTCAATTTCGAAGTAGAATTTGGAAGTAACCAAAAAAAAAAAATTGTTCAAAATCGAATGGAAGAATTTATGACAGTGACTGATCGTTTTCGGTTATGGAAATCCCTCGGTCACAATAAGATATAAGTTTCCCTGATATTAAGGGGATACACGTATCTTCAGGATGTAAAAATTCGATACATCTTCGAGGATTGTGGCAACTAAGGAAAATAATACAAAAATATCCTGTTCCAAACCGTCATTCTCCGCAATATTGCCCACAAATCTTGATACTCGCATCTTACACCAAGTGGTTACCAGCTAAATTGAAATAAGCTCTGTAAAAATGATATGGATTGATTGTTAAGAACTAAGTGATCATTAGTTTCATCAATTTATAATTTTTGTACTTGCAGCTTTCCTCACACTTCAGATCTAGCGTAGACTAGAAATTCTTTAAAATGTTTGTTCGTCTGGGTGTAAAAAATTCGAGAAAATTGAATTTTTTTGATTTTTCAGAAATTTGAAAATTTATGAAAAATTAATAATTTTTTGATAATTTTAGCATGCATCAAAATTACATCATTATTGAGTAAGCTTACGAAGCCGGAACCAGTTTGGACTAAAATTGACTTCGAAATTGAGTTAACAGTTAACTCATGTCATTTTTACCTAGCTCATTTCAACTTGCGCTCGTGGCCACAAGATGTAAGATTAATATCGAAATTTTTAGGTGACACTGGGTAGAATAAAAGCCTAAAAAGAAGGATATCTGTGTAATATTTACGTGAGTCGTCACAATCCCTGAAAATATATGTCTGACTTCAACAGCACCCTGAACGTATGTACGTACCCCCTTGAAAGTTTTTTTTTTTTTTCTCTCCAGATCAAAAGGAATAATTTTACCATCAGTTTCGTGTGAATTAGTAAAACTGTTCCCGAGTGAAATCATTCTTTCATAAATGGGGTGATTAAATATTCACGGTCCATAAGGCACCTCAAAACGCTAATTCATCACGGAAAAATTTTTCATGGATTATTTGTTTTCTTCTTTTCTCCGAAGGAATAAATTTTTTAATTTGTTACTCGCGACATACCTATACCTACACCCTAATATCTGGACACACATATAGCCACAATTGTAAATAATCAAACTCTTTCTTTGGACGATCGAAACAGAACAACGAAAACGTTGTAGCATTTGGAACATTCAACTTGAAAAAAAATACTTAAAGGTTTTTCTGAAAAAACTACGTTTGCTGCAGTATAAACGAAGTAGAAATAGTGGAAAATCCACAACGCGAAGGTTTTAAGAAGCAGAGTCTCTGAACCAAGTTGTAACTTATCGTTTCGTTAAAGAAGAATACAAATAACGAAAGATGAGGTTTGCTGCACACTTGCCCTACGAATATAATATATCAATATTATACGTAAATATATGTCACCGTATATAAGCGAAGGCGTATATTATATCCAAATTATGCGTCCATCCTCGCGATATGTAGAGGCATGAGGTGGAAACTAATTTTTTCTTTTTTTTTTCCAAAATTTCACAAACTGTCCTGCAGGTGCCTCCTGGTGAGGATGAAATTCACGGTGAAATCCCCCATGCGAATGTAAAGTAAAGCGGAATATGGGATTGAAATGGTAAGTACCTGCGGTGGGCACGCGGTGTTACGCATCCTGCCTAATGGATTGAAAGGAACGAAGGGGGATAGGAGGGGGTAGAGGGTAGCCTTATTTGGTTACAAATTGGCCGGTTTTGCCCCAAGGGTTACCAATGAACCGCAGTTGCCTGTATCGGAACCCTTAATAATAAGGGATAAAGTCTTCCTATACCCTTCTGCAGTTATGTATACGTAGATATATACACCGCAAGATCAGGTCTGCCTGCAAGTTTCTATGGAGGGGTATAAGTATACCTCGCGATCTTCGCCCCCGGAATATCGCGTTTAGTCCAAGGTTTCCTCTTTTACTGCCAAATTTTAATCCAATCCAGACGCAATTCACTTTATCGCGACGATTCGAGCACCGTAAGGGTTCCGACTGCCTCGCAGGTTACTGCTTACGGATCATGGACCAGATTACTTTTGTACCTTTCTACTTCTACCCGCCTTTCCCTAACCCCCAGGTTTCCAGCCGTCCCGTTAACCCGCTCTCCCGTTTTTTTCCCCCTTTGTCCTATTCTCAACGTTTCACTCTTCGTTCATTCGTTTCTGCACTTTCTACGTCTCCTTTCTCTCTCTCTCATCTTTTCACTTTCCTCTATAACGAGAACCCCTCTATACCTCGTAAAACTACAAGAGTCAGACGAAAGGAGATTTCGACGTTCGACCGAAACTACTCAATGACAGTCTGATTACTTTCGTAGCTCATTCCGACAACTTTCCCTACAGAATTAAGTAGACTACACTAGTTTAGTCGAGATGGACTTTGAAGGTAAAATAACTTGATCTCTTGTTGGTTCGTTTTTTTTTTTTTTTGGTTTTTTATCTTCCAATATTTTGTATATCTGCATGGAGATTATCAGCGAGAAGTTTTACGGTGGTTTCAGTACGGGAGCTTTTTCGCAGATTCGTTATTAGTATATCTGGATGGAGTAAAATTCGATGTAGCCATTATAAGAACATTTGGCAGATAACAGGATATTGATCCAAATGAATACACAAAAGGAGGATGGATAATGGAAAAAAGCAAGAAAATAAGTATGCGGAAGCTCTCGTACCGGCCCCCCCTTTTGCCCTCCTTTTCTTCTTCCCTCCAACCATCCCGATCCCCATCCTCCTTATGATCTCCTATAGGCAATCTTGAATCCACCAATACTCTTACCTACGCAAAGAGGATGGATAAAAAGCGTCTGAAGGTATATATATACGTTGAGGATCCTGAATGTGGGTACCAGTAGTACCTATCTAATCAAGCCTCAATGGGACCCTCTCTCCCTCTCATTATGATTTATGAATATTTCAGATTAACGGAATTTCGGTATCGAAAATTATTTTCCATTAGCTCTACCTCGCGTACATTATTATACATATATGCTTACGATTTCATATTATATAAACAATTTTCAAATGGTCAAATCAAATGGTACAACACGTACCTATAATGTTGTGGCTCGCTTATTACCGATCCAACAATTTTGTATAGTCGCTTGGATAAATTTAATTATTTCATTCCAGTGTACCAATTAATCGAGGGATATTATCGAAGAGATTATTGTTAGTTGGTAATAAAATGAGAATTTATATATATTTTAGCTTCAATCTGTTTATTGCAGATCCACTAACAGCCACCCATATAATAACGGTATCGGGGAACAAACGAGAGGGTTCTTTTTACTGGCGGATACGCTATATATGTATATAGTGGTACGTAATTCAATTAATATTGTGCCTCGGCATACTGCGTTATATTAACCATTTCAGCGTAATGTAAACGTTCATGAAGCTACTACCCGACTCCGTGCCATGCAGACAATAATAATATACAAGCATCGACAGCATCCAAGCAAAGTGAAAGATGAGTTATTCTCTATCCAAAGTCTATATGATCATCATATTTCGTTATTATCAAATTTATGAACTCGTGAATATATGTATAGACGTTCGTTTGTAAACAATTTTATTGCTTGTAAAATCGGTAGGATGGATCGAAGAGTGATATGACAATTTCGAATGTATGGACTTTTCCATTCGTTATACATATACCCATATAATCGCGAAACTTTTGCAAGCAATAAATTCTAACGTTATGTCTTTAGTTTTAGAACAAATGCAAGGTATTTACAAAACTAATACATAATTCAGTGCGGGATGGTAGTTTGAGAAGGGCTTAACTCATTTCCAGCAGATATATTAGGCGCGGACAAGGCTTTGTAATTCCTGAGGGAGAAACGGATCGGTGTTACAACCGAATGTACTGTTGGCTTGGTGTGTGTGTAATTAGTTTATTCTACGTACAACGTCGAACTTAGTAGGTAGATATAATAGAACTAACAAATATGAGCTATGCTAAACGATATGGATATACAATGCACCACACCCACGCATATATCTTCTCGTTTTATGCCTGCAAAATCGAGACATATAGATTCTCCACGTATCTACGATCGGGTCATAAGCTTGGCTTTCTAGTTTGTAGTCTGGAATAATTTTTGGTATAAAATATCTTACCGATATTGTGATATTTTTGTAGGTGACGATGAGCAAAGGATGCATTCCCTCGAGCTTGCATCCTTGTTGAAGATTTTCATTATCTGTAACAGAAAAAAAAAAACGTTAACGGTGGCTTTTACTGAATGAGCAAAAATTACTCGCAATATTATCCTCGAATCAGGTAAAACAAAAAATGAAAGGAAAAAATGAAAAAAAAAAGAAGAAAACACGTGGAATGGAAATATAATAAAGCTTAAGCAAACGGGCCTGCAGGGAATGGTAGGGAGCTTAATGAAACGTAACTGATCGCTATTTACCATAATTTGTTCAGCCAATAAATTTCAGGTTTAAGAGAGTAGGTATTTATCGGCTCCCCCCAGTCGGATATGAGATAGCCAGTACTATTTCACCAGCCACCGCGCACCCCTTGTGAATAAAAAAAATAACTATTGAATTTCGCGGAAAATTCATCTCTCCCAATTTGAAACAAACTATTATACAACCATGTTTCCAACAGTTTTTGGAAAACCTGGTTATTTCCGTTAGCACTCTGGTCGAGGCTTGATAGTAATTATTGGTTACTTAATATAATTGCAGAGAGACTATATAATATTTGCGGATGAAATTTTTTTTTTTATATCTCCATTATACTGCCGGTTTTTGAACGCTTTGAGCTTTTAGAACAGAAACCATTTTTCCAGTACGTTGATCCGCGTTATTATTTCCGTTTTTATGCCCTGCAGAGAGACTCGCTTTCAAAAGTCCTGCAGGGGTATCGTAAAAATTATAAACACACGTACTACCTACGAACGAACGAAAGAATGAACGTTCGTTCGTTACGTAGCGAGGAATTAAATTAAAATGAAAATTAAGGTAATTAAAAATGGGCAATTAGTATGCATTATACTCGGCCAAGGCGTACGTACCTAGGTACGTATACCTACCTACCTATACCTTCCAGCGAAAGTATAAGGCGTCGTTTACTTTCGCAAATTAGGTAATTCCACCAAATTATATGCGCATGTTATAATCAGCGATGTTAATTATTATAAACAGTGTGAAGCTAGATAACTAAATTGAAAGTAAACGAGAGGTTTTATATGCCCTCAACAACAAAAAAAGCTACACCATTTTTTTTTTCCCAACTTTCAAGATTATATCTTCTCGTTCGAAGCTTACGATGAAAATTATTCGAACACCAGATCCATGTCAGAAGATCGGACCTTTAAGGGACGAAGGGTCTGTCTAAAGTTACCAATTAAACAACGTATCGTTTTTGGATAATTTACCATTAGTTAACGTTCGAGGTTCTTCGGAAATGAAAAACTGATATGTAGCTGCAGGTCACAGTTATACGATCATGGGAAAAAAAATGTAGCATCGAAGTGCACTCCCTGGACGGTTTTTAATTATAATAAATGTATGATAGCTGAATGAAGAATGCCGAAAATAAAGTCATAAAGTTTGATTTGTGACCCTCCTGTTTGTCTTTCTTACATGCAGTATATATATATATGATTACCGTTACAATTTCCTGAAGTTTTTCCTTTTTTTTTTTGTTTTTTCTTTTTCCCCCCATTCGCATTGAACGTCTTGCAGTAGAATGCCTCAGTTGAAATCAGACCTCAACTCATTTCCATTACATTACCTCCTGCAGCCAACTAGAATCCCGTTATTTTCAGGTTCTGTAAGAGTAGGTACTGGCGCATTGTAACTAAATTGGAGCAAATTACTTTCACGATTAATCCCATCAGTTTGCTACACCAATACCAAACGTCACGACGGATGCGCGAGTAGGTATGTACAGTCAGGCAATAAAGTTCTTGTAGGGTCGAAATTTAGGCTCAGGTGTTTTAGTGTCTACGCTGTTGAGCAGGCCCATCGATGCGTTATTTATTATATACAGGGTGTCCCAGAACTAAATGTCGAAAATGAAAGGTGGCCTAGAGGAGGTCGAACTGAGTAAATTTTCCCGAAGAACATGGGGTCTGCGAAGTCGCGTTCGCGAGATATCACAGGTTAAAAAAAAAAAGTATCGCTTTGCGCCGCGTCGCGTCGCGGCGGCGCAAAGCGATACTTTTTTTTTTTAACCTGTGATATCTCGCGAACGCGACTTCGCAGACCCCATGTTCTTCGGGAAAATTTACTCAGTTCGACCTCCTCTAGGCCACCTTTCATTTTCGACATTTAGTTCTGGGACACCCTGTATATTTAGGAAGTATTTCTAACTTTAGTTTGAGTAGGTAGTCTGCCCGATTCGCGTTCTCAGAGAACGGGGTATGCGGAGCGAGGGGGCTGCTCAACAGCGTAGACACTGAAACGTTTGAGCCTGAATTTCGACCCTCCAAGAACTTTATTGCCCGACTGTACATACATGTGTGTGTGGGCGTAAGTACTAGTTTATGGTATTTCCAGTTTTAATGAAACGAGTCGAATCATCTTCGCTTATTTATGCAACGACAAAGCACTACCCCGGAGTATAACTGCTTTGCGATTTAGCTAGTTCAAAAAGCCCACCTAAACTACATTTGTGTTCAATTAGGTCCAATTAAAATTGGAAACACGGTTATAACAGGAAATTTCACGTCAAGTGACTCGTTAGTTTCTAAAATTCACTCGTGCACAGCGATATCACGTCGTTACGAAGTTGGGTCAAAGTGAATAATTAAATACGTGTTAGCAGATTCCAGGGAAAAAAAAAAATTTTTTTAGGTAGGAAGTGCAGCAATCTTAATTTTCAATTTCAGATGCAGAATATCGAGATTAATTAATCCCTTCAGCAACGTTGCGGGAGGAAAGAGAAATTCGAAACGATCTAAGTGCATACGTGTATAATTTTTGATTATCGTCGAAAAAACTGCAGGTATTAAGAAAATAAATTTTGGTACAAATTTACCGCATTTCGCTTACCTTCGTACCGCGATAATATAGAACCGCGCATTCGATTTTCTTTTCGAAACGGGGTTACCCTTTGTTCACCGATTGTTCCCCATATCCAACGTTCGATTTTTGATTTGATCGTGTTTCGCCCCGCACTCAGCTAGATTGTACGAGTAGATTGTACGAATTCATGTGTGGAGGACTTCTTTCACACATACATATATCACATTCGTACTCCGAAGCTCGTGTGATCGTACCAGCTACACCCAACCAAATATATATATTCGGAGTAAAATCTGAGAACGCGATAAACGTGAACAAAGTCGGTTGATTGGGTCACCCGTTCTCAATATTTCTATAGAAACTTAGGTCTAAGTGAGAGAGTTCTACTAGTGTACTAGTGTAGTTACAGTTTGTAGAAAAGGAAGCTTAACGTTGACTTTATATAGGTATACGGTACCAATTCTATGCCCGGTATTCGTTGTTCGTGAACTAGTTACGTTACTTCCATGGTAATATCTCACGATTAAATTTTGTAAAAGCTCTTTTCTTACTCATGAATAGATTTTTGATTTGTTTTTTTCCTCATATTTCTGCTGCAATTTTACCTAAGCCGATGCACCGCCTCGCGAGGATTAGCCGATTTAAGTCAGTCCAAGATTCCTACAAGTCATCAGCATTTCAAGACCCCACATCTCTACGTTGTATTGAATTGACAATTAGAGGATCTTAAATCGTATATTGAAAATATCAGTTTCTCATTTTTTGTGAAGAAAATTTGCATTCATTGCACATGACGTTGCATCTGATTGCTCGTAGTAGTGGAGATATGACAGAATTGGTATTGCGGATTGCGGAAATTCATTTGACGATTTGTTGCTAATTTTTTTGAGAAGCTATAAACCTGCAGCGATGCTTATTGAACCGAAAAACTCGTATCACCGAATTTTTGTGGAATTCGGAATTATATGAATTTTTTTTTCATCGTAGACCACGCAGGGAAGCTCATCCCTACAAAACGAAAAAAAAAAAAAATAGAATTGAGAAATTCAGATACAAAAATGCGGCTCTGAGATTCCTGAACAAACTAAAATCTTCATGGCAAAGCTACTGGCGGGGACTACCTTTTTTACAGCCTTGAAATGCACACGTCATATGTACGAAAAAAAAAAAATCAATCATTTTCCTGACGTTTCAATACCACGACGACTTTGACATAAAAGTAAAAGCTATCAGAAAATATAAAACGAGACCAAAATCAGATTGTCAGTTTCCGATAATCTGGCATTCAAATTCAAAAAGGACACTTTAACGTACGTATGGACCATGTGACGTCATCGAGCCCGGCCTGAGGCACGGCCTGAATCAGTTTTTGAATTAATTCTTCAAGATTAGCCTGCGGGATGAAGGATTATTTCGAAAGAATTTATAGTCAAAAATTGTGCGACAGTGAATCGATGGTTATGAGTAATGGTGAGAATATAATGAGGATGAATTTATTGAGAAGGGGGAAAAAAATTTTTTTAGAGCGCGTGACGTTAGTCGGATCATTAGCGGAGCTCTTCGCACCGCATGAAGTAACATTTTCTTCGTTTTTTCTTCTCCTCTTCTCTCTCTCTCTCTCTTTCTCTTCTTCATTTCTGAAAGCTTTATGTTCCTCACGAACGAACGTGCGACGAACACTGATTCTATTTCCGAATCCCACGCAGGTAGGTACCGCTTCCTTATATACCTATATAGGTATATACCTTATAGAATACATGTGTATAGATATCTACATATTCTATTCGTGCCTTATATACGCGTTGTGAAACGAAATCGAATAGGGGGATGAAAATAAAATTCCGGAAACGGAAGCGGAAGCGGAAAACGGAAAAGGGAAAAGGAAATGGAAAGGGAAGCGGTTGGGAGATCGAAAACTAAGAGTCGGATTGCGGAAACGTTTTTAATTTACGCACCTTGTTTATTAGCGAGGCAATTTACGGTCGCTAATAAGTGCAGTAGAAACACTGGCCAGATTCCATCCAGCATCACAAGCATCTCGCGCGTAGCGATCACTACTCTATAAAGAAGTGCACACTGCAGATTTTGGTTGGCTTTCAAAAGATGTAAAACATGTTTTTAACGAACTAAATCTTCATTCCGTCGCGTTTTTAAAATTCCAGAAGGTAGGCGTACGATGTATGAAATTTCGCGAAGCACACGGGGACGAAGATCTAGCAATTTTTGGTCTACATGTCCAAGTGACAGGTTGCGCGAACCTCTGGCGCGTGTTCGACCTCGTGGGGAGGCGACGCAGAACTACCACCCAGAGACGAATGTATCCCGTCGACTGGCACCCCGACGCAACCTTACCGTCAGGACGCAAGCGCCTCACCATCCCTTGGTACCACCCAGGGCACTTGCAGGATCTCGATCTAGAACGACGCGCTTCACGGTTCGCGTATCGCGAGGAAATACGTTGAAAAAAAATAATAAAATAGCCCAACGCACAATAGATGTAACAAATTCGTGGCTATGACGATCGTCAATCAATTCACGAAGACGAACATTTAATTGATCAGTTTTTGCAACGCTCCGACAAATATTCCAATCCTCAATAAAATTGCCGATAATTATACCTGAATTCTATTTTCTAATTAAACGAGGGAATTTTCTGAAGTACGTTAGCCGTTGTAAAGGCTTGAAAATTCGACACCGCTCCTGGTCAAGCTGGACCACGAGCTTCTCCATCCCGCTAACCGCTGACTTGAAATAGAAGCATTAAGTACTTGTCTATTAGGTAGCCAGCTACGTGCTCGGTTTCACTTGAATCTAGTTAAAATCTTGTTAGGAATTTGGGTTTGCTTGTTTGCTGGATCTTCCGGGTCAATGGAAATAACACATTTTGCTGCCATACGAGTGGCCCGCAATTATAATCGATATATCCAATTATTTAGTTGACACGTAGCTCGAGAATCGTATAGAGCGAAATTTGATCGGCAGAATTGTCAATTTTTGAATTTTTATAATTTTTGGTTTGTCTAGGGAAGCACTGCAGTGCAGAAAGCTCCTATCTACGAGCCTGGTGCTCTTCGCTTTTTCTGAATAATGCAACGGCTAAATAAATGCACGAAATGGTCGCGTTAGTATATAAGGTTTCCTGAATCTACTTTCCATCTTGTTTGAAATAAATAAATAAACGAATGGAGCCCAGCTGTCGTACAGAGCATAATATGCTGCGGGAAACTGGATGACATTTGCTGTTTCCCCGCGACTTCTAACCAAGTAATGTATGCCCGGAACAGCTACCCGAACGTGTTATAAATCAGTGGTCCCGTAAGCCTCGAGATGAAAGTTTCAGGCACACGGTTCGCTCTGTAAGGGACAGTGGTTCCCGTGGTTTACTTCAACTATTCTGAAACAAACAACGATGCAATTTGACCAATTCACGTCGGGATATGCAGGACTTCTAATGAGGAAATCTTGTAGAGATATATCCCGAGGCTTGCGATTCCAACGTACGAAAATGTTGCCTCAAAATTCTCTGGAACGCTTCGGATCGGGCACAGAATATAAAAATTTTTTTGCCCGTTCGTACAATCCCTCGGATCCCAGTTACTGACAAGTATTAAAATTTTTCTCAAAGAAAAAAAAAATTGAATCAAAAAAGAAACGCGATGGAGTAAAAATTCTTCAGATTAAAGATTTGTCAGCACGTTTAAGCTGCTGTGGTTGGGTTTAGCTCACAGCTGCTGTTTCGACGTTTAGGGTCGGTATGTGTTACGCGTATGTACGTGCCGAACTGAGGGAGAGATTTTAATGCCTATTGTCAAGAATTTTTCAAATGAAAACCAGAACCTGAGCATTAGGGTGGTTCATAACTAAATGGTGTTTCTTTTGTTGTACAGAGGGAAAGGCCTGTACAGTAAACGAATTTTTTTTCTCTTAAGTAGATTGTTATTTCTGAACATTTTCTCTCAATTATTTCAAACCACGATGATCGTCCCTCTCCCTCTCGCTCTCTTTTTTTTTTTCTTTTTTCTTTGACTCTAACAACGGTAGCCAAAAATCCTGCGAGTCAAAGGACGAATGCCCATTGCCATCTAGGTGTTTCCCTCTTCCCAGAACGGCTGTGAGGCAAATCCCATCAGTCCAATCTTTAAAGCCGTTTTTCGTGAGAGTAAAGGACCGTGTGCACATATTTTGTTCCCCTTTTTTCTTTACAATTCTTTTATTTTCTTTTACTTTTTTACTATTTTTCAACGATAAATCGTCCTTTTTACTCTCGTCCTGTGCTGCAGAGCCCTGAAGAAACGGTGTGTAGTCATATGTATGTCATACGTACCCTTTTAATCTCAAAGTTTTTGTCAAAAGATACTCCCAACTTTCGCACGTGAACGTATGGAAGCAAAAACTTTTACCTCTGTGATGTGAAATTCTAGGCTTTCTTTTTCTACCGTAATTGGGATCGTCACAGCCCTGTTTAACGTCATTTTTGAAAGACCTAAATTTATTTCGGCCGTATCTATCACGATTTGAAAAACGTCCCTACTGCAGAGAGTCTGGATATCTATCTTGTGTTGTTTAAAAAATTAGGTAGCAAAAACGTGTACACATTCTGCAGTGTCCAGGTATGTGAGGTCGTATCTTTCGGTGAACGAATCGGCGTCGTGTGTGAAAATGTTATTTTTCTTCTTTTTTGGGGGGTTATTATTTAGGAAGAATCACCCTTTTTTATACTGTACCCAGGATTTTAGAAAGCCCTGTATTTATGCGGGCGTTGTTGGTCGGTATATACCTACGCGTATGTATATTGCATGAGGGTAGGATATGCAGGCACGTACGTTTCGCGTCCTTTTAAAGACGTCGCCCATTTTAGGAGAGGGGTCATTGCCGACTGGGGCCATTAGAGTAATAATGTAAACACATTATAAGCTGATGGGTGGAAAGCGTACGAGCTTTACCTAAAATAATATTATTCTCTCGACCCTGTCGGAAATTCGCATAAACTTACCGACCGTAACGTACGTGCAGTGAGAAATTTAGGAATATTAAAAAGCCGGAAATCCTGCCTCAGATTTTTTCTTTCAACCTGCAGCCCCTATCCACGAATATCCCTCTCAACTTCTCTCCGCCACCCTTATAAACGCATTTGTATTTTCGTTCTGTTATATTCATAGTTATACAACGTCGAGTCATCCGATCGTACAGAAAAATCGTCCCCAAATCTCAAATAATCTAAAAAACTTGAGTCAGACAATTTTACTCATACCCTTAGCAACGGAGGGTTGAGGTCCAAGATTTCAAAGATTTTTCGCTCCTTCGACTATCGAGGAAATTCACAGTTTATTTGGGTATCGGTCGTAAAAACTGTCCCGGATATAGGTCCCAGGGATCGTTACGTAAAAGATTACTGAAAAACTTGTCGACTGGCGAAGGATCAGCGGCTCCGTTTACGATTATTGTAACTCGTCTCTTCTTTTTTAATTATTCTTGTTTCTTATGATTGTTGTTATTATCGCCATTATTGTTGTTAAGATCCTGCCTGGTGCCTGCAGGGATCTGCGGCGCGTGCTTTAGTGACGTTTCGTTCAATTTCATTGCCGGTTGTATAACTCCTATACCCCGAAACGACTTTTCCACCGTAATTCCTTACGCCTGCCCGTCTAAAGCCCCTCGGTATATTTTCCATTTTACGAATATGCGCCAGCCGCATCTCTTCTCTTTTAACGAACTTGGGGGGTAGATAGTCATTGCAAACTCTTATATAGAGACGTTATTCTCGTTTGGTACAACGGACCTCTTCAACTTCTTTGAATATCGCACAGCGAGATTGAAAACGGCAATTGGAATCAAAAAATCGACGTCAGGGCTTACCACGTCAACAGCGTAGCCATGCGGACTGAACACTTTCATGTAATTAATCAAGAGACTGAAAGTATTGGCGTCGAAGTCTATGCCCAACGTTGAGAACAGCCCTGTTTCCATGAGTAAAAGGTTCCTCGTGGTCCACAATGAAATTCGTAGCGTATAACTAGTTCGGAAATATCTAGCTGAGACCTCGAAGGTGGAAGAAAAAAACCCCAAACTTTGTTAGTCCTTCGAGTTTCTCGATAACCTGGTACGAAAATGTTTAGCTTCAATTCTTCCAAATGGAAGTATCGGGATCCTGCGTCGCCCTTTTCCGTCCGTGCCATCAATCCGAGTAGAAGGATTTTACAGGCCATATAATATGTAGCCTCGTACCCAGAGTACCGCAGACTTAGGCCCGTAATCTGAAGGCTTGATGTGCCAAAGATATATTCATTTATGTATTTATGGATATACGGTCCTCGCCGTATACCTATAGGCATAAATTTTTGTTTAGATGCATGACGTCTATGATATCGGCGTAATGTAACTAACCATCGTCGTGAATATCATTTTCAAAAATTCTGAATCATTCGTTCGGATTCATTTGCTTCAAAAAAAAAAAAAAAAACCCCATGGGCTTAGAGAAGTTAAAAAAATCCAGTCAAGTTTGATATTGATGCAGCCAGCTGCTGTCCGGGTTAAAAGTCGAAAACATTCGGTCACGAAATTCCCGTGGAATTGTAGCTGCGCATTCGTACGGTCGCAACGGAGAAAATATGGCTGATTAAATTCCTATACGAGATCACGCGGCATTGTACGCGTGCTTACGGAAATTTCTGGAGCTTGGAACCCTTTTAAAAGATTCCAAGGACCGTGATATCTCTAGCCTCTACAAAGCAGCTTTATTCCCAGCACCAGCCTCGATCTCGACTATATATGGATGCTCGCCATCTTGATCCTAAATAAATTTCAATCTACAGAATTCTTGTTTGAATACCCGAATCCTGTTCTCGATTTATATGTATACTCGTCTGAAATCGCGGTGGAAAATTAACGGGAAAATTTCATTCTACTCACAATCTACAAATCCCAGCGGAGTTTGTCGATATCGCCACCACTCGATCATTCGCTTTGTCTTATATTTACCTATACATTTCAAAGGTCATGAACATTCAAGTTGATCGGATACTTTGATTGAGTTTAAACAGAGCCACGTAGTTCTTTCCCTCGATTGATTCGTGTAATTTTATGCAGGACTGAAAACCCGAAAGTTTCAAGTTCTCCAGTTTCTTACAAAATATCATTTTCACGTAATGCCTGGTATATAGTGCGAATTACTCGAAGATTTAGTATCAAAGACCAATTTTTTGCCAAGTCTCTACGGCTGATCGTAAAATCATCGTTGGAGGTTTGCGTGTTTCTTTGGACTCGCCAGTCGATACTTTTTCTTATAGAATATCTCGGCTAGTTCGGAGTATAAAAAAGCCCCAAAGGATTGGCCGTGAAACATGCATGAGGATCGATCCTGGGAAATAATATAAGCTCACAAAACATGTTAGAACTTCGTCAGCATAGACTTAGTATAATTTTTCGATGCATGGGGAACGGATAGCAAGGTTTATCCGGCACAGAATACATTTCACTATACTCAAGTAAAACGTCCAGCAAAACCTCGACAATGATGATAAAGCCATTTACATTGACAAACTAACCCGCCCGATGGGGGTAGAAAGGCGAGATCGATCGAGGTGTACCCGCAAACTGTGACAAATGGATATACCCGCCTCCCCGCCCGCAAACTTCCACCCGGAATTCCCAACTCCGTAAACCGTCTGCCGTGAAGGCCCCATGCGGTGAGTTTTCGCTGAAAATAAGGTTTCGAATGGCGGGGAAATAATCGCGTCAAGATCACGGAGACACGTGGGTAACGGGCGATAGTTGGATAGTCGATTTTACCTCTCACCTTTCGTCCGAACACACCCTCTTGTCAAATAATAATATACCGTGATGGTTACCGCTCCTTGTCTTCGCCGGGAACTTCGGCGGTCTACAACCTACAGAAAAGCCCGATTTCCTGTGACCAACATAGTGGCTTCAAGACTCGCTGTTGTGGCAACTGTAGACTGACAACATCGAGCAGAGAGTTCCTGCAGGGTGTACTAGGTGGTAGTAAGTTGGTTGCCCGCAGGATGTCCCAAGTGGGAAATTTACTGTTATAGTTGCAAACGTAGTTGCGTTCGCGAACGAGCTTGCCAGGATGCCAGGAAAACTAGTACACTGAGCCGATTTGTTGCCGATATTAAATAACCCTGGAAAGCTTCGGCGATCTTCGAATTGTGATATTTTAGTCATCACTGGGAGCAAATCAAATTACAAAAAAAAAATCTATGTATGTACAGGGTGAGAAGTCGTTTCCGTAGAATAAGGTGGATTTTGTAGAGCTTAAAATAGTCGCGACGACAACCCTCGCCAAAGTCTGCCTTATTCATGTATACGTATTCGGATATTCGTTGATGAAAATTTAATGAATTCAAAGTTAATGGCCAATATCTACTTTGCCGTGGTTTCCAAGACTTGCGGATAAATTAATTTGCACGAGGTAAATAGCATTACGGTTTAATTAAACACAAGACTTCGTAGCCAAAGGATGTACCTTCTACCAGGTGGAAGATTTCCCGCAACCACCAACTGAAAACTACTTTTTCAAGCCAGGAAGTGAGAGGTGCTCTTTGCTTTAATCATTTTCAGGATGCGGGATAACCCTCTCTCCATATTTTTCCTCGATTCAATTTTTAATCATTTCTCTTCATCCCACCGCTGCCACGGAGAGAATCAACCTTGCGAGACACTATATTTTGTGTCTGAATTGTCTCTGAGCTGAGCTAATAAATATACCGCCTTAATCGCCCGCTCCATACTTCATCCCTTCACACGAGATTAATAATACCGAGTTCTAGCCTGCCGTAACAATACATCATCGTAAAGGACTGAGTTCCAGAGCATATATAAATAAATCAACACTGGTCTCAAACTTCTACATACACATAGAATTTCGCGACACTCGCCAACTCCCGCAAATCCGCAGGAAAACTTTTTTTTTTTCTTCGTTTTTTTTTTTTTAAACAGCGCGAATTGTGATGCTAATGTGCGACTAATTGCCTATGGGGAAATTTTCTCACTGGGATTAACACGTCTTACGCGTTAGTTTTCGCCGATGGTCGAAATTTGAGGAAATTAGGAAAATAAAGCCTCTGCCAATTCTTCGCGGGGTAGTAACAAGACGATAAACGACGAGATCGTCTGGTATAAGGTTGGATAAGCTGGCGATTAATAACCCGAAAGGGAGCTTAGGTAAAATTGAGCAATTATTTGAAACTGATGGGAAATTAAGACATGGGAGAAAGACGAATCGTGGAAAGAGTTAATTAGCCCTGCAAGTCTCGTCTTAAAACTTGCCAAATCTGAACGAATGAGTAATGTCGATAAGAGGTAGCAATTGAATACGTTCTGCGTTGGCTTGATTCGCTGTAAAGCCCCTTCTCGAATTTATCCCAAAGCTTCCAGGGCTCGTCCAGGATAAATCTGAATCCGTCCTTTTTTTTGTAGAAAATCTAAAACAGCCTTGAACAAATTTTCGTAGATTTGAAAGAGAGAAATTAAATTGGGTTCAGATCCATTACATACATCTACCTCTGAGGACATGGTCCAGTAAATACTGACCGCTACCCTTAACTTTCATCGAACCAATTAGCACCGTGTCAGAGCCAGAAAGTATAGAAAATTATCGTCTATAGATCGTTTGCAGTTACGTATATATCTACGCTTTGTTCAATTCCATGGTACCGCCCTGCGGAAGGTAGTAATTGCAAGCCAAGAGAAAAAGATCAGGAGTGTGATGCAGCTGCAGAAAGCTGATAAATTCTGCAAAAAAAATTGCAGATTATTTGAATAGGGATCATCGAATTCCTTCTTTTCATTTCCCGACGGAAAACGAGACTCGCTGATACCGAGTCGGTAAAACTTTGCAAAATATATTTTCGGCACCTTGTAAATGGAAGAAAGGTATTATAGTGTTGCTATAAGAGCCTCAGCTGCGGAAGCGGTAGATTCGGCGATCGCAAAGAACGTCAGACGGCACGACCGGCGATGAAGATAAAATTTTATCTCGAATCTTAGCGTGATTCTGTTTCACGAGGGTCACGCTGCCGGACCCCCTGAACCCCACTTGTCTTCCGCGGACGTCCAAAACCCAAGATAAAGCCTGAAGCGCGGTGTTGACCGGGCGTCTAGACGGACGCCACCCATCTTACATAAATAATGATGAACGTTGACCACTGAAAATAACTCTTTAGGATCAGAAGAAAATTTCCGATTCATCAAGCCGCTCATTTTTTTATACATTGTTCAACACGCCATCACACTCGCGTTTACACAGGAAATTGTTGATAGCAATTATAGGTAGAACGTTACGAAATTCATAATGGCAATAATCATTTAATATAGATTCTAGATTTTATAATTTATTCAAATAATGAAACATTTGTATTAATAATCACGCAATTGTATTCCTCATCGCTTGGTGGTCATATTTTGATTCAAATATACAATATATCTATAAGAGACGTGTTCCATTGGTTGAATTGCAAATTTAATTAGTTACTCGAGAATCGATTGCCCGTTGGAAAATGAGGGATTCCGAAAAATCGTTCTCTGTTTATTGTATAATATTGCGATTGGTTTATTTTCTCGAACTGCGATAGCGATTGAATATAGCATTAATATATAAATTATCTGAATAGTTATAGACTAAAATAAAAGACTGTTTCTGTACACACGAGTGCAGACCAGTTACTGAAAAACTGTAAGCAAAAAGAGAAAGAAAAAAACTTTTAATGCAATATCCGATATTGTGGTTAATAAATAATTCCCTCGGGGGCCAATACGAGAGAAGAAGAGAGTATCTGCGGATAACCCCAGGGAAAACTTCTGGACCGACGAATAAGGCTCGTATTCTGTCCTTTGAGTGAAAACTTGAACCGCGAACTTGCGCAAAATTATACAACAAGTATCGAACTTCAAGGTTTCGACGGGAAGACGGAAGACTATACATGTATATAAGTGTCTGTGTCTATGTCTATGTGCCTATATCCACGCCGGAAACAAACCCTGTACCATTTACGGTTATTTTAATTTTTGCGTGAAATGTTGTATTTGCTGACCGGATTTATTTTCCACGTTCCACTAATTCACCTTCATTTTTATATATTTAATTTACCTATATATCACGTACGTACATACATACGTATATACGGGCATCATACTCGTGTGTGCGTTCGCGCCCATCGCACGCATTTCACTTGAGTGATTCGACTAACAATCCAATTAATCCAGTTTCTTTTCAACGAAACTCTGTGCGAGCATATTCCACTACCACTTATATTTCCATCAAACTTTCTGCCCGGTTGTATACGGTTTTAACAAAGGAGCTTTCAGGCTTTCGTCGCAAGTATTTAGGATTTTAGACCCTGGGTAAGTGATACGAGCATTATATACACGCTACCCCTAAAGTACAATAGGAAATAATAAAATCGGCCGGAGTTTTACACGTTGGATATGGCGGAATGATCTCATGAATATAAGATTTAAATAGATTAATTGCTCAAATTTTTTCTTGCCAATTTTCGAGTATCGAGCGCCCCGACATTTTTCGACTATCCAAACCCACAAGGAAGGTGATTAAAATCAGATATAATGTCAAATTTATCATTTCATCGTCGAAAGAGAACCAGTAATTTTTCTTCGAATGTTCGAGGGAAGAGTAGAAAAATAATTCCACCCTTTTCGAGGCGAAATTTCTCATACGTTTATCTTTGTTCTTTGCTTAACTCATACTCGAATACAATCCGGTGAAATACAAACAATTTCACGAGAATTTGTTGACCCTTTTCTAACACCCTGCAATCGTAGCTAAAGTGGCCATATGGCGAATGTGAGTTATGTCCGTTACTCCTAGCATAGCTTGGCCCACATTCAGAGATATTTAGCCAAAAAGCTAAACGGCCTTTACTGGTAACACAAAATCACGGTGCAGATGAAATGCGAGATGGAAAAGGATGGGGATATCAAAATAGACGAGAAAAGCTTAATTATACCTACATACTTCGAAGCACCTGCAGCAAGCCTCGTAAAAATATTAAAAAGATACTCAAATTCATCCCCTTTAGCGAGTTCATCTACCAAAACTCGGTCAATGGTCAGGTACCATTAAATTTCTATTGCTACACATGCGAAGGGAGAAAAACGTTTGATATTTTTGTCCGGTATGATATAAAACTGTATACCTATAGCTTATCGTCATGATCGAAGAACGGGAATGATTATAAGCGAAATATTTGTACAAAGATAATATTTTTGCACGTCTTTTACATACAGCTATGTACCATAGTCCCGGAGAAATTGTATTATTCCAAAAAATAATGGTTTTGAATATCTGCATAGAAATGCACGGATAGATATATGCATTATGCAGTTGGGTGGGTATTTTTAATACCTTTTGCGCGAACGGCTGGTGTTCGATTCAAAATTACACCAACATTTTTCAACGGTCATTTCATCTTTTGATTTTTATCGAATCCACTAAAATCTACCCATATATTCCCATACATACATATCGCCTTCTATCAATATCTAGATGCTTGGAAAAAGTTGTATTTTTTGACATTTTGTTTACTTAGGTATACATATGCATGCATGTATTTTCAAGCCCGTTTTATTGCAATTTCCATGCAAACAAGATACCCGCTACGAAGTTCGCACAATTACACAAACAAAAATGTACACAGGCATATATATACGTACGTATATATCCTTATGTATGCATATGTACCGGGAAAATCGCATAAGCGAGCTGGGGCAGGTGTCAGTCGCGATATGGTGCTTTTCCGAGCTTATCAACGTGGCTAGTTTAAATAATCTGGTTTAAACGAAAGCACAATTTCAAAGCACGACAGACGTTCTATCCTGCTCGGTTGATATTTAACGACGTACCAACTCTCGGCTATTGCGGATCTGGCGTCGCGACGCTCGGTACTTCGTTTAACAGCGTGCACACGTATACATAGACGTATATACGTGTATGTACGTATGTATGTACATACTCTCATTGTCTAACGTGCATTGAAGCGGAAAAGAAGGAAAGTAAAATAAGGACTCGAGAGCGAACTGATATATGGTGTAAAGCTCGAGGTTTTGCGTCTTCAGGTTTAATTGTTCTGGCATATTTCGCACACACGCTGTAGGTGCAGTTCCCTCAAATCTGAGTACGAACGAGTCACCGAACTTTCGCTATCTACCGATATAATCGCTTCTTAAAGTTCAAAGTTCAAAGTTCTCGTCACGTTTCTAATAGTACGAAGGTTTGGGGAAATTCTGCACAGTAATTCGCGACCTTTCTCGACATCTATTAGATCTCGCCACGTGAACGAGCTGTGGCATTGGAAAACGAAAAGAATTGATCGAAGAATCGCAGATTTAATAATGTGAGGATTGAGACGGGTAAATGAAGTCATTTTTATACCCGAATGAGCTTCAAGCTTACCCTGAATTTTCTTTTACAATCACGGCTGCAACCTCTACGGAATTAAATCCTGATTTTCTTAATCGTTTTTCGCAGTTTCAAATGAAAGCTCTTAGAACTAACGAACCGATGCAGGATAAAAGGTGATTCCTATTTCTTGAACGCAGTCAACGGGAAGGAGGAACAGGAAAAAATGAATTTAATTCTCCAGGACGAGGTTAGCTGTAGGTTTTATACTAAATTCGCAGCTGGCTAGTGCCAGATCTCTCACCTTTATAAAAATTACAGAATCTTCTGTTAAGATGCAACAAACAGAATCATAAAACCAAACTCTTCACTCCAATTTTCGGGGTTCATCTCTGTTTAAAAATAAATTTATTTCATGATGAAAATTTGGGAGACGATGAAGTTACGCCGGTATAATATCTGCAAGCCTCTGCAAGTGATGAGACAAAATATCTTGATAATTGATAAGGGATCGGTAAGAGTTTTTCAAACACCGAATCGGTGCAGAGACCGCTTCGAGAAATACACCTTGTAAGAGAAATAAAATATTACTTGGTAAACGGGAAATTAATAGCCTCGTGAACCGGTAGTCAAAAGGTGCCCTGAACTTTGTCCCAAGGTCCGTTGGGACGCGGAAAAAAGGGCATAGGATCGCGCTACTTACGCCCACGGCGAGAAAGGAATTGGGAAACTTACGCGTGGGTTTCGAGGGTAGAGAATTCGACTTTTCATACGGTTCCTGCGTCGGGACAAGACTCGTTCAAAAATTCAACAGAAATTTATTTATACTTGAATGAGAATTTCTCTCCTTCTGAGAGCAGAAAATTTTCAACGTTTTGTAATACTACCAATGAACGAGATGATTGAGAAGTAAAGAAATTCTGTGAGGCTCAAAATTCGTCAGACTTTACTGGAACGAAATTTTTTTGACCATTATGGAATCAGGGTGAAGTCGACAAATGGAGTTTAGTGGATAGCGGAGAGTAGTGTAGAGGTCATGATTAGGTTGCCTGCCGATGTATCCGTCCCAGCCTTAACCCGGGCTCGTAATAAACGAGGTAGCCACCGTATCTTTGGACATATACCTCGATCTACAGGGTCTAGGTATACGTACCTAAATTCTCAAATCGTACGCAGAAGCGCGTGTTCAAAGGTATAGTGAGCTGTCCATCCTAGTTGGCACTGACTGATGGGGAACGAGGGTAACTGAAATATGGCTCAGTTCGCTAAATTGCGTGCCATAGACTGCAGCCTTCAGAAAATTCATATCCATAATGTTTAGCGCCCATGTTCGCCTCGAAGGCTGAAAGAGCCAGGTTTTACGAACATCATATAGCCGCACGCGGTTACATGTTAACTCGACGAATTATGGTCTTCATACTTATCCTCGTTTGTCATTTTCGTAATAACTTCGGGAAATTTAACAACAGCGTTGTATAGCTAACGCATACGTGTAGTTAATTTGCAACAAAGACGAAAATCCTTTGATCCGTTTATCACGTTGGTTACAGTGTTCTCGGTAACATGATGTTTCTAGCTAATTGCAAGCGGTTCTGTAATCGACTGCATGTGAGCCAACCTGTGTGCACTTCAATTCAAAGTGATTATAGGCACAAATCAGCAAATCCCAGCCAACCGCAGTGCAAAATATTCGAAAATTTCTATCTTCATTGGCCTCGGATATGCTACGTACATTAATGCAACCGAATGATTGAATAGCGATGCACTGCAGATTATGTCTGTGGAAAAGGTAACCTTGCAGCGAACCATACCAATACACTTGTTGTTGAATTTACGGAAATATTTGACGTGTAATTCAGTCGATTTCCCTGGTGGTTATGGGTTCAATGCTCCGTGCAACGTGTAGGGCATTGGCGGTTATAGTTAACCGTTAAACTGGTAAATAACATGATGTATACGTCCTGCAGCCTGCAAGATGTTCTCGAGTCTAAAATCTCCCTTATTTTCTGAATGCCTGCGCGATACGAGAGCTAAGAAGAGGAAAAAGAAGAGGAAAAGTGACAAAGTGAAACGAATGGAAAGGGAGAGTTATGCTCGAAGGAAATGTGACAAATCTTAGGGTATCTGGGAAACGGAAAAGCGGAATAAACTAAAAAAAAAAACAACGAATCGTTGGCATTTCGCGTAATGTGCAAACAGAAGCACTCTCTCCTACTGTCGTCAGCTACCCAAGTCGCAATCGCTCATGGCTACATGACCTTTGTGAATAGGTTTACGTACACGTCTGTGTAAACCCGGAACCCAATAACCGTATTGTATACGCGCGTCATAGTTTCAGAATATTCTGTGTTATCTAACATCCGGAGAAGTGACGAAGGTAATCCAATTTAATGATGCATACAGATATATGGCAGGCGAGTACAATAATTACATTTGTAATTCGTCAACGGAATTATAATTTATGCTTAGCCAAAATATTGGACGCCAGTTTATTACAAACGCTTAACTGAGAAATGGAAATCGAAAGACAGAATTGCACTTCAATTTCCAAGTAGTAGCCGCAACCCTATTCCCCGAGAGCCTTGTATATCCACTATACGTGGTGAGGTAGTGCGCACCATGAACCACCGGCAATGCATCCTGCGAGCAATTCTCTTCAAAGGAATAAGGAGTCGTCATGCTACAGCTGCAAATTGCATCTCCCACCTCATTCCCTTACCTCTTATTCAACCCCTAGAGCGCTTAACGGTAGAGTACTTCCAGACACGCGCTTTTCCTAACTTGGATGTCTCCGGTAGGTAGGTACATCTTCATCGCGTCGTGATTTTCACGTGTAATTGCCATAAGCCTCGAGCGACGGTATCTAAGCAGATTACATCCTCGCGCCGTGAATAATAAGAGGATCCGAAGGATCATCCCCCGCTCCTTTGTGCCCGGCTATATGCAGCGGCCGATGATATCTATCCCCGAGATGGGAGTGTCTTCTTTTGCACTTGATACTCGAAAAATCCTGTCCCAAGGAGTACGAGAGGAGCTGGAGCTATTCTTGGCCGTCTCCTCACCGTGCCGTATCGAGGATCGTAGTCCATTTCATGAAATGGGCTCTGAGATCGAATATCTAGATCCGCAGAATACACAATTTTTTTATTTTAAAGCCTTTGACATCGCCCGGGGCCACGCCGGAGACGTATATACACAATTTGCTATAGAATTATACGCGGATGTTAGATGGCCAATCTTCGATATTCGAATGATCATAACTATCGGGTGTTTACTTATTGAATTTCGTAATCGACGTTGAACATTATCATGCATTCCTCAAGTCCTTCTCCGATGAAATAAATCAATTCTTGATACACCGGATCATCATTTTTTCACTCAGTATTCAACTTTAATTTTGACTATTGAAAATTTTCGAACAATTCATGTAAAAAACAAAGAGTGGACGTATACGAGAGAGTGTGATTGTATTGTCTAGAAGATTCTTCCTTTTTCAGAAATTCTGCAACCTTGTTTGCTTTGTCAGGCGAAACGTGACAATCTCGACGTTGAACCTATTATAAAAAATATCTTGCGGTGTCTTCGACGGTGTCTATTTTTTATTTTTCTTTCCTTTTTCTCCAACCTGCAGCAAAGCCACGTCCGACTCTTTTCACTAGTGGTGAAAGAAAAAATCTCAAGCAATTTTTATTAATAATAACAAGAATAGCTCACAAAAGCGAATGCGAAGAACTCCGGTAATTGCATTTCTAACAGAGACGGTCTTAACTTCACGGCTCAACCAAGAAAACATTTTTACGACTTATGCTCCTTCCGCCAATATTCTTACCGTAAAATTATTTCAAATTAAAGTCACTTTACGCACTAAGCGTGGAACTAATAATTCCAAACTTGCAAGTAAGTCGCCTTGACTTCGAAGCTGCCAAACCGCCGCTGGCATGACACTATTCGACGTGCGGTTCACGACTATAAGCCATATACATATCTGCTGGCCACAGTTTCAAACTAACGTTCTAAACTTACCATTCAGAAACTTGACGTAGATCTCTGCTCATCGTCTTGATGAGGTTAAACGGGGAGCAGAACTGTAGTTAAAAATTCCAGAAGATAAGAAAGAAACAAACATATGATCAGAGATTTAGCTAAATGATAGAAATCACTTAGAAAACTACTCGTCGATCATTTAATTCGGGACTTTTTGTGATCTTTGCAGGTAGGTGAACGATCCTCGCTTTACTCCTCATTATTTTCTTCAGCGCGAAAATATCAGTCGAATAGACGTATAAGTAGAATTCGGGAGACCACGAAGAGGTAAGCTGAATTTACTAGCAGAGGTACTTAGATCAGACTCATAAGCCGAGGCTAACGTACTACGGGCTTTTGGAATGTTCTCTTTTCACTTCAGTGACCGTTGATGGACCTCCTTTTCTTTTCTCTCCAACCTCCTTACTAATGACACTCGTATATATCGGGCTACTTACCAACTTCGTAGCTCTGCGACCTGTTGCAAGGTCACAGTCTCATTTCATTTTTTTTGTCTATTTCATTGGTTTTGTTTTATCCATATGTGTACAAAAACCGTTACAGATAAGCAACGTAAGCCAGGATATACTGGAATAAAACTAACGACTTTTATCTCCCAAAGCTTAGAGTGCACATGAATTTCAGTCTCTAATTCTCTTTGACTTAGATTGTAAAAGTGGAGGAGTTCGGCTTAGCCGCAGACCATGTGGGTGGATTTGCCGTATAATCTGACATACATATCTCAACATGATTCGCAAATTTACCTGTAACACACACGCGTTACGTGCACGCGACGAAACTTTACGAGCAGAACTGTTCCTCGTAAAATTTCTAACAATCGGGCAAAAGCTTGACAAAGGCAGAACACGAATGGACCAATATCTGGTTTTGACCACTAACCCTCGTCAGTTCTCGGCCAGTTTGACGATGGCACTGTTCCACGGTTACGTACCTATGACTCTGCAGGCTTCTGCTCGTATATGTAGAATACAGAGTACCACATATATTCCGGCACAGAGGGTAGCCATGAAAGCCAACAATAGCTGATCAATAGCCTCACTGCTTCACTGCAGCATTTCATAATTCACTTCAGCCAACCCCTTACCGTAATTCTCTCCTCTCGCGTATCAATCGAATGTAATAGTTGAACAGCATAAAATTTGTTCCAATTTTTGAGTAAATCATGCAAACTTTCTCGGGGTTGTAGTCAAAGAGGATTTAGAGATTTGCGTTCATGCTTGAAAACGGTTACTAATTATCGGATGGATTCTAGCTAGGAATCGTGTCAGTCTTCCGACCTAGAGAGAAGTACGCTCTCGGCTCTCGGCTCTCGGCTGTGCAGCTAATTCCGGGTAATGGGCTCTTCGTAATGTCAATAGGTGCTCACTGGAATTTACGTTCTGAAATGTTTCAGTGATAATTACATGGATTTAGATAAAGGCCGGACTGGCAAAGAAAGCTCCAGCTGGAAGCTTAAAAAATGAACGAATCACTATTTCAGTTCTTTGAAAAATATGGATTTCAAAAGTTTAAAAGACCAGAATTTGAATCCGTTGAGAGAAACCAGTGCCATCATTTAACGAGAATAGGTATACGGCATTAACTCGCTAGGATCCGAAATTAGAATTACTTTTCCGAAACTGACCCGGGATAATTAATCCGTGATGCATCTGTTCGAGGTTTGGCATAAAAAGCCCAGGGTATGACAACTTGTTCTTTCAGGGGACCCCTATATGTTCGGACAGTTTATGACTAATTACTTCTATGAATCAGGGGTTAGAAAGTTAACGCCACCATCCATTACCTCGGTATATTTAAACAAATTGGCTTTCACGAGCAACTCTGGTTTTTACCACAAAACCATAAGCTCTGACTGGGGCACTCAATTATTCATAACGGGCAATCGCGTAATGGGCTGCTGCTACTGCCGCCGATGCTCCTCGGGATTCTAGAGCTGATAGTGCTGTTACTGCCACAGCTTCATGCACTATCTAACTATTATCCGTACCCCGACCTACGGCTTGATTCGGGTATTCGTCTGGGTTACCTTGTGACGCCGATTATGCACGCTTAATTTTTGACAGCATTTATGTACATGCATCATCGTCAATCTTTGATAGTAGGCCATAGAAACACGTCGTCAGATCAACCGGAATTAATACTGAAAGGAAAACAATGTTCGTCGGAAATTGAATCGAATCGAATTATAAGAATCACCAGAAGATTCAATTTTCTAGATGAATTATTTCCCGCATTAACTGATTGCTCTTTGAGCTCATCATCCCCTTCACCAGATGTCCGAGAAAAAAAAATTGCATGGCGAAAAAAAGTAGGATTGCAGTCAGTATGGAATGGAAGACAGTAATTTGCCCTCAAAGTACGATGGCTCTGCAAATATCGCTACAAAAAACAGCCGAGGTTCAATTCCGAAAGATTTGATAACGTGGACTGGCGATTTCTTTTGCAATTTCTTCGATATGAAATTGCGACGGTGTCTGTCGGTCTTTATGGTGATTGCAGTACTTTTACCACGTATTTTGAATCTCCTTGCCAAAGTAGACTGAAGGATATCTGCAGTATCAATTGCCGAAAGTATACCGCGACTGATATTGTGCCGATGAATTTCACGTGGTAACTGGGTTCGCGTATCGATCGCAGTACTTGCAGTGCTTCCAGTAGCCAAATTTTCGAGACCTACTATTCGCGTCGATCAGAGAGAATTAATTGATCCTGAATCGAAGCTTCAGCGCTGATAATAAATCGTGGAACAGAGGGATTTTAAGACTCTCAAATTTACCGAGAAAACTTGTCTTTCGATATCAAATCGATGAGAAATTTCTTTGTTTTTACAGAGCATCTGTAACCCCGGTAACCGATATTCGTACCATGAAGATGGATGAAAATACGAAAGGAAATGTTACGTGGGCTAGATTGCTGAGGAAAATAATTTCCGAAAAGGCGATAACTCGTTTTCAATAACAACCATTTTGGAATGTATAAATTCACGTAGTGTCGATGACGATTTAAACTGTCCGTGGTCAGTTATGTCATGGCTACTTCGAACCACATGAAGACGATGATGATATTTTTTTTATCCAGTTTTACGGCCGGTATGTAAAAATCCGTTTCGCCCGAATGTTGCGCATCAATTTATCTGAATATCGTATAATATCGTATGAATATCGTATCCTCAGGATTAGCAGCTCAGTCTATGATTGGCTACAAGCAATATCGCGATATCAGGAACGAGGTGAAACCCCCAGATGCAGCGATATTGGACGGTTACACCTTGGATGAAGTAAATTTCTTGAAAGATGAAGCCAAAACATGAAAAGATTGTAAAATAAATATATGTAGCAAGATAAAATATAAACCTGATAAAAACGTGGCTGAGAGCAGAAGGCCGATTGCAATTATCTCAGCCTATAACTGAACCGCAGATGGGATGTAATCTAGAGCGAGTGCATACACACGCTTACACAATTTGAACCGCATGCTACTTCTTAATTAAGCAGTAAATAATCGTAAGCCTGCAGTGACTTGGTAATTAGAACAGAGAAAATAACTAGGTATGCAAAATCTCATCCCACATTTAAACGTTACTTCAATGAAGTATGGAATAAGATAGAATTACGACTCTTTTATATATGATCAATTAAGATACCTACTGGGGACGAGTTGACGTGACCCAAAAACGGTCGAAAAAATATCCTCTCATCTTCGTTTAAATTTAAAATATTTAGCTAATCAATTGACAACGTCTGGCCTTTTTCAAACACGCTTAGGAATATTTAGAAACGGTAAATTAGGGGTTCAATATTCATGCATATTTATTATTATTATTTCGAAACCAGACTTCCCATAACAGTCCATCAGACTGTTACGTGAAAATCGACTCATTTCTAGCTGCTACTGATTTTTAATCATAGCATTGATGCGTTTCCAAGCCTGCCATTTATCGCTGTCACGGATAACATCGGTTTTTAATTCCACACCGATGTCTAGGTAGTTCTTGTCCTTGTTCGTTATCGGCTTCCACTCTTCCGTGATCAAATCATCAATCTGGGGAGTTGGATGACTGTGCGTAAAAAAGAAAGTAACCTTTTTCAAATTAAGTTTGGCATAGGATATATCTGCAAATAAATATCTGCTCACCCAGTCTTTGCGAAGTCTGTCCACATTCGAACAAAACGATCGGAAACAAGCCTGTCTAAGGTCCCCTCCTTGGGCAGATGATCGGGATATTTAGCTGCGTAAAAGAGATGTCCAACATCTTCGAAATGCATCGCCCCTGAAGATGACGAAAGTCCGCCGAAATTAGCTTTTGTGATTGTGCAATATCCTCCTCAATAAACTAATTGAGTATAGCTCTAATGATAGTTGAAATCGGATTTGACAGATTAGCTTACCCTTCTCGTTAACTTGAAATACAGTTCTGGCTATATTTCAGGTTGCCTGATAAGATAGTACGTATAGATAAGTGGGGCTCCGTTTTTTTGCCTGAATGTCGGCCACTTCTTGAATTCCAGAAACGCAGTGGATATCCCCAATGCATTGAATGTAATCATCCAAGTGTTCACCAGTGATTGCGTCTTCTCCAAAATAAGCATTTTTCAGCTCCTTGGACACCTCTAAAGCTTTCGAAGGTGCGTTTTTGATCAACATTTGCGGTACTTTCACTTTAAAAGTCTCGTCCAAGATCTGTCGACTTCGACCATAGATTTCTAAGAATATAAAAAAAATCGTCTATCAGCCTGATGTCATTGAAAAGCAGCGATCGAAACATATCAGTTTAAATCCGATTTTTTCAAGCCTCATCAACTTACCGGAAAGAAATATGCTGCCCTCGCTATCCGTGTAGCCGATTATGAACGGCACATCAACGCCCTCTTCGATCAGTTTTTCAAAATTACGGGGTAGGAAAGGTTCCGGACTTTTTTCATCGGAGGTTGGAACAAAATTGCGTACAAATTCAAGACCAGTATTATCCTGAAAAAGAGCCAGACTATCAGACGAACAAGGTTTTTCTTGCCTCTTAGAGTTACAGTTCATGTTCTGACCTCTGGATTTTGCAAAAGACTTTGTGCCTCAACTAATTTGTGAGCCGGTATGGTACGGAGAAACTCTACAGCTTCTCGAGGATCTGTTGTGTCTTTTCCAAGAATTGCAGCTAGATCATAGCCTCGATTTTTATTCGTGTATGCCCAAGGGTTCAGTACTACGCCACTCTGAGCAATGGCCTTGTGGAATAAGCCTGTTTTGAAAAAACTTATCGTTGGCTGCTTGGCGCTTATATGAGAGAAAAAAACGATGGGATTAGCCAGTTTTATCTAGATAGAATACCCTTTGACATTGGAGAGATGGCGTGGAAATGAACAGCACAACCACCAGCACTTTCACCGAAAATTGTGACGTTCCTTGGATCACCACCAAACGCTGAAATATTCTCCTTCACCCATTTCAGTGCAACAATTTGATCTTTGAGGCCCATATTGCCGGGTGCCAGTTCGGGATGTAAATTCAAAAATCCTGGGATGCAAGAATATGTTTTTCTCAAATTGAAACTATTTTGGAACACTTTTGTAATAGAACGAAGCGAAAGACTCACCAAATACATTCAAACGGTAATTAATAGACACAAAAACAATCTCCTTTTTGACTAAATAATCAGGACTGTAGAAATCACTGTCGCCAGATCCTCCCGAAAATCCTCCTCCGTGAATCCAAACCATAACTGGACGTGATCCTGCCAAAGACGTAGTGGCAACGTTGAGGTAAAGACAATCGTCTTCTCCTTCGAATTCCGAAGCCATTATCTTCTTTTGGGCACATTTTGGTCCTTCTTTTAGTGCGTCTCGAATACCAGTCCACGATTGTGCAGGTTGAGAATCCTAGTGCAAAACTTATTGCTGGATTGTGTTGCAGAAAATGTGCTGTGTAGTTCGCACAGCAGTTTTAATCTACGTCTAACAATGAATTTAACTGCGTAAAAAACAAGCGAAAGACAATCATAGTATTAGGCAGAACGTCTTGTGACAATGCATTTTACATTCACCTTGAATCTCAGGTCTCCCACGGGAGGTACAGCATAAGGAATTCCTTTGAAATATAGGTAAGATCCTCCGATGACATTTTTAACTACAGCACCGCGGAGTTTTCCCTGCTTCACAGTGACCACGACTTTACCCATAATTGATTCGAACCACGACTACGGACTGTATCCCAGAGAAGAAGATCATAAACGAGAAATAATCATATGCGTCTTATCTTGTTAAGTTTAATCACTTTGAACTCCCCTATCTTTGAACATATACCGAAAAACCGGCGTACTTATCTTCAGTATATTTCCATGGTATGATTACTTTTTGACACTATCTCTCACTCTCTTACCGTTCTAGTTTCGGTTTCTCTTAGATTTCTGTAAAATCATGCCTAGAATGATTCAAGAATTGATAAATTGATATTTTGAACCCAAAATGTGTTTACCATGGTAACATACTCGTATATCCTTTGGAAAATTAAAATGCAGATGAAAATTTTTAAGAATAATTCGTTTTATTTGTTGAAACGTTGTAAGGTATGACTACATCCCATCGATGTTTCTATGTGACATCTTTTCCATTTGTAGATAGAACGGAAAGTAATTGGCGAATGGCTTTCATGTATTCTGTTTTCTGCCCATTCTGTTACACGAGTTTCCATATTCATTAAACATACGTATCAATAATCCTAATTTTGAATATACCTCGATCTTTCTTCGAAAAATAATAACTTTATAAAAAGTATGCGTAAAATGTATTCAGATAAATTTTTCCAGTATAGATTTTAGAAAGAATCTATGTACACGTCTTTCCCTGGGTCACTCTATCTGAACTTTTCCGTAATATAGTTGACTGACTATATTTATAAAATATAGTTGGTGAAATTCAGTCGTCAAATCGAGGCCCCGTTGGGTATTTACAATCTCAAATTCACCGTAGCTGATGAAAAAAATATGATTTGTTTCATTGGTCTACTACTGATCGTTGGCAGTTGTTAGAAACCGTTTCCAGAACCGCCAGATTTCTTCGTCGGGGTTGACATCGGCAGAAAGATTCTCACCGATTGCTAGATAATTTTTGGCAGTGCGTGTTACTGGACTCCACTTCTCGGTGATCAAATCGTCCAGTTTTGGAGTCGGATTCCTGTTACAATGAAAACTCATTGCAGCCATACAGTGCACTTCTTTTTCATGCTGATCAATGATACAAAGCTGACAAAAATTATGTCTGATTATGACACATACCCTGTCTTCGCAAAGTCCGTCCACATCCTGAGAAATCTTTCGGAAATTATCTGCTCGGTTGAGCCCGGTTCGATTAAAGATACATCACGAAATATCGCTGGGTAAAAGAGGTACGCGATATCGTCGAAATGCCCAGTGCCTGAAAAATATTGAATTGATAATAACAATCAGATGATGATTGAATGAAATTGGCTATATTTAGGGTAAAGTGGACGTTGGATCGTGCGATTTCTTAAACCACGATCATAGATTTGAAAGCATATGCGATCTGATTTACAGAGACTATCCTAATCTCATATAAACCATTGTAACTCAATGCAATGTTTGCAATCTGTTTAAAATATTTGTGATCTTATTTTGCAAATCTTTTTGCGAATCAGTCAAAGAACAATTTCGTTCTGAAAGTGGACTTAGAAACGGAGAAATCGCAGAGACTGTTTTTACATTTTGGAGCTAGCTGGAAACAGTAGAAGAAAAAAATATTCGACATTTGGTGGTGCATCTTTGCACACTTTACTATTGAACGTATAAAGAAAACAATTTTACCAAAATATAAAGCCACTGATACTGTATGTACCTTCGATTTCAGTCTCCCATAGCATCGTGGACAGTTTTTTGCGAGCATTATGGGCGAAGCGATACAGATACGTTGGAGATTTTGTATTGGCTCGAGTATCCACCACCTCGTGTATACCGATGACGAACCAGAAATCCCCCATGCATTGGATGTACTCGTCGAACAAATCCTTGGTTATTTTTTTTTCGCCGAAGTAGAACTTTCTGATCTCCTTTTCGACATTCTTTAATTCTGACGAAGACAAGCCGGGTAGACCGAGGGATAATGTACACTCTAAGTATTGGTCCAGCACAGAATATACCTCATCTGTAAATCCTGCAAAAAATCATGTATAATTAATATAAAATAGTCGACATTCTACCAAAAATATGATTGAAATCTGCTTGGACGATCTTACCTCTGACAAAGATAGTTCCTTCGTGACTGTTGTATCCAAGCATTAGAGGCACGTCATGACCTTCTGCAGTAAGTTCACGAGCAGGACGCGGAAGAACTGGTTCTGCACTTTTGCTATCAACGCTGGGCGCAAAAGGGAGACCGAAAGTGAAATTTTCCTGGAATAAGAATCACGAGAATTTGAGAATCTTGAAGAAATTTTTTGTTGTATAAACTCGGCAAAAATCGATTCATACTGACGATGATTGATCGGTTCTAACCTCTAGAGTCAGAAATTTCATCTGGGCGTCGGCGAGCTCGTGGGCTGGAATAGTACGAAGATATTCAACGATTTCGGTCGGGTCGGTAGTCTCTTTTCCCAGGTAAGCAACGAGGCGATGTGCGATTTCGGTAGTCCTGAAGACCTGGGCCCAAGGATTTAACGCCACACCACTCTGTGCGATGGCCTTGTGAAAGAGACCTGTCACAATCGAAAGTCATTGAAAATTATGAAAATTATTGAAACTCTGGCGACGCTATATGCAGTCCTTTGGAAAATGTAACAGAAATGTTTGCACCTTTAGTGAGGGGTGACAGAAGGAGGAAATGAACAGATCCGCTGCCAGCGCTTTCTCCAAATATTGTAACGTTGTTTGGATCTCCGCCGAACTGGGCGATATTCTCCTTAACCCACTTCAGACCCGCAACCTGATCCTTAAGTCCCATGTTTCCCGGCGCTACCTCGTGTTCGAGAGACAGGAATCCTGTTGAATTCAATTATTTGTTGAAAGAGACGACTTTTCTGGAATTGAGAGTTGAAAGAATAAGCTCACCGAAGGCACCGAGTCTGTAATTGATGCTCACGAAGACGACACCCATCTTCATTAAATAGTCTGGACTATAAAGACTAGATCCCCCATTACCCCAAATAAAAGCTCCTCCGTGAATCCAGACCATAACCGGCCGTGATCCTTCCAAGGACGTCGTGGCTACATTAAGGTAAAGGCAGTCCTCGTCACCCTCGATTTTATGAGAAAAATCATCCAGCTGCATGCACTGGGGACCTTCTTTCAAAGCTTGTCTCACACCGGTCCATGGCTGCGGAGGCTGAGGGTCCTGAAAAATTGTTTGAATACTTTTTCTATGTATTCTGATAATACTACCAGCTGGAAATAATCACGAAAAAATCACACGGAGAGTATCTTCGCATCTCGGCTTAATACGTCATGCTTGCACTGATAAATAGCTATATGCGAGCATGTCAATTACGATAAGTTCGTTATATAATTAATTGTGGAAGTCTGTACATTTCAAAAATGGTAGTACATTTTACTATGAATACGAAACGTTACTAGCAAACTGATAAACGTTAACATTGTTCAGTTAGCTACGAGCATTTTGTATTCGTATCAAATCTTTCGTGTTGTATTATTACATATTACCTAATAGTTTTGTATTTGATGCAAGGTGAATACAAATCGTTGATTCATACTCTAAATCTTATCTCAGATAGCAAAACAGTTAAGTACATGTATGAAGTAGCAATCTGGAAAAAATCAAGTTCAACGTGAAAGATAATAGAAATTTATTCCAGGTTATTTCTTCCATTAGGTAGGTTATACCTGCATCTCAGTTCTACAAGAAACAATTTCCACCTACCAAGCCGCTCCTCGTCCGTTTTTACTTATCGTTATTTGGTCGGATTCCTGACTAAATGCTCACCTTGAATCTTAAATCTCCTACGGGTGGCTCTGCGTAAGGTATACCTTTGAAGGAAATGTAGGATCCCCCGACCTCGCTCTTAGTTTCGGCACCGCGGAGCCAACCTTGCTTGATAATAACAACTGGCCGAACCATAACTGACTCTATCGCACTGACAGACCAACTACCGAAGCAATAAATAGTCGCTTTAGGCTCATCTTTATATCCCCTCTTCCAACATTTTTGAGTATCTTGGAATCAGGTAGGGATTATGCCGGTGTTATTCAATACCAAACGATACGATCATATCACGCCCCCGAATCTAAACTGGCTCGATTTTATTTTTTTTTTTTTTTTTTTTTTAATTTCATTTTTTTCTTTTTAATACCGCAAGCTTTCAGTATCACGGATCAGCCGCACGTGGCCTCCCACCTTTTCTTACACTTTTCGCTTTCTTAGTCCTGACGAATCGCTCTGCAATTCACTTTGGACTCGTATCTTAATATTCACCAATACTTCTGCAGTTCGTATCCAAATAACTTCCTCACCGTTCTGTGATTAACATTCGCTGCACTCACACCTTGAAAGTCACGCAATGCCGTCCGTTGCTCAGGGCACATGTATTTTGGTAGCAATCAGGTACACGTGGCCTCCCACCTTTTCTTACACTTTTTGCTTTCTTACTCCTGACGAATCGCTCTGCAGTTCACTCCGGACTCATATCTTAATATTCACTAATACTCATGCGAATCCTGTCGAGAAAAAAAAAAAAAAAAACGTTCACATTCGCTGCACTCAAGCTCTGAAAATCACGTAATGACATCCGTTGCTCACGGCATGTAGATTTGTTTAGTAATAATCAGCTGCGCGTGGCCTCCCACCTTTCCCGAAATTATTTGCTCTCTTACTCGTGACGACTCGGTCCGCAATTCACTTTAGAATCGTATCTTAATATTGACCAAATCTCGTGCGAATCGTAATCTAATAACTTCCTCCCTGTAGTCTAATTGGCGTTCGCTACACCCAAGCCTTGAAAATCATGCAATTTCATCAGTCGCTTGTATACGACATGTATTTTGGTACCGATCAGCTACGCGTGGCCTCCCACCTTTCCAAAATCTTTTCGGTTTCTTGATCCTGACCAATCGCTCGGCACATCACTTCCCTGATGAAAAAAGAAAAAAATCAACACGTAATTTGAAACGATTAGCTTTTAATGGTTTTGATTCGTTTCGATCGGTTAGAGCGTTCGTTGCCGATACTATTTCAATGCGGATTATACTAGTTTCCATATATGAAAGCGTTAACTACTAAATTTTGTATATTGATCTTAAATCGGTTCTGAAGTTTACCGATTTTATGACGTCCATAGATAAGATTCAATTGAGCAAATACAGTTATTTTTGGATAAGTTCCAATTGATCATAATTATATCTACGAATGTCAATACAAGACTGAATCGGAAAATATGAATTTGGTGCTAATAAGTTCTAACCTGCATCGTCCCGATGCAGTCACGTATAAAGTTTCATTTTATGCCACTAAGTTCCGACCAGACTTATGCAATTCACATTCGCTGCACTCAAGCTCTGCAGAACATCGCGCGGTGTCATCCTGCATCATCACGACACTGATGGGAATCTGCTACACGTGGCCTCCCACTTTTCCTAACACTTTTTGCTTCCTTACTCATGACAACTCGTTCCGTAATGCACTTCGGACTCGACTCCATATGATCACTGATACTTATACGATACCCCTCGTGTCCCAATAACTTCTAATTCCTATTCTCTAATTACTATCCGCTGCACTCAAGCGTTGAGAGTCATGCAATGTCATTCGTTACTCACTGGACATGTCTTTTGATGGGAATTAGCTACACGTGGCCCCCCACCTTTACTAACACCTTTTGCCTTCTCGTTCCTGACGATTTGCTCGGGAGTTCACTTCGGACTCAACTCTTAATCCACCAACATGACTTTCTAATCCTCCGCATCGATCAAATCGAGTCAGATTCGTTAGTATTAATAAGTCGATTCTTTTCCAGGGAAAACACTTTTCAAACTCTGCCATAGTTTTTATTAAGCACACGTTTGTTGATAATTTTAGATCTTGACTTAGGAAATACCTGGTTATCTGTGAAATAATCGACGGCCCATTTCAAGCTATCGGAATTAGTTATCGATATACGTATGTTGAAATTTTTCGTCGGGATGTGGAGTTTGGGATTTTAGTCAATGAAACACAGCCATTACCAATTAATCGACGTTTTGTCTTCGATTGAGACTATTTCTTTAATTGGTGGGATTGCTAGTCGATTTTCTGACCGGTTTAGGATTTTTGTTTTTAACGTCAAAGCCGGTTTCTCAAATTTTCAAACCATTGCTCTTCTTTGTACATACGTGTCAGAATTTAGTAGAGAAAGGCAAAGAGGCAGGAATTGTATGTGGGAAGTAAAAACTGATACATACTTAACAATCTGGAATATGTTACGTTAATTTAGGGGTCAACGTTCTCACGATTCACATCATGTATCATTACTTATTTAAAAACTATGTATTCCAAAATCGAATAGCTAGATCGTACAAAATACTTGAATATAAAAAAATTTCCCTATCAATTTCACTGCCACGTCAGATCCAAGCTTCTCAATCCGTAGCTCTAAAGATAAAATATTTCTACAGGACAGTCTTCGTAAGGTTAATTCGCAATAGCGGAATGTTATAGTACCCAAATCGGGCATTAGGAACTCTAAAATCTCCTGTTCCAAATCACCGCCCAGCGAGCATAATTTCATTTCAAAATGCTACTGATCGTTCGTAGTAGTCCGCAGACGTTTCCAGAATTGCCACATTTCTTCATCAGGATTGACCCCGGCTTTAAGATCCGCGCTAATCGCCAAGTAATTCTTGGTGGACTTCGTTACTGCTTCCCACTTAGTGGTGATCAAATCGTCGAGATGTGGAGTCGGATTGCTATATTGGTATGAGATTTTCAATGCGGATCAGTTAAGATATGCAGGAAAAATCGCGCGTGAATTTTATACCTACCCTGTCTTCGCGAAGTCGGTCCACATTCGGACCAATCTTTCGGAGAGTAGTTGGTCAGTCGAGCCCGGATCAATCCAAGACACATGACTGAGTCGTGTGGGGTAGAATAAATAGAACAACTCATCAGCGTGCCCAGGACCTGAGGACACATTGCGGATATTTTTAAGTATCGTTTATCTAGTGTCGTCTAAAAAATGATTCGGAAATGATCGATTCTGTACCTCCGATGTCTAAGTCATTGAGAATCTTGGATGGCTTTTTGGGAGAATCGTACGAGAACCGATACAGGTACGTTGGAGATTTTGTGTTGGCTCGAGTATCCACCACCTCGTGGATACCGGTGACAAAAGTTGAATCTCCAATGCATTGGATGTACTGATCTACCATATCCTTGGTTACTTCTTTCTCCCCAAAGTAAAACTTTTTTATCTCCTTTACGGCTTGCCGTACCTTGGACGGAGGAAACGCGACTAGACTGCAGAATAATGCAGCCTGGATGTTTTCGTCAGCCTTGTCCGAGCATTCTGAACGAAATAATTAGATTGTCATAAATGTTTTTGATCAAGAATAACATATTTGAGTAATGACAAACGTTCTACTCTTTGTTAGTCCAAAGATTGTGCAATTTTCAAGCCTCAGAATTTTGAACGAGAAATTTACCCGATGCGTAGATGGATCCTTCGTGGCTGTTGTATCCGAGCATGAGAGGCACATCGTAGCCTTCGGGAGCGAGTTCACGTGCGGGACGTGGCAGAAATGGTTCTGAGCTTTTTGTGTCGATACAGGGTCCAAACGGAAGATTACCCAAAATTTTCTCCTGGAAAATGACAAAAAAATTTCAAAATTCTGGAAAAATTTGTGCATCTTCGAAATTGTCTTTGAAAGTTTGATTTTCAGATAGTTATGCAAGGTATAAATACTAACGTCTGGGGTCAGGACATTTCTCTGAGCCTCGCCGAGCTCGTGGGCTGGAATAGTGCGAAGATATTCGATAATTTCGTTCGGGTCAGTAGTTTCTTTCCCCAGGCGAGCGACAAGGCGATGTGCGATTTCGGTAGTCTTGAAGACCTGGGTCCAAGGGTTTAACGCTACGCCACTATGTGCGATGGCCTTGTGAAAGAGACCTGGTCACAATAGAAAATAATTGAAGATGATTGAAGCCCTGGCAACCTCGACGATGTAGAGCACGCCATACAATCCTGGAAGAAATGTTCGAAACAATGTCCGCACCTTTTGTGAGCGGTGACAGAAGATGGTAATGAACAGATGCGGCGCCAGCGCTCTCTCCAAATATTGTCACGTTGTTTGGGTCTCCGCCAAACTGAGCGATATTCTCCTTAACCCACTTCAGACCCGCAACCTGATCCTTAAGTCCCATGTTTCCCGGCGCTACCTCGTGTTCAAGAGACAGGAATCCTGTTGAATTCAATTATTTGTTGGAAGAGACGACTTTTCTGGAATTGAGAGTTGAAAGAATAAGCTCACCGAAGGCACCGAGCCTGTAATTGATGCACACGAAGACGATGTCGTTCTTCACTAAATAATCCGGACTGTACAAAGCAGTTCCTCCATTACCCCACATGAAACCTCCACCGTGAATCCAGACCATTACCGGTCTTGATCCTTCCAAGGACGTAGTGGCCACGTTGAGGTAAAGGCAGTCGTCGTCGCCCACTATTTCATTAGTGAACTGATCGACTTGCACACACTCGGGTCCTTCTTTCAGGGCTTCTCGCACGCCAGTCCATGGCTTCGGAGGCTGGGGATCCTGGAGTGCGAATAGTTTTAATACCGATCACACTATCCAATAAGAATAATTACGACGAGATCATGGAAGAATATTGTTGGAACTGTGGACATTTTCAAAATCCACATCATAAAATTCTCGATTAGATATGACAGCAAACTTGACATCCCTTTGTCCAAGATGAACCAAAACTTCTCTTCCTAGTGATAAATCACATTTTGAGATAAACAATCCCTTAGAGAAATGAAAAACATAGCAATATGTATTTCATACATCAGTATTAAAAATTCGTCAGTTACCTCAAAGTACTTTGGTGGGTATATGTAAATAAAAAATGTTGAGTCGTTCTCACAATCTTATCGCAGTGATAGCATAACGCGATGATAATAATGAGGCAATCAAACTCACGCAAATTATTGTGTAACAAAATCTTACTAAATTTTCCAATCAAAAAGTCTTTCTCTAATCTGAATGTCTCATTCGACTCAGTACTCACTTTAAATCTCAAATCGCCTACGGGAGGCTCTGCGAAAGGAATTCCATTGAAGGAAATGAAGGATCCTCCAGCTACACTCTTCGATTCAATGCCACGGAGCCGTCCTTGCTTCACAACAACCACTGGACCCACCATAACTGGTTCTGTCGCTTGAACAGTACTGACAGACTAACTTGAAAGTAAGCAGTGCCTACGTTTTCACACACAACTATATCCCCACTTTGCCAATTCTTTCTGTTAGCATAACGATCAAGCGTCTTAACATGATTTCATAATATCTTATTGAGGTAGTATAAATATTATCGTCCAAGTCCGCTGACACGCTGGCCAGCCAGACCTTGAGTAAGAATTATGTGCCAGTGTATGGAGTATATAGGTATATGTATATGTACAAGCTGAGAATCGTGTAGCTCACATTCTGACCCAAATGTGATATACCGAAATCACGCGATACTTGTCACTAACACTATAAGAAACCGTATTCTCATTCCGCTCTTATCATGAACATTATTTTTACGTTTTGTATATCAGTTATATAAGCGAGATGAGAATACGTGTCGATTACTAGGGTTTGTATGATCCGAATAAAAGCCTATGTGCTAACTAATGATAACGACAGACCAGCGGTAACAAATTTTAACAATATTTATTTATTCATCATTATTTCATATGATACATTCGAAGGACTGCGACATGTCTTTGCTGGGGTTCTTGTAGGCAGCAAGCTCCTTATCGATGTCCATGCAGTGTATGGTGGTAATTGTCACTGGCTTCAACATCTCAATTCTAAACATGACTGGATGGAAGGACAAGGTCACTCACAGAAATACAGTTTCTTGACAAGGGCGGGATACTACTCGCTGCTAACGATATCAGCTATACGGTTAGAAAGCTGCCATACGTCTTCGTCGGGATTCACGCCGGCGGAAAGCTCCTCGCCGATCAGTAGGCAATTTTTCGTTGTCCGCGTTATTGGTTCCCACTTCACGGTGATCAGATCATCAATTTGCGGTGTTGGATTTCTATCGAGAATACATTCAATAAAGATCAAAAAATATATTTGCACGAATACACGTTCATCTTGAACTTTACATTTGTCTACTGGATGCATCACTAATACATCGAGTACTTACCCAGTCTTAGCAAAGTCCGTCCACATTCTGACGAACCTATCAGACACGGTTTGTTCGATGGAGTCCGGTTCGAATTTCAAAGCATCACCGAACATCGTAAGCCAAAATAGATACGGGAGATCATCGGCGTGTGCCGTACCTGGGTTAAAAATGCTTTTATACATAGTGACGGCGTGAAAGATGAAAAATGAGTTCGTGGTGATGAACCTGAATTTTTTAACCGAATAGAACCCATAACTGCGATCAATATATATTTATAACGTATAAATACCTTCCATTGCAGATTTGAAAAAAATTTTCCCAAATGACTTGGGGCTTTCGAAAGAAAACTTGTAGAAGTAAGTCGGCGTCTTCTTCTTTCGCTGGTATTCAATTATATTTTGGATTCCAAAGCCAAAGTGGATGTCACCGTAGCATCTGATAAACTCTTCCATTGTCTCTCTGGTTATATTTTTATCCCCAAAGTAGAAATTTCTTATTTCCTTAGCAACATCGGGTATCTTTAACGGAGCTTTGTCTATCAAATTATGATTCACTGTGATGTCAAAATTCTCATCGGCTAAAGCAAATCGCTCATCCGTAAGTCCTAAGAACGTCAAACACGCAAAAATCAAAAAACATTTATTCTCTACTATTTTAATCCATTTTGACGAATACAGCTGCCCATCTATACTAGCATGAATTTACCCATCAGAAATATCATTCCCTCGTGGCTAGTGTATCCAATCAATAGAGGGACATCGACACCTTCTACTGCAAGTTCATGTGGAGATCTCGGCATGAATGGTTGACGGCTTTTGCTGTCGACGTTAGGCCGAAACGGGAATATGAAACGGACTTCGTCCTAAGAAAGAAGTCGAATTTTAGTACATTGAAATAACAAATCAGCGAAATGAAAGGAGTTTCAAGAGGCCGGACAATGCAATTTCGAAGTAGACAATCGGTCATAATTCAAAGCACTTTGGCTTTCGTTAGAATCAACCGATACACGCACAGAGGGTCACTTCTCAACGCAGTGTATAGATTTCAGAATAGTAGTCAACCAACTTCTAGATTTCGAGTTGCTTCTTGAGCCTCGATAAGCTTTCGGGCCGGAATTGTACGAAGATACTTAATTATCTCTTCTGGATCAGTGGTCTCGCTTCCAAGAGCAGCAACGTATTGATGGATGAACTCGGGTGGTGTCGGAGTACACGCCCAGGGGTTCACAGCAGCCCCGCTTTGTATGATGGCCTTCTGAAAGAGGCCTGAACGCCAAAAGCATCGATTAGGGATGACTGACAGCTGATTACTGAACTCGTCACATACGAGTAGCATTTATAATAACCTTTAGCAAGTGGCGATAGAAGAAGGTAATGTACAGAAGCACCGCCAGCACTTTCTCCAAAGATGGTGATATTGTTGGGGTCGCCACCAAACCGGGCGATGTTTTCTTTCACCCACTTCAAGGCCAACACTTGATCCTTCAGACCCATATTTCCGGGTGCCACTTTATGATCGAGCTGCAGGAACCCTATAATCGTATTGTTGTTCGAACGCGAACGATGCCAGCTACTTGGAGGATGAATATCTGTTGAAAGAACTTACCAAAGACACCGAGCCTGTAATTTATGGACACGAAGACGATATCTTTCTTGATCAGATAATCTGGACTGTACATGTCGTTGCCCCCGTCACCACAGATGAAAGCACCTCCATGAATCCAGACCATCACTGGCCGCGACCCTGCCACGGATGTCGTGGCTACGTTGAGGTAAAGGCAATCTTCTTCACCAAGGAATTCCGAAGTCAACATATTAACTTGGGCGCACTTTGGGCCTTCTTTCAAAGCATCTCGTACGCCAGTCCATGATGGTGCAGGCCGAGGATCCTAGACGACCATATAAATCCTTCAAGCTTTGGTTACATTTAATTATTGACGCAGTAAACTCTGTTGATCCCGAACCATGATGGTAATTATATGATACGAACTATATTTTTTTATAAAGGTGAAACTTATCACACTCCCACTCGTCCATGCGCAGTAAACTTCTGAGATCTAAAAACAACTTTGTTGGCGTCGAAGCCCTACTGCTTATCTACTCACCTCACCTCGTATCTAATCTTTAGCTATCGGTCTTCAACTAGACATACATTTGATGTACAGACTAATCAGTATTGCGGCTAAATACCCACAATCGCTTAATTAATCCGACACTCGAGCTTTTGAGGAAACTGGCCAACGACTTAACTATATCACGACCAACATAGAGCGCTCATATATTGCATATACATATGTTCTTTTAGCAGCTAGTACTGCCTCAGGTTGGTCGAACTATGGATTGTCCACTACTAAAGATTAGTGAAGTAAGAATATTTTTCTTGAAATTATTTTTCAACTCGGATTTAAAAACATAACCGTACTTTCTAGCTTTCTAAAAATAATAAAATTGCAGGTAAGTTTAGACTTGCAAATTGTTTCAATTCTGTACGATATCGTTTCCACTTGCTAAGACTGAAGGACTTAATGGATATACGTATGATCGGTCAGAGATTTTCATAGATAGCGATCGATAGATACAGTATGATTAATAGAATCAGTTATTGGACAGTTGGTTCGAAGAAATATTCAAAGTGTAGAGGAAAAATGAAAGGCTAACAGAGTGTGGTGCAAGAAATGATTGAGCTAAACTTGATTGCTTCTAATTTTTCGATGAATATCGAGCAGGTATCGCGAATTTGAAAGAAAGATGAATACAAATGACCGAGGACTGCAGGACAGGAAAAGGAACCCGCCTGCCACGGCTTCGACGACCACGTTTTTCGGATCAGACAAATATCATTCAGCGAGGGAAAGCAATCGAGGATTACTTTTAATTCCATTGATATCGAAAGATTTGATTTTTGAATGGAGTGAGGAATCGTATTAATCAAGTTTGAGACGGCAGATAAAGCTAAAAAATATGAATACTGAGGCTGATGCTATCGCTTAGGAAATAGATTAATATATATCTTATGTCTGCCATATTATAACATATAATCCCGTGATAATTATAAAAGTCGACTTACCGCAAACCTCAAATTTCCTATCGGGGGTGCTGCGTATGGAATGCCTTTGAAAGCAAGGTACGATCCTCCAGTGACGTTCTTTACTGTGGCGCCGCGAAGCCACCCCTGTTTCACAATAACCACTGGTCCGCCCACCATAGCTGACTCGCATATGATGATCAGAATTTACCTTGTAGCCAGTGATACCCTTTCAGACTGGTATCTAACCCGTCCATCGAGTTTTTATCCATCTTATCATCAAGCGTGCCCGACATGTTCAAGCCAGAGGCTAATCATACGTCTTCGTAATGTTGATGACGCAATTTATCTAATCAACGCATGATTACTGTCGCGATTTATTAGAGAAAAATAGCCGGACACAAGTCAGAAGTAAATATACAAAGCCTCAAAAAGATAACGAGAAAAATTACGAAGTAGTGCCATCTTAGTGCAAAACTGATATTAACTAGGATTTTTTTTTTATTATGAAATCATTCATACCACCGACATTCATAGGTTTATACATAATTTATGGAACATTATATACGAGTAATCGTAGAACTTTGTTCAGAGAGTAGAACATTCCGAGCATGAAGACGATTCTCTTCCTTAACGGATCGCGAATTATGATGACAGATGGCAATGAACCCAGACGAGAACTTTTTTTGACTTCAAGGTGCTGCTACTGCAGATCTTCAACCATGGCATAGACACGTTTCCATAATTCCCACATAGCTTCATCGGGATTTACACCGCCGAAAAGCTCGGTATTTATTTCCAAGCAGTTCTTCGTCGTCTTAGTCACCGGCTCCCACTTCTCAGTGATGAGATCGTCGATCGATGGAGTCGGATGGCTATCGCCAAATAGTTACCAGACATTTTCAAACATGATGCGTTCCAATTATTACCGCATTCCCATGCGTAACGGAGTATATTTAAATGTACCTACCCAGTCTTGGCGAAGTCCGTCCACATCCGAACGAATCTATCTCGCACGAGTTCATCGGTCGATTCCATTTGCAAAAGCTCACGAAATTGCGAAGCGAAAAATATATACCGAAGGTCCTCAGCGTGTGAAGTACCTGTACAAAATATATGGTTGAATATAATACCATCTGATAAGACAAAATTAAGAAACGCTCTAATGAGTTTGTGGATCATTTTGTCACCCTGATTCACCATGAATCAATGTAGGCAATTGAATTCCTCATTTCACAATTATCCTTAATTTGTTAACTACCAACTATTTTCACAGTTGATTATTATGAGCAGAGTAAGGGTAGGTGAAAGTTTGTTCGACTTGTTGGCTACACTACTCACCCTTTGTCTCTAACTTGTAAAATGTTTTGGCAATCGATTTGGGACTATCATACGAGAACCTGTAGAAATACGTTGGTGACATTTTTCCCCGCTGAATCTCTACCACCTTATGTATGCCAGCAATAAATTGTAAATCCCCACTGAATCGAGCGTATTCATCAACCAGATCCTTGGTTATAGATCTATCTCCGAAATAGAACTTTCTTATCTCCGCAGCGATTTCGCGTACATCGATTGAAGCTTTTTTAGTCAAGTATCGAGACACTGTCATCTCAAAGTTTTCATCGAGGTTTTTATACGCCTCATCCTGAAGTCCTAAGAATCATAGAAATTGGTCATATTATTCATTTTCAAGTACTTGACGCACTAATGTGATTGTACAATAGAATAAAAATATTGAACGAGTATTCAAAATCAAAATCCAATAGACTAGCTCAATGAACTCACCCGCTAAGAACATGATTCCTTCGTGGCTGTTGTATCCAATTATGACGGGTACGCCGAAACCCTCAGCAATGAGCTCTTCGTAGGGCCTTGGCATGAATGGTTCGGCGCTTTTATCATCTACTCCGGGTCCGAACGGAATCACAAGATTCTGCTTTTCCTTGAAACGGAAATGAGGTTCAGAATATATCTGAGCACAGACCGCTCATGTAAAAATATTATAGATACTGCTGATATTCGTGAAATAGAGTGTGGTCAGTTTGTGGATGAAAATTTCTTTCTTAAAATTACAGACACTCACCTCTGGAGTTCCCATTTTTTCCTGAACTTCGATGAGCTGGTGGACTGGAACAGTCCGGAGATATTCGACGATCTCATTCGGATCGGTAATATCTCGTCCAAGAGTAGCAACATAAGGACGCGCCATGTCCACAGTTTCCGATGCAGTTGCCCAGGGGTTCAACACCACTCCACTTTGCGAAATTGCCTTATGAAAGAGACCTTGAAGCCAAATGAGAAAATCGAAGATGATTAGCAGATGGAAAATTCCCACGACAGAGACACGTACCCAAGTCATACGTAAGACGGATCGATACCTTTGGCAAGTGGCGAAATTAAGAGATAATGAACGGCAGCACCACCAGCACTTTCTCCAAATATCGTTACGTTGTTCGGATCACCGCCAAACTGGGCGATATTTTCTTTCACCCACTTCAGCGCTGCGACCTGATCCTTCAGTCCCATATTTCCAGGAGCCACCTCGTGATCAAGATGAAGGAATCCTTACAAAAGTTGATTAATCATTATTGTCATTCGTTGCGGAACAAATGGTTGGAAGAAGGGACTCACCTAGGATACCAACTCTGTAATTTATTCCCACGTAGACGATATCAGACCCCATTAAATAGTCCGGACTATACAGATCGAAGCCTCCATCGCCGAGGATGAAGGCTCCTCCGTGAATCCAAACCATGACTGGTCGTGATCCCGTTAAGGATCTTGTAGCTACGTTGAGATAAAGGCAGTCGTCATCGCCAACAATTGTCTTGGTAATCGCATCTGTTTGCGCGCACTTCGATCCTTCTTGTATTGAGTCACGTATGCCAGTCCATGGCTGTGGCGGTTGTGGATCCTAGCGTAAGCCACAAATAAATATATTTCAAGATGATATCCTTTAACGTAATGCAAAATTTAATCGAAGTTCACTCTTTGATCCATAAGCAGAAATGCATTCGCCTCGATACTTTTGACGTTGAAAATAATCGATAATTCAAATCCACGGTCATTCAGAGCATTTATTTGGGCCTCCCATATTCGAACTCAGCAAATGTATTTGCAAGGTGGTGTAGTTTTCAAGCACAACTCGTGATAGGTTGATTTTCCTTACTTATGGCTTATGTGATTATAAGAATGATTTTATCCAGCGGCCACGATATTCTGATCGTTATGAAAAATTTTCAAGGTAGGGATAATTTGCTGAACAGACTTACCACAAACCTCAAATTCCCTACCGGGGGTACTGCGTATGGAATTCCCTTGAAAGAAATGTACGATCCTCCGATGACGTTCTTCACTTCGGCGCCGCGAAGCCACCCTTGTTTCACAAGAACCACTGGTCTGACCATAGCTGACTTTCATCTGATGATCAACTTGCATTCAGTGACCAGTTATAATATATCAGACTTCGATCTGATTCCCCTACCTAGTCTTCAGCAGTCTTATCATCAAAGTTGCCAGTCATGTCCACAACATACTGAGATTATTTTAAAAGATAACGCAAACAGAAAGTTTCCGGGTCTAAGTATTCGGAAAAAGTCTTTTGAACTAAAGTTTGGAAGAAAGGAGATGTACGAAAGATAATAAAATTACTGAAAATCCGGATACGAGACGGAATGACCAGAGTGGGGCATCGTCCGCGATACAGTAAACTGGGATACCTCCTGGCTTCGCGGATAGATCATAGCATAATCCTTACCTTGATCGTAGCTCTCGATGGAATGCAGTTTTTCAAGTAGACTCGAAACGGCAAATTATAATCAGGTCGGGAGAAGAGATGGTCTTTCAGCAGTAGCAGCGATGAGGTGCGCGTCGGTCAGAAGAATTGAGCGTAGAAGTGAGAGAAATTATTTACCTGAATTTGTGAAAAAAAGACCCTCGATAGTGATGACTATTGACTATTTTGTTGTTGTCAAGATTCGAGCTTCAAATATTTCTTACCTGAGAATCGGATTTCCATTTCTTGGCAATCGATTCGTCGATCAATGAGATTGAATTTCTGTCAAGGAAGAATTTCTAGACAGTCAAGTGATTATTACGGGTTCAATCCTGTTGACCTAAACTATAAATCGGAATGTTATCTAGCCAGTTTTAGCGAAGTCCGTCTACATCGAAACAAATCTTTGACGAAAGATTTGCTCGATCAAGCCTGAGTGTATTTGAACGTGTTTGCGAAGAATCGGAAGGGAAAAAAAGGAACTGAAGTTGGTTCATTAAATTTGTATAAATCATTGTGTCATTTTATTTCCATCCATGATCCATTATTATACAATGAGGCCTATTGCTTGAACAATTGAAAAATTTTTATTCGTTGAAGATTCACTCTGTATTTTTATACATCTACTATTTGATCTTCGATTTTAGTTTTCTAACCTTGAGGTACTACTGGTCGGCAGCCATGGCGTAGATACGTTTCCATGTTTGCCACATATTTTCATTCAGATTTACTCCGCAGGAAAGCTCCGCATTAATCTCCATGTAATTGTTGGCTGTTTTAGTAACCGGTTTCCACTTTTCGGTGATAAGATCATCAATCGATGGAGTTGGATTGCTATCGACAAAGGATTATCAGACATTTGTATAAACACGAGTCGTTTCTTTTTATTATTACTGCATTGATCACTTATATCGCAAAACAAAATTGTATTTACCCCGTCTTGGCAAAGTCCGTCCACATCCGGATGAATCTATCTCGCAGAAGTTCCTCGGTCGATCCTGGCTCGAATTTGAAATCCTTAAAGAGTGCCGGGGCGGTAAAAAGGTACTGAACTTCTTCAGCGTGTATAGTACCTGTGTGAAAGATTGTTGCATGTCGTACCGCATAATTAGATGATAACGAAATATTTAGACAAGTTTGTGAAATGATTCTCACATCATTCTAATTCGGCATAAATCAATGAAATAAAATTATCCATTGTACGATGGTCCGCGTTATCTGTCAGGTACTAACTATTCTCACAGTTGACTACATCTACGCAAGATCAGTTTCCCGTTAAACATTGACTTTATTCGCTGGTAAAAATACGCACCCTTCGCTGGCAACTGGAACATTTTCTTCATAGGTGAGTTGGGACTATCGTACGAGAATCTATAGAAGTACGTGGGAGACTTCTTTTGACTCTGAATCTCTACCACCTTATGAATCCCTGCACCAAATTGTATGTCACCGCAACATTGAACGTATTCATCAATCAGATCCTTGGTTATAGGCTTGTCTCCAAAATAGAACTTTCTCATCTCCGCCGCGATTTCTGAGATTTTTGATGGAGCTTTTGCAGCCAAGTTTCGAGGCACCATCGCCTCAAAGTTTTCATCGAGCTTTTCAAATACCTCGTCTTTAATTGCTAAGAAACACGAGTAATTACATAATTTATTCTCGAGTACCTAACCCTGCATAATGATGTTAAAATATAAACAGAATCTGATCGCCTAGCTCAATTTACTCACCAAGTAAGAATAAGAGTCCCTCGTGGCTATTGTAGCCAATTATAACGGGTACGTCGAAACCTTCCGCAACGAGTTCTTCGTAGGGCCTCGGCATGAATGGTTCAACACTTTTATTGTCTAAGCCAGCCGGTCCGAACGGAAGTTTGAGATCGACTGTGAACTGAAAAGAAAATGAGGGGTGAAATTTATCAGAACTGATGGTTTATGGAATTGATAATCCATGTTTTGGTCGTGGGACGAAACGTGTCGACTGTCCTGATAAAATTCCTTTCATAGGTTTCAATTCCGTGACAGAATTGACCATTTGAACTTGACATATTTTCAGATCCTACATACACGTCACCTCAAAGTCGTCTACACAGAGATAATACCTACCTCTACTGGTGAAATTTCTTGGTTGACTTCAATAAGCTTGCGGACTGGAACAGTACGAAGATATTCGATGATTTCACTCGGGTCGGTGATATCTCGTCCGAGAGCAGCGACCATGCGACGTGTCAAATCTTCTGTTTTCGATAGAGTTGCCCAAGGATTTATTACCACTCCGCTTTGTGTGATGGCCTTGTGAAAGAGACCTTGAAACCAAATGATAAAATCGAATATGATCAACTGGTAGAAGATGACTGGGATAAGAACACGTAGCCAAATCATCATAAGACGGTCAAATACCTTTGGCAAGCGGTGAGACAAGGAGGTAATGAACGGAAGCACCACCAGCACTTTCTCCAAATATCGTTACATTGTTCGGATCACCGCCGAACTGGGCGATATTCTCCTTCACCCACTTCAGCGCTGCGACCTGATCCTTCAGCCCCATATTCCCAGGAGCCACCTCGTGATCAAGTTGAAGGAACCCTTGAAGAAAACGATTAATCATCGAAATCAATCAATTTTTACATGAATAGTCAGAAAGAGGTAGTCACCTAGGATGCCAAGTCTGTAATTGATTCCCACGTAGACGATACCAGATGCCATAAAATAGTCTGGACCAGCCGTTTCGAAGCCTCCATCACCCATGACAAATGCTCCTCCATGAATCCAAACCATGACTGGTCGTGATCCCGTCAATGATGTTGTAGCTATGTTGAGATAAAGACAATCGTCGTCGCCAACGATTGACTTGGTGAAAAAATCCGTTTGCGCGCACCTTGATCCTTCTTGTAAAGCATCTCGTATGCCAGTCCATGACTGCGGTGGTTGTGGATCCTAGCGTAAGCCACAGAAAAATATAAATATGATTGATACACTCATCTTCTTCTTCGCGTCTTCAAGTACCCACGAGACTTCTAAATAGTCAAGATATGTTCATCGGTCATTGCAGGCAGCGTATGTTGGCTGATAATATTTGTAGTTTTTATCTCTGAATGTTATTCAGTTCAGTTGTCAACGACGTGCTCGATAACTTGAAGACTCTAATCTGACGATAGCAATTAGATAAAAATTATACATGATAGGATTTCATATAGCAATGCATCGTTGAGTGAAAATCGCCTGCAAGCCAGCTTCGATTTTATTATTTTCTGGGAACGCTCGTTCGTCTATCGCATAAATTATCATAGGCAATCTCAGCTATTACTCATGATTAATCGTGGGACTTAGAATCAATTCCTCTACGTATCTGACTTCATTTCTAATCTGTAGCAATTGAGGGTCTTACATAATTTGGATGTGTGAGATACGAGAACTTGATGATGAATAATTACTCACGATATTTTCATCACCAACGGTCACGAAAAATTTTCAATACCGAGCCAATTATCGAAGCAGACTTACCGCGAACCTCAAATTTCCAACTGGAGGTGCTGCATATGGAATCCCTTTGAAAGCAATGTGGGTTCCTCCGACGACGTTATTCACTTTAGCGCCACGAAGCCAGCCCTGTTTTACGATCACCACTGGTCCCCCCATAGTTCACTTTTAGTTGGTGATCTGATTAAATTCCGTGACCTGTGATACTCTTTGCGACTTCTATTGTGCCCGACAACCGAGTTTTCATCCGTCTGACTACTGGAGCTGACATACATGTTCGCGATATCAGTAGATAATGTCTGAGGTCTCGATAGTGCTGATAACATTACTCACGTAATCGCCGCGGATGACTACTGCCGCGATTCCGTCGAATGAAATAACTAGAATAAATTTTGTGCCTGCCCAAAAATCAGCTCAATGATATTTTAAGAATTACATGAGACAAGGGAAAAAAAGAAGCTGAGGCTGGTTTATCGAATTTGTACAAGTCGTTGTGCGACTTGATACGACGTTTATTATGTATAAAAATAACCCATACAAAATTTGAATGTATGGGTCATTTTATTTCAATTTTATTATTATACAACGAGGTTCGACGGAGAATTATTCTTGCGACGTAGCTTAAGCCTGATGATTGAAGAATGAAAGGCTTCTTATCAGTTTGAAATTTGCGTTGCATTTTTATATTTTTACGCTTTGATCCTTAATTTCAATTGGGCTACCTTGAGCTACTATACCGCTGCTGATCGGCAACCATAGCGTAGATACGTTTCCACGTTTTCCACATATCTTCATTGGGGTTTACTCCAGCAGTAAGCTCAGCATTGATCTCCAAGTAATTCTTCGTCGTCTGTGTAACCGGTTTCCACTCTTCGGTGATGAGATCATCGATTGACGGCGTTGGATTTCTGTCGACGAAGATTCGCCAGGTATTCAAAACACGATTCGGTTAAAATTTTACTGGATTTATTCATATTCCGAGACAAAACTATTATATATTCACCCAGTCTTAGCAAAGTCCGTCCACAATCGGATGAATCTGTCTCGCAGGATAGCCTCGGTCGGTTGTAGCTCGAATTTGAAATCCTCATAAAATAATGAGCCATTAAAAAGGTACTGAAGGTCTTCAGCGTGTGTAGTACCTGTGTGAATGATTGTTGCATGTAGTACTGCACGAAGAGATGGAAACGAATTATTTTGATAAGTTTATGGATTGAATCTAGATTTACCATTAATCAATAATAGATTGAATTATCCATTGCACGATGGTCTGTGTTATTATCTACATCAGGTACTAACTATCGTCACAGTTGGCTACACCTAGCCAAGATCAGTTCCTGGTCGAACATTGGCTTTGTTCGTTGGTTAAGATACGCACCCTTTGCTGGAAACTGCAGTATTTTCTTGGTAGGAAAGTTGGGACTATCATACGAGAACTTGTAAAAGTACGTCGGTGACTTCTTGTGGCTCTGAATTTCTACCACTTTATGAATCCCCACACCAAAGTTCAAATCACCGGAGCATTGGACGAATTCATCGACCAGATCCTTGGTTATAGGCTTGTCTCCAAAATAGAATTTTCTAATCTCCGCCGCGATTTCTGGAACTTTTGATGGAGCCTTCGCAGCTAAGTCTCGAGGTACCACCTCCTCGAAATTTTCATCCAGCTTCTTATACGCATCGTCATCAATTCCTGAAAACCATGAGGATATCGATTTCATTATCAAATACTTGTCCCACTATAATGACGGTAAAATAAAAACCGAATTTCAAAAGACTGTTTATAATTTTAATGCGAGCACCGAGCTCACTGAACTCACCAAGTAAAAACAACAATCCCTCGTGGCTATTGTAGCCAATTATGAGAGGTACGTCCCATCCATCTGCAACGAGTTCTTCACCAGGCCTCAGCATAAATGCTTCGACGCTTTTGTCGTCGACGCCGGGTGCGAAAGGTACTGACAAATTTATTTTTAGCTGAGAAACAAAATGAGATTTGTAACTTGTGAGCACTGACGACTGATGAAAAGATTGATACTTCTATTGGCAGTGGAAGAAAACGTATTCAACTATCCCTGTGATAGGAATGCTTTCACAGTCTCAATTTCGTAAGCTGGACATATTTCGGAGTCTGGTCCAGTAACCGAAAATTTCTTACACGGAGTCGATACCCACCTCAAAAGGTGAAATTTTTTCTTGAATCTCAATTAGCCTGCGGACTGGAATAGTTCGGAGATATTCAACGATCTCGTTCGGATCGGTAAGATCTTTTCCAAAAGCAGCGACGTAACGGCGTGCTTTGTCCACCGTTTCGGATGCAGTTGCCCAGGCGTTCAACACCACTCCGCTCTGTGAGATGGCCTTGTGGAAGAGACCTTGATATCAAATGAAAAAATCTAAGATGCTTTGCAGGTGAGAGATGCCTACGATAAAGACACGTAGTCAAATGATTCGCAATCCAGACAAATACCTTTGGCAAGCGGTGAGATAAGGAGGTAATGAACGGCAGCACCACCAGCACTTTCTCCAAATATCGTTACGTTGTTCGTATCACCGCCAAACTGCGCGATATTTTCCTTCACCCACTTCAGAGCTGCCACTTGATCCTTTAGCCCCATATTTCCAGGAGCCGCCTCGTGATCGAGATTAAGGAACCCTTACAGAAGTTGATTGACCATTAGAGTCAATATTTGCTGAATAAATAGTTAGAGGAGGAACTTACCTAGAACGCCAAGTCTGTAATTGATTCCCACATAGACGATATCCGACCCCATCATATAGTCTGGACCAAACGAGTCAAAGCCGCCGTTCCCCGTGGTGAAGGCCCCTCCGTGAATCCAAACCATGACTGGTCGTGACCCCGTCAAGGATGTCGTAGCTACATTGAGATAAAGACAGTCGTCATCACCAACGAATGACTTGGTGAAATAATTAACTTGCGCGCACTTTGATCCTTCTTGCAAAGCTTCTCGTACGCCGGTCCATTGCTGTGGTGGTTGTGGATCCTAGCGCAAGTCATAGATGAACATAAATTCGATACCTATAGACTCATATTATTCTTCAATCAATTTTCATCCTACAATAATTATTGAAGCAGACTTACCGCGAATCTCAAATTTCCTACTGGAGGTGCTGCAAATGGAATCCCTTTAAAAGAAATGTGGGATCCTCCGGCGGCGTTTTTCACTGTGGCGCCACGGAGCCATCCCTCTTTCACAAGAACCACTGGTCCGCCCACCATAGCTGACTCTCATGCAATAATAAGATTGAGCTTCCAGTGATACTCCTTGAAACTTCTGTCGGACCCGTCCACCTAGTTTTCATCCATCCGCTCATTGAAGGTAACAGTAATGTTCGCGATATCAAGAGATATTATCTCACGGCTTGATATTGAATTGAAATTGATATTGATAAGAAAATTCACGAAATCACCGTTCGATTAATATCATGGTTCCATCGAAGAAATAGCCAAAAAAAACTCGTATACATACCCACACGGAAATCAACGCACCGACTACGTTGAAGCTCATATTTGCGGAAAGAAAACTGAAGAAGAAATACCGCATAAAATCATGGAGAATAATCCGTGAGTGGTCTACTGGCAATAAGACCAACCACGTATCTCACCATTCAAAATCTTGGATCAATCAGCTCGAAACCGAATCGGATACCTCAGACCATCAGAGTCTCCGAAATGAGCCAGAATAGATTATATACTCAAGATCGTGGGATATGATTTGAAATTTATTGGACAGTACTTGAACTCACATCGAGTCGTAAACATTTAAGCTACGAGCCTATATAACCGAAAAGTTGTGAAATGATAAAGTAATTATTGAAAGCTTGCGAAATCACTTGCAATAATATTCTAATCATGACGTGAAATCGTTTGATTAATTTTTGTTCTGTACGGAACACGCTTCATAGGTTGATAGGTCTGGGAAATTTAAAACACAGAAAGTAAAATTTTTGAAATCGAGCTTTCGTCAATATGTATTTATTGCAAAATATGTCGAGGAGATCATAATGAGACAAGTCGACGTACAACTCCGTAGATTGAAATAAAAAAATATCGGAAATATTTTTAACCTAAAGATGCTACTCTTCGCCAACCATCTCGTCGATGCGTTTCCATGTCTGCCAGACATCTTCATCAGGATTCACGCTAGCGGAAAGATCCGCGTCGATCTTCAAGTAATTCTTAGTCGTTCTAGTAACAGGCTCCCATATTTCGGTAATCAAATCGTCGATTAAAGGGGTTGGATTTCTGTCAAGAAACAATTTCCCAAATAGTTTTATATCGTCTAGTCACTCGTGCTTCCATGTTTTTCAAATTGCATTATAAATCAGAATTGCGTTTACCCAGTCTTAGCAAAATCCGTCCACATCCTGACGAATCTTTGACGCAAAATTTGGTCAGTCGAGCCCGGGTCTATCTTAATGTGCTCGCGGAATAGCGATTGGAAAAAGAGATACTGAAGCTCTTCAGTGTGTACAGCACCTACGGTGTAAAGAAAATTTTTAATCACTGATAAACTAGCCAAGAGATAAGAATGTCAAATTTTCTCACAAATTTACTCGCTAACTTACCATTTCGCTACACTTGTACGGGATTTGAAATAATTCGATTATCACTTTTGAAAACTGCCTATCATCTATCTGTTGCATGCTAAATTTTGATTATATCTATGGGTTTTGGGTAATTTTTTATGCTAATTGTCAATACCTTTTGTTTGCTGCACTCTGAATCTTAACTTGGCTATTGAGTTCGAACTTCCATAAGAAAACCTGTAGAAATAGGTCGGTGTTTTCTTTGTGAGCTGAATTTCTACTGCTTTATGAATACCTATAACCAATAATACATCTCCATAGTATTGTATATAATTTTCGACCAAGCCCTCAGCTATACGATTATCTCCGAAATAGAAATTCCTTATCTCCCTCGCGATTTCCGGTACCTTCGCCGGAGCTTTTGCGGCCAAATTTGGAGGCACTGTCTTCGCGAAGTCTTGATCGAACCTTGTGCAGTCCTCCTCCGTAACTCCTAGCGATCATAAAAACAGGGAAAAGTCATAAATCGTTAGGTATTTGGTTCACAGTGATGTCTGATTGTGAAGAATGCTAAATAAAAGTACCGGTTAAAAACGGAGCACCCTCATGACTGTTGTATCCAATTATGACGGGGACGCCAAAACCTTGTTCAACCAGTTCTTCAAATGGTTCGGGAAAAAATGGTTCCACGTTTTTGGCATCTTCGGTGGGCCCAAATTGAAGTGCAAGAAGCCACATTTCCTATGAAATAAAACAAAGTTCAGAAATCATTAGTACTAATTGCGAGTTATTAATCGGACACAAAGAGGTTGAGACTGATTTGCAATAGAAAAGGAAATGTCACGCTGCCTGGTACCCACCTCAGGGTTTACTATACTTTCTTGAGCCTCGATAAGCTTGTGAACTGGAATAGTACGAAGGTATTCGACGATCTCGTTCGGGTCAGTAATATCTCTTCCAAGGGCAGCTACATACCTACGGGCATTTTCCACCGGCTTTAACACGCGCACCCAGCGGTTCGTGGCCGCTCCGCTCTGCATAATGGCTTTGTGGAATAGACCTTGGCATTGGAAAGGGTGATTGAGACTGATTAACTGCTTGACTATAACGTCGCTGATGTAAAAACCTTCTAAAATCTCCGGAATCAGGTTTAAATACCTTTGGCAAGTGGCGATAAAAGAAGGCAATGAATGGAGGCACTGCCAGCACTTACTCCAAATATTGTTACATTACTCGGATCGCCACCAAACTGAGCGATATTTTCCTTCACCCATTTTAGAGCTGCGACCTGATCCTTTAGCCCCATATTTCCCGATGCCGCCTCGTGGTCAAGTTGAAGGAACCCTTAAAAAATCCGGTTAATAATGGAAGAGGATTAGATAACGTTCGTCGAACGCAGATGAGAAGAGGGACTAACCGAGGACTCCAACTCTGTAATTAAAGCCAACGTGGACAACGCCGGCCTCCATCAAATAGTCTGGGCTGTGCATGTCAAAACCCCCATTACCGCTGGAAAATCCTCCTCCATGAATCCAAACCATGACTGGTCTTGACTCAGTTAAAGACGTTGTGGCAACGTTGAGATAAAGGCAGTCATCATCGCCAATAATTGTCCTGGTTGAAATATCAAGCTGCGCACACTTGGGCCCTTCTGTTTCGGCATTTCGTATACTCGTCCACGGCTGTGGCGGTTGCGGATCCTAACATAAATGTATCATTAGGTATACCGCATAATTCCGCTAATAATTTGATAAAATGAGAACCAGTGGCAGGTACTAGACAGCCTTGGAATAATAATTGTAATTAGCTTGCTACAGCCAACTAGGTACCAAGCATAGATAATTTTCTGCAGAGTAATTGGGTCCTTGACTCTACTTGTGTTAAGAATATGATTGTGATAAGAGTATAATTTGATAAGGTGCGCATATGAGACAAAAATATCTTCATGGCGTAAAAAAAGGAGAGCAGGCTCACAGACGTCTTTATTCTCTGGAAGAAAAAATTCTTGTTCCTCAGACGAAACGGTCAATTCAGGTCATCGGATTGATAGTACCATTAAGTAGGCCAATGACTAGTGGACATTGTATTCTCAATCACGATGCAGATAAGGCCTATGAATCACCGCTATCTCTGGTAAATTGACCCAACCACTTTGCTCATACTTAAAACTATGGAAGAGAGTGAGTACAGCAATATTTCTACAAACTTTGTTTCGGTTCGTTACGAAAACTAGCATGTCTCGGTTAGTGTAATGAAGTGAAATTTATCAAAGGTTCTAATTTTTCTGTTCGTGAATATCGCGAAAAAATTATTCGGATGTTAGTCAGATCAATTTCTATTCTTTACAGTACCTACAGTATATAATCATTTACAATGTGATAAGACGATTAGAAATAGAAATATTAATCGTTTCATTTCGACAAATGCACCAGTGACGAAAATTAGTTATAGGCCTCGCTGATATACGGTGACGGAAAACTTACCGCGAATCTCAAACGCCCCACTGGAGGTGCTGCAAATGGAATTCCTTTGAAAGAGATGTACGATTCTCCGATAAAACTTTCCACAATGGTCCCACGAAGAGACCCCTGTTTTACGATAACTACGGGTCTACCCATGCCTGTAGTGATCAGACGGAACGGCTCTAGACGATGATGCTCAGAGACTGGTATTCAATCCTCGTACCGCGTCGTTGAGCATTTTATCATCCCAATTCTAGATATCATTTTGATAACTTGATTTACGCTGTTGACGTAGGATTATTGCAATAATTACCGTAAATATCTTTGAGGTATTAATTGTGATAATATTTTTTAAATATTGTGAGCAAGATCTTGAAGTGCATTCTGAAGATCAAATGATATCTTTATTCGAATGATTTATTCAATATTTACAAATTATTGACAAAAATATTGGAGATAACCTTTATACAGAAATTTTGTAGAATATTTAGAAAATATGTCGAAATATTTATTAGAAAGATTTTCAGTGGATTTTGAAGATCGTTTCAACTTGATTATATGAAATATACCGTTTTAACCTAAAGAGCACATTTTGTGATAATTTTTTTTGTTAATAGATAACCAAGAATTTTGTCGCGGTGATAAGAATTATAAGCTATTCGATATAGTTGTCAGCTGAATACTATTCCATATAAATATGCAGAGCTCAAAATCAATCGTTGGTGTACAGATTGGATTAGACTATAGAGCAAGATCGCTTTTATAATAACGTGGAGTGAACGCGCAACCTGGATTAAGAAATGTCGATCACAATAATCGATTGAAACAATATTTTGGTTGATCTTGAGGTGCTACTGATCGTCAGTCATGGCGTAGATACGTTTCCATGTCTCCCACATATCTTCATCGAGGTTTACTCTGGCGGAAAGTTCCGCGTCAATCTCCAAGTAGTTCTGGGACGTCTTCGTGACTGGTTCCCACTTCTCGGTGATTAGATCATCAATCGATGGCGTTGGATTTCTGTCGACAAAAAATACCCAGACTTTTATGATCACGGTGCCTTCTAATTTTTACTGTATTGACTTATGTTACAGATCGAAACTATGTATACCCGGACTTGGCAAAGTCCGTCCACATTCGGATAAATCTTTTTCGCAGAATATCCTCGGTCGGTTCTGGCTCGAGTTTCGAATCCTTGAAGAGTCCCGCGCCAGTAAAAAGGTAATCAAGTTCTTCAGCGTGTCCAGTACCTGGGTGAAAAATTGTTGCATGTAGTACCGCATAATGAGATGGTAAAGAAATATTTTGATAAGTTTGTGAAGCGATTCTCACATCATTCTAAGTCACCATAAATCAATGGATTCAAATACTGAGGTACTAACTATCCTCACAGTTGATTACATCTACGTAAGATCAGTTCCCGATTAAACATTGGCTTTATTCGCTGGTTAAAATACGCACCGTTTACTGGCAACTTGAAGATTTTCTTGAAAGGTGAGTTGGGACCATCGTACGAGAATCTATATAAGTACATCGGAGACTTCTTGTGGCTCTGAATCTCTACCACTTTATGAATCCCCACACCAAAGTTCAAATCAGTGGAGCATCGGACGTATCCATCGACCAGATCCTTGGTTATAGGCTTGTCGCCAAAATAGAATTTTCTAATCTCCGCCGCGATTTCTGGTACTTTTGATGGAGCCTTCGCAGCTAAGTCTCGAGGTACCACCTCCTCGAAGTTTTCATCCAGCTTCTTATACGCATCGTCCTCAATTCCTGAAAACCATAAGATCATCGAGTAATTCTATTCATCATCGAATACTTGTCCCACTATAAATATGATGGTGAATCAGGAACAGAATTACCAAAGAGTGTTCATGATTTCAATGCAAGCGTCAAGCTCACTCAACTCACCAATTATAAACAGGAGTCCCTCGTGGCTATTGTGGCCAATTATGACAGGCACCTCTGAACCTTCTGCAACGAGTTCTTCACCAGGCCTCGGCATGAATGCTTCAACGCTTTTATCGTCTACGCTCGGCGCAAACGGAATTTCAACCTTTAATCTTATCTGAAAAATCAAATGAGATTTGTAAATTGTGAGTTATACTGACGACTTATAAAGATATTGTACCTACACAGAGTCGATACCCACCTCTAGAGCTAAAATTTCTTCTTGAACTTCAATTAGCCTGCGGACTGGAATAGTTCGGAGATATTCAACGATCTCGTTCGGATCGGTAAGATCTTTTCCAAAAGCAGCGACGTAACGGCGTGCTTTGTCCACCGTTTCGGATGCTGTTGCCCAGGGGTTCAACATCACTCCGCTCTGTGAGATGGCCTTGTGGAAGAGACCTTGATATCAAATGAAAAAATCTAAGATGCTTTGCAGGTGAGAGATGCCTACGATAAAGACACGTAGTCAAATAATTCGCAACCCAGACAAATACCTTTGGCAAGCGGTGAGATAAGGAGGTAATGAACGGAAGCACCACCAGCACTTTCTCCAAATATCGTTACGTTGTTCGGATCACCGCCAAACTGCGCGATATTTTCCTTCACCCACTTCAGAGCTGCCACTTGATCCTTTAGCCCCATATTTCCAGGAACAGCCTCGTGATCAAGATTAAGGAACCCTTACAGAAGTTGATTGATCATTAGAGTCAATATTTGCTGAATAAATAGTTCGAGGAGGAACTTACCTAGAACGCCAACTCTGTAATTGATTCCCACGTAGACGATACCCGACCCCATAAAATAGTCTGGACCATACGTTTCGAAGCCGCCGTCCCCAAAGGTAAAGGCCCCTCCGTGAATCCAAACCATGACTGGTCGTGACCCCGTCAAGGATGTCGTAGCTACGTTGAGATAAAGACAGTCGTCATCACCAACGAATGACTTGGTGAAAAAATCAACTTGCGCGCACCTTGATCCTTCTTGCAAAGCTTCTCGTACGCCGGTCCATGGCGGTGGTGGTTGTGGATCCTAGCGCAAGTCATAAATGAACATAGATTTGATACCTAGACTCATAACGTTTCCTCAAATTTTTCCAGCGCACTATACATAGATATGCGGAGAGAAAAAAGCGCGAGGGAAATAATTCATTACAATTTGAGTGAGAAACAATCTGAAATTTCTTTTATTGGTAGACCATCACAACGTCACAAAAAGCTTATCTGTATCGCAGTTCTACTCTGCGTCATTCCTAATCTGCGTCAATCGACCTTCGATTATTTAAAAGTGTGTAATTCAAATATCTACTTAATTACAAATAATTATTTGGCGCGGTTCATGATAGTCTCGTTATCCATAGTCACGGCAAATTTTTTTGTCCTACACGGGGAAAATATTCTAGTGAAATTCCCTGTACTATAGAAATGATCAACAATGCTCTGTTCACAGAATAGGCATACGGAGAATTACCATGTAGCCAACATGGAATTAGGAAAAATTACCTCAATATCTTGGAAAATTCACCATCGATAAAAATAAAAAATCGAGTTTCCCTGTGGTGCCATAGGAAATTCCACTATAATCTTTTTTTCGTGTGAAACAATTATTGAAGCAGACTTACCGCGAATCTCAAATTCCCTACTGGGGGTGCTGCAAATGGAATCCCTTTGAAAGAAATGTGGGATCCTCCAGCGGCGTTCTCTACTGTGGCGCCACGAAGCCACCCCTGGTTTATAAGAACCACTGGTTCGCTCATAGCTGACTCGTATGCAATAATCAGACTGAAAGGTTCATCCAGTGATACTCTTTGGAACTTCTAACGATTCCCTCTACCGAGTTCTTATCCGTCCGTTCGTCAAAGGTGACCAACGCCGGATTAAGATTACGAAGCGCTGTAGGCCTATAAAAGTATAGGCGCCCACCACGAAATTTGGCGAGAAACTCTGTCTAAAATTAAGAAAACTGATTAGAGTTGATTTAGAATTATCAGCAATTTTCGTCTGCTGATAACAATCACGTACGTAACACATGGCGTGTCCGATTTCGTAATCGGCAACTCAATATATCGAGTTTATAATGTTTAGTATACATTATCATATTTCTGTTTATAAACAGAAATATACGCAACATCGAAGACCCTTGAACCCTTGGTAAGTGCTCATTCCGACTATTGGATGCTGCAGATATGGTATGATCAAAAAAAAAGACTGATCAATATCCCACAAACAATTCGGACTTCGTGATATCAAATTTTGCGCAAGAAAATCTGTTCAAAGCAAACTCAAGCTAATCAGTGACGGTGTTATCAAAATGCCTCTCCACGAAAGCCACGGTCGGTGGGAACAGTGTCAAGGGATTCAGCTGAATGCTCACATCATATACGGACAAAATATCAAGTCCACGTCTGCCCTGCTCCAGGGCAATCAGAGGACTTATTCATAAATTATGTATGTCGAGATGAGAACGAAATTTCAACGTAGAACCCATCGCCATCTGATAATTTCTTTTCAGGGGGATGTAGGTGAAGGATTGAACTAGTTTTTAAGGATTTTTCAAAATTTTTAAACCCGGCGTAAGTTTGAAGAAATTGTGATTGAAAATGTGGAATGATATTTTCGCGGTCATAGGCTCTACAGTCCCAAATGAAATGGATATTTGTACGTGAAAGTGTGGAAAAAATCCTTTCAAACTGCACATGTGTTAAACAATTTTATTTTTGCCCAATTCTCGTATTTTGCCTTCCATATAAGATGAGTGCCTGAAAAATTGGCGAAATTGGAATTGTCGAAGTCTGGAGAAACGTCCAGTTGAGGAGAAATATCCCATGTATGTAACTCAAAATAGACTTTTACGTCACGAAGTTAATTGGCCGGAAAAAATTCGATATGTAAAGATTAGTTTATTAGTGAGGGGTCGCATAAGCCATGAAAAATTTGCTGATCATGAATCTCCATGTTGGTGCCGGTCTATTCGCAGAAAATTCTGTTGTTATACTCTTGAACAAAATATTCTGCCGGACTTCAATAACTTCTTTTAGTTTCAATTACTTTAAACATAAAATTACATTCCTTTTCAATGGCTCGTAATTAGCTATAAAATATCAATACAAGTTCACACAGAAACTTGACGGATTAAACACATTGAACCATAGAGATGCTATTGTTCGTCAACCATGGCGTAGATACGTTTCCACGTTTCCCACATAGCTCGATCGGGGTTCAAACCGCTGGAAAGCTCCCTATTGATCTCCAAGTAGTTTTTGGCCGTTTCGGTTAGTGGTTCCCACTTCTCGGTGATAAGATCGTCGATCGAAGGAGTCGGGTTTCTATCAACAAATAATTATTGCTCGACGTTTATGATTAACTCGTTAAATTCTAATTTTTACCGCACTCCTCCAGATCCCCAAAAAAGAAAAAGATAAAATAAAATTCCCACCCGGTCTTAGCAAAGTCCGTCCACATCCGGACAAATCTATCCCGCAAAAGTTCCTCGGTTGATCCTGGCTCCATTTTCATAAGCTCACGGAATTTCGATATGACGAAGATATACTGAAGTTCGTCACCGTGAGAAGCACCTGTGTAAAAGATTATTCGGTACAGTTTCACTTCATGATACAAAATGAAGGAATGTCCTGATCAATTCGTGAAATGATTCACTTCTCATTCTTATTCGCCTCAAGATAAAGTTAAGAATTTATCTTGATCGTTGGTTGAACTACGCACCTTTTGCTCGCACCTTGTAAACCGATTTCATAAATGAATTAGGGTTATCATAGGAGAATCTATAGACGTATGTCGGTGATTTCTTCTCGCACTGTATCTCCAGCACCTTATGAATCCCCACAACAAAGTATAAATCGCCGTACCATTGGATGTATCCATCGACCAGATCCTTGGTTACAGGCTCGTCTCCAAAATAGAACTTCCTAATTTCCGCCGCGATTTCTGGTACCTTTGATAGAGCTTTTTCAGCCAAGTCTCGAGGCACTAACAGCTCGGGGTTTTCATCAATCTTCTTATACGCATCGTCCTGGATTCCTAAGAATCAACCATGAAATGAATGATAATATTTATTGCCAAGTACTCATCTTCTCATGTTCATAATCTTAGTGTGAACGCCTAGTTCAATGAACCCACCGACCAAGCAGATCATTCCCTCGTGGCTGTCGTAGCCAATAATGACGGGTACGTCAGAGCCTTCTGCGACTAGATCCTCGCAGGGCCTCGGCATGAAAGGTTCAACGCTTTTTTCGTCTACACCGGGCCCAAACGCGAATATAAAATTGCTCTTTCTCTGAAAAATAAAATGAGGCTTAGCGCTTGTCGACACTGACCACCTGGAAAATTATTGAATGTGTTAATTGACTCAATGAAGTTCCTTTTTATAGTCTCGATTCCAAAATGAAATTAGACCCGACATATTTTGAGACGTACTCTAATCGACACATCGAGGTTGCCCACACAGAGCCGATACTCACCTCCGGGTCTGACATTTTTTCTTGAACTTCAATGAGCCTGTGGACTGGAATAGTTCGGAGATATTCGACGATCTCGTTCGGGTCGGTGATATCTCGCCCCAGAATAGCGACGTAGCGACGTGCCGTTTTCACCGTTTCCGAGACAGTTGCCCAGGGATTTAACGCCACTCCGCTCTGTGAGATGGCCTTGTGGAAGAGACCTTGACGCCGAATAAGTAAATCGAAGATGATCAACTGGTGGAAGATGACTGCGATAAAAACACGTAGCCAAATCATTCAGAAGACGGTCGAATACCTTTGGCAAGTGGTGAAATAAGGAGGTAATGAACGGAAGCACCACCAGCACTTGCTCCAAATATTGTAACGTTATTCGGGTCACCACCAAACTGGACGATATTTTCCTTCACCCATTTTAGGGCTGCGACCTGATCTTTTAATCCCATATTTCCAGGAGCCGCCTCGTGATCAAGATGAAGGAATCCTTATGTGAAATTCGGATAATTTTTGAGGGTCGTTCATTTTTCTGAGTTATACAGTCAGCTAGTACTCAGACTCACCTAGAACACCAACTCTGTAATTAATGCCCACGTAAACGATATCTGAGTTCAACAGATAGTCTGGACTGGTAATATCAAAGCCCCCGTCGCCGATGACGAAGCCTCCCCCGTGAATGTAAACCATGACTGGTCGTGACGCTGTCAAGGACGTTGTAGCTATGTTGAGATAAAGACAGTCATCATCGCCAATGATTTCCTGGGTGAACATATCTGGTTGCGCGCACTTTGGTCCTTCTTGTAAAGCATCTCGTATGCCGGTCCATGGCTGCGGCGATTCTGGATCCTAGCGGAAGGTCGATTACAACAGATCAAAAATCTTAATAGACTTTAGATTATCTAGGCGTGTGAAATTCAAGTACTCAGTAACAAATAATCATTTTTCACGATTCACTATATAGTTTCGTTATCCCCAGTTGTGGAAAAAAAATTTTAACCCGCGATTATTATTGAAGCAGACTTACCGCGAATCTCAAATTTCCTACTGGGGGTGCTGCAAATGGAATCCCTTTGAAAGCAATGTAGGATCCACCGACGACGTTTTCTACTCTAGCACCGCGGAGCCAGCCCTGTTTCACAATAACCACCGGTCCGTCCATAGCTGACTTGCATTTGATGATCAGACTGAGCTTCGTGACTGCAGCAATGCTATTCGAGATTTCAATCTAACCCCATTACCGAGTTGTTGACGGTCTAATCAGCAAAGTTGCCAGTCACGTTGATAAAGTTAATGACGTTGAATTTAAAAATAAAAAGAAAAGATTCGTAACGATCATAGATTGGGGTTATAATAAAATAGGGAACTCGTGTGAGTTTCTAGGTTTTTTTATCATCATTCGCTGGATTGCAAGCGTTACATAAAATGTGACATGTGGGTGGGTGATTAAATGCAACACACATAGGATAAAATTTTCAAACAGGGAAAAATTGAAATCGGGTTTAAACATCTGAACAGAACTTTTTATTAGAAAATAATTAATTACACAATAGCTTATAGATATGTATATAATTGTATGTGTAGAATTTTTGAGACAGCACCTTCACAAGGATGCACAAGTCATCACAGAACTTTGTCGAGAAAGCAGAACGTAGTGGGCAAATTTAAATGACGCCCACATCAACGAGATTCTCAGACTGCACAAATTGTGAATCATGATGATAAATTGCAAAAATCTATTCCTCCTATATTTCTCTCAACGAATACGATGAGAAAAACTTGAGACAAGTCAATTTTTTGTGATGTAGCTGTTCATAAATCCGGCGCACAAAATTCTGCATAGGCTCACGACCCCTGCGATAATCACAAATTTTTTTCAATCCAGAGGTGCTATTCATCGTCAACCATGGCGTAAATACGTTTCCATGTTTCCCACATAGCTTCGTCGGGATTTACACCACCGGAAAGGTCAGCATTGATCTCCAAGTAGTTCTTGGCCGTCTTAGTTACTGGTTCCCACTTCTCGGTGATGAGGTCGTCGATCGATGGAGTCGGATTTCTATCAACAAATAATTACCCGACGTTTATGAATTCGTTGACTTTTAATTTTTACCGTATTGACTGAGATTTCTGGGAAAAATAATACCTACCCGGTCTTGGCAAAGTCCGTCCACATACGGACAAGTCTGTCCCGCAGAATTTCCTCCGTCGATCCTGGATTTATTTTAATATGCTCACGGAATTGCGTTGCAAAAAATATGTACTGAATTTCTTCAGCATGCATAGCGCCTGTGCGAAATAAAGTTTATTAATGTAGCAGAATCTTTGGAAAATTTTGTGACATAATTCTCTTATCATCCTGATCAATATACTTCAATTATAAATTTCACAATGACCTGGTTAAACTACATACCCTTTGCCTGCACTTGGAAAAATCTTTTCGCAACCGAATTGGGACCATCATATGAGAATCTGTAAAGATACGTCGGAGACTTCTTTTTCCTCTGAATCTCTACTACTTTGTGGGTCCCTATAACGAAGTGTAAGTCCCCGCAGCATTGGACGTATTCATCGACCAGATCTTTCGTTATACGCCTGTCTCCAAAATAGAACTGTCTGATCTCCCTCGCGATTTCTGGTACCTTTGATGGAGCTTTTTTAGCCAAGTTCCGAGGCACCGCCATCTCGAAGTTTTTGTCAAACTTTTCATAAGCCTCGTCCTGAAGTCCTAAGGATTATAAAGACGGGAAACATTATTCATTGCTAAGTGCTTGATCGTCTCATCACGATGATAGAATGCAATCAAAATATCAAAAGCGCATTTATCATCTGAGTGCAGTCAACTAGCTCAATCATCTCACCAATCAGGAAGAGGATTCCTTCGTGGCTATTGTATCCAATTATTACGGGTACGTCAAAGCCTTCTGCAACGAGATCTTCACTGGGCTTCGGCATAAATGGTTCAACGCTTTTATCATCTACGCCGGGTCCAAACGGAAGTACAAGGTTAATTCTTTCCTGAAAAATAGAAACGAGGCTTGGAACTTGTAAACACTGACCACTCAGAAAAATATCGATAGTTTTATTGGTCGTGAGACAAAAATTGTTCAGAAATCCGAACACTTCAGATTGCCTTAACACTCACCTCTGGAGTTAACATATTTTCTTGAACTTCGATGAGCCTGTGGGCTGGAATAGTTCGGAGATATTCGACGATCTCATTTGGGTCCTCGATTTCTCTTCCAAGAGCAGCGACGTAGCGACGTGCTATGTCCACCGTTTTCGATACAGTTGCCCAGGGGTTCAACACCACTCCGCTCTGTATGATAGCTTTGTGGAAAAGACCTTGACACGAGATAATGATTGAGAATTATTAGTAGATGATATATCTCATCGACAGAAGCACACAGCAAAATAATACGTGTGATGGGTTGATACCTTTGGCAAGTGGCGAGATAAGGAGATAATGAACGGAAGCACCGCCAGCACTTTCTCCGAATATCGTTACATTATTCGGATCACCGCCAAACTGGGCGATATTTTCCTTCACCCACTTCAGCGCTGCGACTTGATCCTTCAGCCCTACATTTCCCGGTGCCGCCTCATGATCAAGTTGAAGGAACCCTTAGGTAAAATTCGAATAATCATGAAATTCGTTAATTTTTGTAATCGACATTCAGCTGCAGCCTGAACTCACCTAGAACGCCAACTCTGTAATTGATTCCCACGTACACGATACCCGAGCCCATCATATAGTCTGGACCATACATATCGAAGCCTCCATTGCCGAGGATAAAGGCTCCTCCGTGAATCCAAACCATGACCGGTCGTGACCCAGACAAAGAGGTTGTGGCTACGTTGAGATGAAGACAGTCGTCATCGCCGATGATTGTTTTTGTGAACATGTCTAATTGCGCACACCTCGGTCCTTCTTGTATCGCATCTCGTACCCCAGTCCATGGCTGCGGTGGTTGTGGATCCTAGCGTAATCCATGGATAATTATAATTTACGATATACTCGGCTTCTCCGTCACGTGTTTGAACAGTCTTAGGATTTTGAATCTCCGTATGGTCGAGATATATTCATCAGACTTTTAATCACACCGAAATTAGCTAAATAACAGTTCCTTCCTGACCGCAGTGTACAGGTTGGCTAATTATATTCATAGTTCTTATCATTTAACATTGAAAGCAGTTTTAAGGAATTTCATGACATCCTAGAACATTACATCAATTATATGAATTTGACAAATGATATAACTTGGCAGAGCAATCATCATTTTGACAGTCGCTGGTTTACATCACCGAAAAATTAGTCGATTTTGACTCTATGGCTGAAAGCGATCTTTAGTTAGAGGCGACTGCTGCAGATTACGGGCCGATATGTTCGACTATTATTTATTTTTGTTTCCAGGTTCTCCGATTATACAATAGCGTTTTCCATGTAGTACAATATTTTTCAATAGATAACAGTTGACTCAAGCAACTATAGCTGTATACGGTATGTAGATTAAATTCAATACATTCGCTATCAGCGAAGGCCGCGAGAACGTTTATACGGTCACACATATCCTTGTCACCGTACATGAAATAACTTGAGTGGTTATCCTTCAGACGTAAAATATCATTCCGTACAAAGAATCAATAAAAAAATACGTTCGATCAGCTGCGAGTTATTTTCAAACTATACAAATAAGTTATTATTCATATGTATTTGGGCCGTTCCAGGCCACTTCGACCTGGCCGTGACCCTCACCATTCTCAATCCTCTTCTTCTGTAAGTATGTTATAGGGAGTAAAAAAAGATCGAGATACGCAAAGTTCTGGATCTTTTAAAAGGGTCGTTTTCTTAGTAATCGCTCAATTGAGCGAAATCGATGAAATTTGCACAGTAAATTCTTTGTAATGAGACGAAAATTTTGAGCCTATACCAGAGATGGGCGAGCATTCGGTTCACAAGATACGAGCAAATAAATCTTCTGTAGTGACCAAAAATTATTGTCTTTTTACGAAGAATTTACAGTGTGAATTTTCACCGAAATCGATACCCACTTTGAAAATTGATTCATTCAATTTTTCTCGTCGATGCAATTTCTCTAGATAAAATAGCTTATTTGTATAACTATTTCGTTGAAATTTGAATAAACACAGAGCTCACCCTGAATCTTAGATCACCGAGCGGTGGGGTCGCGTAGGGAATGCCTTTAAAGGAAATGTAAGAGCCTCCGGTGACATTTTCGGTCTCCACGCCGCGAAGATCTCCCTGCTTTACGGTCACGATTAGCTCGTTCATATTTGACTGACCCGTCTGACTCTCTCGACTTACGCGGTGCAGACTGAATCCAGTGACTCATAGACGGCCCACTACTACCTCCCGGCCAAGTTTCCTACAATGAATCGGTGAAGGGGGGTATCACGAGACCTTCGATCATATCGCGAGATCATTTTTTCTCTTGTTTTTTTTTTTTTGTATGACATTCATTCGATTAGAAGTTATATATGATACACTTTTTTTTATAACACAGAATCGTCACTTTTTGCACCTCAGACTTACTTTTCCAATTTCAACAATAACTTGATAGAATAACAACACAACTATAACATAGCAGCAATCATATCACCAAGGTTCCAGGTGAACGTCGAATGACCGTCAACACTTCACACTTAGCCACGACCATGCCTTTATATTGCAATCAACAGCATATTTGCATAATGATTGCAATTGTTAGAATATAGTTATTACATATCGTCATCAGGGTAGTAGCACAATTTTTACAAAAATGCCCGCCAAGTACCTTTACCTCAAATTTTTTTTTTTTTTCTTTTCTTTGTCCGCGATCCTATATAGCTTACCTATAGACGTCGATTCGCGGTCCAAATTAGTTCTTTTAATTTTTTTTTTACACTGTCCCTTGGCGCGAGATTCTACCGAGTCTCTTTATGATCGGTTTGCGGGCTGCTCGTATACACTCGAATTCCAAACACTTGTATATTCTATCAGACAGTAATAAGTGCACGATAGTTGGCCTCTAAAATTGGCACCGACAATTGCCTGAATAGTTTGACAATGTTGTATGTAAAGCTAAGCAGGCCTGCGCAAATACTTTAATGAAGCAGCAATTTCATCAGTGTTAGCAAAAAATATTGTATGCTTAACATGAGTCATGATGCACTCGTTTTAGGTTTTTGCATCATTTGAACTCAGCATTTTGCATCACCAGCACAAGCCTTCAGTATCCTAACTATTTATAGAGAACAGTATTTTGGTATTTCGTGGTTTTTAACACTTGTATCATTTGAACAAAATGCCCTGTAAATCATCTTATTAATAATGATTTAGTCGTAGATACTTACCTACACTTTTTCACCGGCTCGTTTTACGCTTTCGACGGTACTGCAGAATACGCACGAGCAGCTGTGCGGTCACACTGTACGTTGACGTAATTTTCGCTTGAAAAATCTCGTCTATAAATAACTGGATAGCAACAAGTAGCGCTATGACACAAGATTGAACTGGACCTCTGAGAAGTTTCGTACTGATTTCGGATAGAGGTTCATTTCTCGATGAAAATTTTCATGTTTCTGCGAGCAAAAAAAGTTCTGTTCACCTATAAACCGATGAAGCTGTGTCTCCTTCATTACCTTATAAGTACCGATAGCTTTTCTTACACATTACCCGCGCTTACTTTCATTCATCGTCGGCTAGAGGAACTGGCGAATGTAACGTATTAACATTTTCCAACCAAATGACCAATGTAAGAATCTATCATAGGTAGGTATAATCTTCAAATTTTTGGAATATAGTCGTTTGCAGTTATATTTTGTTGAGGATTTTTATTGAATAATTGGAATCACAAGAACTTCAGTTCAGATTATTTAGCATGTTTTGACAATCAAGCTTAGAGAACTAAATTCGTGATGGAACCAAACGAGGGTGAAAGCAAGATGCTGTCCTAATCATCACGCACTTATCGGCAGCAGATTCTGAAAAATTACCTCTTCAATTTTGATAAAAAATTACATTTTTCTGATACTCAAAATAACCACGCCGATCGCTCAAAAGTGCTTCTGATCTTGGTGAGCTACTGATCATCAGCAAGTGCGTAGATACGTTTCCATGTCTGCCACATATCTTCATTTGGGTTTACGCCAGTAGAGAGCTCAGCATCGATATCTAAGTAGTTCTTGGTCGATTTTGTTACTGGTTCCCACTTCTTGTTGATAAGATCGTCGATTACTGGAGTCGGATTTCTGTCAACGAAGAATTTCCATGAATTAATATAATTGTAATATTCTTCGTTATAAGAATCGTGATATTCTAGATTAAAAATCAAAATTATGTTCACCCAGTCTTGGCGAAGTCCGTCCACATCCTGACCAATCTATCACGAACCAATTTCTCTTTCGGGCCCATCATTAGTTTAATCTGATCACGAAATTTATTGGCGAAAAACAGATAGTGAAGTTCTTCAGTGTGCATGGCACCTGTACAAAAAATATCTGAGTATTAGTTACAACTTGTTGCGGAAAGTTTTGTTTAGAATGATTTTCTCAGCATTCCGGTCTAATTTTACACTTCAATAAAATGAACTTGTGATTGTCAGAGGTGGCTGCTGTAAATTAGCTGTACCAATTATGCTCACAGATGATAACATCTAAGTGTGATTAGTTTCAGGTGAGAATTTGCGCTACATACATACCTTTGGCTTGCACCGAGAATGTATTCTTGGTAACAGACTTTGGACTATCAAAGGAGAACCTGTAGAAGTACGTCGGCGACTTTTTCTCGCGCTGAATCTCAACTACCCTATGAATCGCTTCAATGAAGTATATATCACTGTAGCATCGAACAAATTGATCGGTCAGATCTTTTGTTATACGCTTATCTCCGAAGTAGAATTTCCTAATCTCCCTCGCAATTTCGGGCACTTTCGATGGATTTCTCGCAGCCAAGTCTCGAGGCACCGCAATCTCGAAGTTTTCATCAAGCTTTTCGTAAATTTCGTCCCCGTGTACTATGGAGAGTAAAAATGGGAAAAACGATCGTTTAATTTTGGCTCACCGTGATGCAATCGACAAAATTTCAGAAATATACCCCATAGGGAAAAATCATCGCATTATTCTTGATAAACTCACCGGTCAAGAAATAGATTCCCTCGTCACTCGTGTGTCCAATGATGACGGGTACGTCGAAACCTGCTGCTTCAAGTTCGTGGGGGGGCCTCGGCACGATGGGTTCAACGCTTTTGTCGTCTACGCCAGGCCCAAACGGAAATATATCATTAGCACGGTCCTGCAAAACAGAACAAAATGTACATACCACTTATTAGCAGTATTTGACCGATCTGTTACGAAATCACTGATACTTCAGTTGGACGTGAGATTGGACGTTTCTATAGTTGATCGAATATGCCTTCGTTCAACGGGCCAAATTTCGATACAAAATTAGATCTACGATGAAACCTCAAATAATCTTGTATAACGTGGCCTCATGGTTGTTCACCGAAGCCCATATATTTACCTCCAAAGGTATTAGGATTTCCTGGACTTCCACGAGCCGGCGTATTGGAACAGTACGAAGATATTCAACGATCTCGTTGGGGTCGGTGGTGCATTTTCCAACAGCAGCGACGTAGCGATGTGCATTATCCACCGCTGTCGAGGTAAATGCAAAGGGGTTCGACACCACTCCGCTCTGCATGATGGCTTTGTGGAAAAGACCTTAGCAGCAGAGATGACAAATGGAAATGTTTAGCGGCTGGAAGATTTCGACGAAAAAAATATAGTCTCAAATCGTTGAAGATAAGGCGAAGTACCTTTGGCGAGTGGCGAAAGGAGGAGGTAATGAGCGGAAGAACCACCAGCGCTTTCTCCAAACACTGTAACGTTATTTGGATCACCACCAAACTGGGCGATGTTTTCCCTCACCCACTTCAGGGCTGCGACCTGATCCTTCAGCCCGTAATTTCCTGGTGATGCCTCGTGGTCAAGATTAAGGAATCCTGACACAAAATCCGGCTAATTGTTAAAGATGATTAATTTTTCAAATAAGTCGTCAGCTAGAACACAGACTCACCTAGGACGCCAAGTCTATAATTGACGCCCACGTAGACAATTTCCGAGCCTATCAGGTAGTCTGGTCCATACATGTCAGAGCCTCCATCACCGTACATGTATGCTCCTTCATGGAACCACACCATGACTGGACGTGACTCCGTCAAAGAAGTTGTCGCTACATTGAGATAAAGACAGTCCTCGTCACCAATGGTTGTTTTAGCGACTGAGTCCCATTGCGCGGACTTGGATCCTTCCGTGGAGGCATCCCTAACCCCGGTCCATGTAGTCCGGGAGGTAGCGTCAAATTTCACCGGACCATTTTACCGAGGATGAATTTTTTAGTGAAGGCTTTTGTTATACTTTTGAGCCAAAATATCCATGTTAGCTGGACCAGATCCGTGACTTAAGATTGTGGGAGGCTGCGCATCTCGTAGGGAAAATAACGATTCTCGGAGTATTTTACTGAAGGTCATAATTTGCAGTTAGCTATATGATTAAATTATAATCGTGAAAAAGCATGTTAGCTGCATAATTTCTGTGATTTAACTAGTTAGCTGCGCGTATGAATATGTAGGAAAAATTTTGAAAATCGGACCATTTTACCGAGGCTGAAAATTATATACTGAATAGTAATCAGTTTGAAAATAATAAAAAATCATGTTAGCTGATGCTCAGGTTTGATTAAACCTGTTAGCTGCGCTTCCTTAGTCAGTGCGCGCTTGGACCATTACTGTGAGCGCTGCTCCGATTCACTTCAATATTAATTCATTTTCAACATCCTTTTTTATTGTAATTCATGATAAGAATAAATATATTATATATCAACATCAGAACGATGAAAAAAATTGAATTATAGATTGATAAAAATCAATCGATTTACGGTTATGGTATTATTGATATTTTGGATTGCTATACTCAAAATAAAATGTAAAAACTTCAAATTTAGAATTTTTTAATGTATAAAAGCTGCAAAAATATATATCATATATACATTTATATGAACACATCATAAATGTATATCGATTAATTTAAATTAATTATTTTCTTATGATTCATCAATCGGAGTCGGAATCGTTTCCGTCATCCTCTTCAGAGCTGCTATCTGACAGTTCATCGATGTCAGGATGTTTCTCTGCTTCCTGTTGGTCATCATTTACGGAATCTTCCAGTGTGTCTAAAAATAAACATTATTATAAATTTTCAATTTGTATTTAATAGCATAACGGACAATTTGAAACAATACCTGTTATTTCAGTGGCAATTTCATCGATCCGAGGCAATTGATCTCCTTCAAACCAAATGAAATTGTATTTGTTATCTTCTTCTTTCCATCCGAATTCTTTTGGAGATGATAGTGTCGGTATGCTCAGGTGGGCGTTGCTCCAAAGTTGAGCGATGTAAGAAGTTCGTAGAATTTGCTGCCTTAGCTCGGACTTACATGGAGGAAGCATCGACCCTTCAAAATTCTGATCCAATTTCAATACCTCATCTTTATCATTAAATTTGTATGCTTTCATGAATGTTGCAGCACGGGAAACATTTATATCATTGATCTTATTATGTCCATATATCCGGCAAACAAATTCTTCAACCTCAGAAAAATCGTAATCTTCTAAATCCTCGACAGATAGCTGTGATAAGTTCATCAGCGCTGAAATATACTTTGGCGATTTTCTCAGCAAATGAAGCGGCTTTTTCTTTCCTTTTCTATAAAAAGCTGGATTGAAATCACACCCAGTCAGAGCATGAAAAGCTGGAAGAGCTTTGCACAAGCTTTCTCCTAAAGTTTCATACAGCTTCGTGACATCAACGTATCTGCGATTATTACCAGTCCCCACTAGAAACTGAATATGCAAGTTTCCCTTCAAAGCATGCATATTTCCAAGCAATATAATCAATATATCCGTGTCTGAACATCTCACTGTAACCTTTCTATCTAGATCTATCTGGCATATATGATATATGATCTTAGTATCAGCCTCTTCCTGCAATGGGCACGAAAGCTCCTCTTCTATAGTTTTTATAACTTTGTTGTCAGATACAGTGAATTTCAGACAGGACTCGTAATTCACGAATATATTTTTGTTACCGATAAAAGCAGCCATGTAGTCTTGTGACCAATCATCGCAGAGAAATTTCACGAGAGCATCTTTGAAATATATGTTTTTCAATTCATTTGAAAAATTTGAAGGACGTTTTTGCTCTGGTCCTCTTATATCAAACTTATTCCCATGTATCCGTCCTCTCAATACATGTTCGCTATCTTTGATTGACGGTGTGAAATAGCGATCAAAGACGATCACTATTTCAGATGCATTGCTCGCTGTAAATGCTTTCAATATTTGTTTGGAGATACTTCCAAACGTCAGAGGTAGATCTTTCATTTGATGAATTACAAAGAATCCATCGAAAATCATGATGTCACATACCTCACACGTGTCGGATACCAATTCATCTTTTATCTCATTCTCCAAAACTTTGAACAGCACAGATTTGTCCGTCTTACATATTGCACCGTCTACATGGCACAAAGATAGCGGTATTGGTGTCAACGGATATGACAACACCGAATTTAAATCCAAATTTTTCTCTAAGGATAGTCTGAGCAATTTCCCGAATAGATTACGCTGCATTTTTATCTCAATAACTTTTCCATGCATTGCTATTTTCTTCTTAGCCACAGCATCAACGAACGTGAGGATTGAATTTTTCTTTATAGGATTTTCAAACCTACTTTCATCTCTACAACATTCTTCAATGAACTTATCTCGCTGCTGTTGTCCTAAATTAGTTGCATTAAGCAAAAATTTCTCTATTCTTTCATTAACTGATTGACCTGTCGAAATATTATAGAGTGAATTTTTGTCAAGATCATCGGAGAACGGATTGATGTTCTGTTTGATGTGTGTCATGAGATTTTGTAGTTTTGCTGAATGTTTTTTTATTCTGCTGATTTCAAGGTCAGCTGTCACATCTTGATTTTTTCGCAGACCTGCTCTATCCATCACGTGGCTAATAATAGAAGATCTTATACTGTGACTCTTACACCAACGCTGCCGAGCTGAGATCGTATTTGTCAAGTAACTTATACCAGTTAACTTATTTGCAGCGTCAGCGTTTATTGTTTGTTCGAGTGTTAGATCGATTGGTTGTCGCGAAAATGGTTTAGGAGTTCTTTTGACACCAAAAGATCCTTTTTCCAGCTGTAGTTCCAAGCCAGGGTGTGTTTGTTCCACTTTTATAAGTTTTTCATGGTAGAGTACAGTGTATCGAGAATAGTTTTGCTGATTAAAACAGAAAAACATACTCCCGATTAAAGGTAGTACGTATTTGAGAATTTCAAAATTGCCTAGTCGAATACCATAATTCAATATCAGATAATAATCGATGTATTCGACATACATCATATAAAACTGTGCAGTTTTTCCATGTTCTCCAAGTAGTGTTTTGGTCCTGTAATCTTTGTATTCATCAAGAATCTGTATTATTCTTCTATTTTCAATTTTCGGATTAACCGATTGAGTTTTCGTAAAATCTACCAAATAACTCTTCAAGTCATCGTTAATTTCGATTTCACAAATAGCTAAAAAGTTTTCGAAGTGGAGAATTTGTAGGGCTAGTGATAATAAAGGATGTAGTTTTTTGCAGCGATTGAAATGTTTTCCGGTAAGGAAAGTATTAACTGAACCACTTGCTAATATTTCGCTATTCACCATAATGTTAGTTATCCCACATCCATCTATAAATTTCCCTACAGCTTTGAAGAAAGCCATCATCACATGAAAAGTTCCAACATGAATAAATAATCTATCGAATTTCGGTTTCTCCATACTTTGAATTTGAAGAGCGATTTTGGCAATCGCTAAATCGTATGTTACTTCTATATAATCCATATGACACTCCACCGCCGTTTTCAAAGCTTGATGCATTGTTTCAAGAACAACAGCATTATTTGTCGGTGAAGAATTTATTGTTGTTAAGTACGATACTTTCTGTTGAACGCTCGTATCTTTGTGTATCAAACTGTTAAAACCAACCCATGCTGGTGTACCAGGCAATTTTGATTGATGGCACATCATCCAAGTATGAAACAGATTTCTCAATGCTGGAACAATATCATCATCATTTGCTCGCAGATTACTATGAAGATCCAACAACTTTTCTTTGTACTTCGGTTTTTTATTATACGGAGCTAATTCAAAAGTGACAGCATCTAATGACCGTTGTCTTTTCCTCGATGGCCCTGCAGGTAGACTCTGTTCAATATCGGAACTTTGCGTATTTGTAGTGTCAGAATTTTCCTCCAGTTGTGAAACATCAGTTAAATTTTGAAATATTATTCCAACTGTGTCATGTAGCGTATCTTTGCCAGTACTTGTATCCACATGACGATCAAAATTATTGAACGCAAGCCCCGTTTGTAAATTCGGAAGACGTACGATATCCTCCGGGCAAATATCTGATTGAGACATTGAAGACAACGTAGCCTCCGTTTCTAACTCTTCAAGCACTGTATAGCTGCAGCAATGTCCAAGTCTATTAAGTATATTAATCACTTGTTTACTATTTGTTAAACTTTTCATAGTCATTCCTAACGTTATGTGCTTTGATGTCTTCAATGTTCCATTTGATACTGCATAGATCAGATCTTCGGAAAACGAATTGGCAAGTCGTTGCTTCATTTCACTAATTCTTCTTCGAGCGCTTGTAGATATCAACGTCGAATAAAAATCTCTAATTATATCTGGAACAGTGCATTCTCCCGATATCAAATTTGTCGCTGTTACTCTATCAGGTAATGATTTTTTCTCTATCTTGGTGATTTCCGATCGTAAGATCATCGCTGCTCTATTGAGAATATCTCTTTTCTCGATATTATCGAGACTACTCTTCAATAAAACTCCACTAAATGGCTTGATTACTTTTTTTTTCTCCAACGAAACAATTGCTATTTTCCTGGGAAACAATGCTAATAACCTTTCCTCCAGATCACGAATTTCAATTACACCTACATAATTTGGCAGCTTTGTTTTAACATGATCGACGTACATTGTTTTCAAAAACGTTAAAAAATAACACTGTCCCAGTCTTATAACGTTTTCTTCAACGTATTCAGCAACAACATTGAAAGCACTTTTATGAGTATTCCTATTCTTATGCCACTCGGATTTCTCACTTCGCTCATTATCCTTGCTGATTACCTGGTTGTGAAGGGATCTTTTGCAGTGTGGGTGATAATATATCGCCTTATTCAGAGCTTCCTGTGTTGACAATCTGTCCAGCAAGTCAGTGTTTTCACTATCTATCGCGTAAGATTTCAAAGTCCTTATGGTATCTTTTTGACATACAGACAAAGGTTGATCCCGCCCCTTGATTCTCTTTCTAGCTTTCGTACAAATAATGCACATACATCCTTGTGATTCATTACTTTTATCATCTGTAATCTGTGATGTCAAGTCATCGCTTGAAATTGATTCATCGTCATCTTTCTCTCTCTCAGATTGCGCTACTTCCATTTCATCGACGATTTTTTCCTGAGTAACCGAGCTTTGACTAGAACTGAAAACATTATAAAATTGTCAAGCATTAACAATTTATAATTTCTAGATTTTCATTTGAAAGAACAACATTATAATGAAATTAATCTTGAAAAATCCATTTATTACCGAACTATAAATATATATTGCAGCTGTGATTGGAAAAATTTAAGAGTACAGAGAGAATCTTTCTATGAAAACATCCATTTTGATTAGTAGATTATATTGACTTTTAAAACAGAATTAATTCTACTACATTGGAAACTCAAAGGATGGAATCAAATAAAAACAAAATTTATCGATTGCACTAAATAAAAAAAAATGGTGTTCTCTCCATTAATTTTGTTGTCTTACGCAATTTTTACCAAATTAAATTGCTATGATTATGATACTCTATTTACGTTTCCCCTATTCAAATACATCTATACTCCAGCGATACTAATACTGGTCAAGCAAAAAATAATTGTCAAACACTAATATCATGTACATCTACAAATACGAAGGTCAACGCGCAAGCGAAAAATCCTGGTGTATTTATCTGCGTTAAATTGTCGTGTGATGTTGACGGGCGGGAGAGCGCACACATACATAACTAAGATAATATATATCGAACAGGCTAGACAGCGCGGCGCCTCGATTATGTAATATATTGAAACGAAAATTTAAATCTCCATTCTAGTACACTGTCAGCTGAGTCATAAATATGCAGCTACATTCGTAAATGAATTTTAGAAAGTAATGTTAACAACTACAACAGTCTTACTGAATTTAAAACTACAATACTCCAAACAGCATTTGATGAAAAATAGCTGGGAAATCTGGAGTTTACAGAGCAAAACAATATTTATATATTCATATATGTATTTATGATCACGCCAATAAAACGTACCTATTATTTGAAAAATAATGCAATAATCTATGAAAAATACGGAAACGATAAATACTCTTCTTATGACTGTAATTACCTCGGTTCATTTGTCGTTGATACTTCAGCTCTCAAGTCACAAGTTTCTGTTTCATCAGCATTCGATTTTGATTGAGACTGTCTGTGTTTTGGTGGAAGAGCACAAAATCTTTGGTAACAATTTCGATGAAACGCATGATTTTCTCCAACTTTTTCCGGCAATAGTACATCACTTGATGCTAGATGGTTTTGCTTCCGTATTAACAATACACTTTTGCACTTATTTAGAGTAATTTCACTGAGTTCAGTTAGTGGTTGACTTTTTTTCGAACAGAATATACAAACTGGCATCGTGAATCACAACATCCGAACAGTAACAAGCTACACTAGGCACTGCTATAGTGTTATATAAAGCGGTTAGAAGCGCTTCAATTTCGGAGTGGACAGATGTTTGGATACAGCAGATGTTTTTCGAACGTTGTGTAGAGAAGGATCCAGGTAGCTGACCTTTGAGGAACTCCGAAATTTCCAAAGAATGAGATTACGACATATTATTCTTTTAAAAAACATAGATTATAGTCAGGAATCGACTGATTTTTATCAATCTAGTGTAGATTTATAGTGCATTTATCCTCATTATATAAAATAAAAAAAAGGTTGGTGAAAATAATTTGGGATGAATTAATACTGGAGTGAATCGGAGCAGCGCTCACAGTAATGGTCCAAGCGCGCACTGACTAAGGAAGCGCAGCTAACAGGTTTAATCAAACCTGAGCATCAGCTAACATGATTTTTTATTATTTTCAAACTGATTACTATTTAGTGTATAATTTTCAGCCTCGGTAAAATGGTCCGATTTTCAAAATTTTTCCTACATATTCATACGCGCAGCTAACAAGTTCAATCACAGAAATTATGCAGCTAACATGCTTTTTCACGATTATAATTTAATCATATAGCTATCTGCAAATTATGACCTTCAGTAAAATACTCCAAGAATCGTTATTTTCCCTACGAGATGCGCAGCCTCCCACAATCTTAAGCCACGGAGTCGCGTCAGCTAACATATTGTTTCCTCACTTTTAGAGAGAAAACTGAGGTATGAAAGGATGGATATTCTCAGTAAAATCACCCATGAAAATTTGACGCTACCTCCCGGACTAATGGCTGTGGAGGTTGTGGATCCTATGGGGTTAACGTAGAAAACATACTTGAATTTATAATTACGGTTTTTTTTTTTTTTTTCTTATGCTTGAAAAGCGATTCGATTCCACTTATTCTCGTTCCAATAGATAACGCACGTTACCATTCGTAACGTATAGTATATTCAACGTCTTAAATTTGTCTTTCTTGAACTAAATTCATCTCGTTTAACTCATTTACTTGTCTATTTGGTTAAATAAAAATCTCACCCTGAATCTCAGCTCACCGATCGGTGGGGTCGCGTAGGGAATACCCTTGAAGGAGATGTAGGATTCTCCTAAGACACTTTCGACTTCTACGCCACGTAGGTCTCCCTGGTTGATAGTTATCACCAACTTGCTCATAACTGACTACGTTTGATAATGATTCTCTCGACTAAATGCCGCGGCCCAGCGACTATGACTGACCATATCTATCGAGAACGTTCTGCTATTTAGGGGATAGAGTGGTTGAGTTCAGTCAGCTCATTAGCTTATCGAATAATTTCTTCGCTAAAAAAAAATCTGAAGATTATTGAGCTGAAATTATCTTCTCTCCGAATAACCTTATCACCTATAAAGATACTTTGAATAATTTTATTAATTATAAGAACCACTCGTAGCCTGATTAAGCATGTTATTATAGCCTATCGAGGTGAAACAACAAATAACAATAAAATATCGGAGTTTTGAGTAATATCTTTATTAAAGAGCAGTCCGAATCATTAACACACCCATGTATATTTTATATATGTATATGACAGCTGTATAGCAGAGTATATATGGAGATAAAAACAGAACGTATAGTCTCAATCGGAGATATATTTATAATCGATATCATTCATCGGATGATAACAATCTCTCGGTACACGATGAAGTGTTATATTTCTCCTATGATCTAGACAAACACACCGATCGCCTGCGGAAAGTGTTTTCGCGTTGAGGATTAGCTTCTAATCATCAGCGATAGCGTAGATATGTTTCCATTTCTGCCACACATCTTCATTTGGGTTTACGCCCACAGATAACTCCGCATCGATCTCCAAGTAGTTCTTTGACGTCCTAGTAACAGGTTCCCATTTCACGGTGATGAGATCGTCGATCGATGGGGTTGGATTACTGTCGAAAAAGAATAGCGATATAAATTTTTATGATTGCTATAGCTTACGGTTTGTATCGCATTTTCCTAGACTCCAAATCCAAGTTATAATCACCCCGTTTTCGCAAAGTCTGTCCACATCCTGACACATCTATCACGCACTACCTGCTCTGTAGAACCTGGAGTCATTGTAATGTAATCGCGGTATTTTGCTGTGAAGAACAGATACTGAAGTTCTTCGGAATGCATAGCACCTGCGTGAAGGATACGTGAATTTGTTATTCAGTTCATTCGAGAAAGAGACAAATGTACACAAAAATTGAATCTAATAAAATTACGACTTATGAACGACTAATTTTTTTTTTCATCAAACCACATACCTTTCGCTTTCACCTGGAATAAAGCTTTTGCCAGTGAGTGAGGACTGTCATAAGAGAACCTGTATAAGTACGTCGGTGATTTTTTTTCACGTTGAATTTCTACCGCCTTATGAATCCCCTCAACAAAGTGCAGATCTCCCCAGCATTGGACATATTTATCAGACAGATCTTTCGTTATACGCTTATTTCCAAAGTAGAAATCCCTAATTTCCCGAACAATTTTTGGGACTTTAGATGGATTTTTTACAGCCAAGTCTCGGGGCACCACCACCTCGAAATTTTTATCAAGCTTTGCGTAGGCCTCGTCCTGAAGCCCTAAGGAAAATAAAAATTTGTTTCGAGTTACTTGGCTTGCGAAAAAATATCGCTCATCGAAAAACATGATTTTATTTTCGGGTAAACTCACCGCTCAAGAAATAGATTCCCTCGGCATTCGTGTAACCAATTATAACGGGTACGTCGAAACCTTCTGCGGCTATGGCTCGACTAGGCAGGAATGGTTCGACACTTTTGTCGTCTACGCCAGGCCCAAAAGGAAGTATAAGATTGGCACGATTCTGCAAAACAGGGTAAGATGTACAGTTCATTAAAGAGTATTATACTGATCTGTTTTAAAATCAAAAAATTAAATACGACATGATTTCGAAAACTGTCGAATGGCCTCACGGTTGTGTACGGAGCCCATATTTACCTCTGGAGCTAGCAGATTTTCCTGAACTTCGATGAGCCGATGAACTGGGACAGTACGAAGATATTTGACGATCTCTTTCGGGTCGGTGATATCTTTGCCAAAAGCAGCAACGTAGCGACGTGCCATGTCTATCGTGTCCGATACGAATGCATAGGGGTTGAACAAGACTCCACTTTGCAGTATGCCTTTGTGGAAAAGACCTTAAACGACAGATAAGAGAACTCAGGACGATTAGCAGATCAAAAATACCAACGATAAAAACAGATCACCGAATCGTTAATGAGGTGGTTAAATATACCTTTAGCGAGTGGCGAGACAAGGAGGTAATGAACGGAAGCACCACCAGCACTTTCTCCGAAAATCGTTACATTGTTCGGATCGCCACCAAACTTTGCGATATTTTTCTTCACCCACTTGAGAGCTGCGACCTGATCTTTTAACCCCATATTTCCAGGAGCCGCCTCGTCATCAAGTTGAAGGAACCCTTTGATAGAATTCGATCAATCGTTGAGATTTATCATTTTTTCAAGAGACAGTGAGGAGGGACTCACCTAGGACTCCAAGTCTGTAATTGATGCCTACGTAGACGATATCCGACTTCATCAGATAGTCTGGACTGTATAAGTCGGAACCCCCATCACCAAGAACGAAGACTCCTCCATGAATCCAAACCATAACTGGTCGTGACCCCGTCAAGGATGTCGTTGCTACGTTGAGATAAAGGCAGTCATCATCGCCAATGATTGTCTGGGTGAATAAGTCTAATTGCGCAGACTTGGATCCTTCCGTAAAGGCATCCCGTACTCCTGCCCATCGCTGCGGTGGTTGAGGATCCTATTGCATAGACCATACACTTGAGTATCTCTGTACCTATCTGACTTCCACCAGTACTAGTGTACGGCTTGACTCGTGATATCCAATTACTACACATTGCCAATTAAGCTGCACTAAGGTCTGTAATTGAACTAGGCACTGTATCAGTTCTGATTTACATCTGCGGGTCATCTAATACGCAACGTAGATCATTCAGGTCAGAGTTCTCAGCGCCTTTTTGTATTTTCCATTTGAAGTCGAAGACATTTAGTTTTAAATTCATGCATCTCTTTTTGCATTATGATCAAGATCGCTGATCCCTGCATTCACATGGAACGACCTGACCCCTTGTAACATCTAATCCTCGGTGTCCGTACTCTTCCATTACGCACAGTCAGAGATAAAATTGATTAATCAAATAAAAAAATTACTCGCATCATAAACGTTCATTTGCAGTGAGTATATTCGTCTCAGATAAATTATACGGTTTTCATTAATAGACTTTTTCCCAAGGTTCAATATGTTTGCTTCAAAGTATCTAAATTTCATTAAGATCGCCGAGTGATTATCTGATCACCGGGGTGTTTATTGTTTAAACCTTCCACGTAGGTATTTCAATAAGTAAATGACTTACCCTAAATCTGAGCTCACCGACCGGAGGAGCTGCGTAGGGAATACCCTTGAAGGAGAGATAAGATCCTCCGTTAACATTGTCAACCTCTTTGCCACGGAGATCGCCTTGTTCGATGGTCACCACTGCGGTCGCGGTCATGTTTGATTCTGATTTACTCTCTTGACTGACAGTGAATACCGAATTGAATGACTCCTTGATTACCACAAGCTTCTTGTCAGTCGACAAGTTCAAGACGACAGATAGAGAACTCGACCTTACACCAACACATCTTTAATCTGAACCGAAATAAATGATATATTCGTATCTCAGCATTACAAAATGATTATTTTGAACGGAATATAAAAATGCATCTGAAACTTTCTCATCAGTTTATTCACTTCTCAATTTTTTTGTTATTCTCTATCTTGTCTAGCGACTGCGATTCAACACGAAGACGCAGATACTCCGTTAATAATCGCAAGTGGCTTTTGCTTTCAAAGCTGCTTCACATCTGTAGACAAGATTTTCTCGCCGACGTATAAGTACAGAATATAGTGTCTATGCCTATATTACTTTACAAATACGAACGCACGATACTTCGACAGCTCAATTAGCCCCGTCATTCACTTGGCAACAAGATTGAAGATTTTTGCTGTACATTTTTCAGAGATAAAAATTTATCTCGAAACTGGATTTGAGCGCATACAAAACTAATGATTGAGGAGTTGGATGGAATAACAAGTCGTTGCAGACTCGACAAACGACATTTCAATGCAATTGCTTATGACAAAAATAATAATTAATTATAATTCTTTACATTCGTAATCATCCGGAGGATTCGAGTTAGAAACATTTTCATTTCCACCAAATTTTACGGTTTTCTGTGAAACAAATTCTTGCAATATATACTCATAACGGTTTACTTCACTTTACAAAGACGAAGATCTTAGATAAAGAACAATTCGAAATAATTTTCGAAATAGGTATATAGTATAACTTAATTTATCTCATCATTCCGTCAAACCCCTCAATTAGAATCAATAACAGATCCCAATGTCGAATTAATCAAGAACAGCCAAGTGCTGTTGTATAATAAGTTCACGCCCTATACTGACGATTAGATGAAAATGTCTAACTGTGAAATAATTCCAAGCAGAGCCTTTGATTATTTGCCGATATATGACTAGACACCTTGTGAAATTTGCAACCACAGACGAAAATAAATGAACAAATAATCACATCGACGATCATAAATTTATATTACTTTTTCTGTCCTATACAAACGATTGCAAAGACAATTAATTAATTCCCAGCAAATGAGGGACTATATCATGTGGAGATGATAATTTACAATTATGATGGAAATTTTTTTTAGTCGAGATTTATTTATTTTTGGTAATATTTAAACAGTGACATCGTTAAACAAAAAAAATTGACAAGATTGTTAGGCTTAGAAATATAAATAATTTTTAATTGTTAGAATATGTATTATACATAATTTTGAATATTAGCTATATTAAAACTGTCTGGAGTAACTCGAAAACGAGTACAGAGTATATTACAGACAATATTCCTTGTGGCAAGTACATAACGAGGCACGGGACAAGTTTAGCATTTAATATAATTATAACAATGATTTTTTCATATAAACTGAACGTCGACAGATAAATATATAGTATATTTAGACAATTATCTATAAAAAAGAATAAAAGAAAATAAACAACGTAGTAAAACGGCAGATCAGACCTTCAGTAATGTATCGAAATGTCGAAACATAATGAGTTTGTAGAAAAAGAAAAGAAAAAAAAAAGCATTAACGATAAGGCTTCTAGTATACTTCATAAGTATACCATATCTATATAAATATATAATAATTAATATATCAATGTATAACATTAAAAATAAATTGCCTTCAAAATTACTATAATGGGCAGGATCAATTCTGTTTATAGTAAAGATTGTACGAAAATACATATATGTATATTACCATTATTTTCTATACGAGGCACGATGTGAAAAAGAGACATGTATTAAGTCAAGTGAGAAAAAAAATAGTTATTTTATGTTAAAATAATTATATTCGATATTTGTTACTATGTTAATACGTTATATATAATGTGAGAACAGTTAATGAACACAATTCGGCTTCTCACTCCTCCTCAACGCTTCATTTTGTCAAGAATCGGCACCACCATATCAAACGAAGGACGTTTTCCAGGATCTTCATTCATGCAGATACGAATTAATTTTGCAAGATGTGGAGAAATACCCGGGGGAATACTGACGCGCAAATCTTCCATGGCGATCTATAATAATAAGTGTTTATTTACTCATTAATTCAACAACTGAACTATAAATTTTATTCGACATTGATCAATCATTTTTATCTTTCAAATAGGAAATGAAACTCACCTTCATGCCACATTCCATGGGGGAAAGATCGGCGAATGGTACTTCTCTGGTAGCCAATTCCCAGAGCAGAACTGCAAAGCTCCACATATCACTCGCCTCAAGATTAATATCGGCTGGTTTCTTGTTCAATGCTTCTGGAGATATCCATGCAGGCTCATATATTCGTCCAACTTCTTGGAAAGAGAATTTTGAATCGGCCATATTCACTCTTGCAGTAAGATCCTCGTCGATCTGCAAGGAATTTCGGTTTTCAATACTTAAGCCAACAAATTACTTAAAATATCCCACTTTATGGGCAGAGAATGATACTCAGATATTTTTGTATCTGTATTCTTTCAATTTTCATGTCTCTCAGGTTTCTATAAATTTTTGCAGCAGCTCATATGTTTTTATTTTGTAAAATACGAATGTAATAAAAATGTATTAAAATAAAAGTAATCACTAAATGTCCGAAATTCAATTCAACCCACCATAACGTGTTTACTATTCAACTGAAATCTGCATCTGCTTTGTCTTTCAAGTCCATGTAAAAAGGCCATGGCCCTTGCAACGTCTAATGCCAATCTAAGTGCTCTTGCTGTATCTACAACGACGCCAGTTCCTCCGTGTAAAAGTCTGTGCAAACTTCCTCTGGCCATATATTGAGATACGGTAGCAAGCTGCGGGGGTTGATTGACACAGCCAAGTACCGGGAGGATATTTGGATGAGAAAAGATTCTAAGTTTTGGAAATTCTTCATTAAAATCTCTCGATATTCTTGCGCTACATTCTCTGAGATTGAGTATTTTTGCTACTATATCATTGTTCTGCCAACGACCTCTCCATGTCTCACCGCTTGGACTACTTGCCAAGTGAGTATGAAGGGATAAATCTGCCATGTTGATTCCCTTGTGTCTTGACAAGGTTGCATCACCTGAAAATTTTCGTATTTTCAAATAAGACGCCGTAAAATTAGGAAATAATTAATTTAGACATCAAGCTATTATATATCATTCATGTGTGATAAAATTTAATTTGAAAAAGGGATTGTAACATTAATTTTCATGGTAAAAAATGCACAAAGTGAAGAAAGCAACTTTTTACTATCCCTAAATTCTATGAAATAATAACTTTTTGATTTCTTATTTCATTATTTTTTTACTTACGACTTCTTGTTTTCAATCCAAGCCAGCTCTGATCTTTGAAGTGAATCTTCTTCAAGTCTTGTCCATATTCAACAGCTAAATCTAAAAAATGAAAAATTGTATAAACTATTTATCTGATGTCTTTGAAATAAGAACGGACTGTCTCTGTGTTGATAAGATGAAAAAATCAACCAAAAAAGCGACAATAGTTACAAAATTCGAACTCGAAAAGAAAGAATGAAGTAAGGATTTTAGAAATCTTCAGGATACTATTTAAATTCCAAGATATATCGGTAATATTTGGACAAAAAACAACAAAAAAATCATAGATTCTAGAATATTCCAGATTTTCTTCAATACCATGTAATCTTTTGGCCAGAGGTCCTCTAGCCTTGTCCAAAGGAGTGTCTCCATCTTTATTAGCAATTGATACTAACGCTCCAGCGGCTAGAAGTTCCTCTGCTACTGCCTGATCACCCCAAAAACAAGCATAGTGTAGCGCTGTGTTTCCATGTTCATTGGTCACATTGACATCAGCACGGTTTCTCAACAACTGGAAAAAGAAAGAACGAAAAATGAAATAAAATAATATGAAAATTCAGTACTTTAGTTATACCAAACAACAAGACTTTGACAAAACTTTGGCTAGAATTCAAAATATTCAACATTTGTTCTCAACAGCTGAAAATCCGAAATACATTATTTTTATAAAATATAATATATTTTTCTGCTCCAAATACAAAAAGTTATAATAATCATTACTGTTAGTCTAACTTCAGCATGTAGTTTATTAGAATCAGATTTAGGAATAAGTATGCTTTGCAAGAAACAGAAAATAGATGGAAGCACATTTTTTACATTTAAATGAATGGAAGGAAATTGTTTTTGAATTTTTTAAATAACGATTTTTTGAAACAATTCTAAAATTGTCCATGCTTTGCGTTTTTCCCAGGTTTTTGAAGCTGCTAGACAACTCATTTTAGTCTGATTAAGAGAAAATGAGAATTTGTTATATATAAATTTTGAAAAAAATATTAGTTACGAACCAACTGAACAATATCCCTGTGTCCATGTGCCGAAGCAAGATGAAGAGGGGTATCATCTCCTCTGTTTGTTGCATTGATACGAGCTCCTCGCATTACCAGTAATTCAGCCAACTTCGAGTGGCCTTCTTTACTGCACCAATGCAACGGGCTGAATCCGTGATCATCTCTAATAAAAAAAAAATTAAAATATTAAAAAAAAAAAAACACAAAAAACATGAAAAAATGTATAAAAACCGTTCGTAATGGTATAATAAAAATTACAATTATTTGTGTTCAACATAGAGGTCAATTTTTGCCAACGAAAATCGTCTCATTTATGACATTTTATTTACGTGTGACTTACTTCGTGAAATACAGGTTATCCCACGTCTAATTAAAAATCTCATGTTTATTTTATGAGATTTACACATAGAGTAAAAAAAAAAAAATAACAAATACTATGATTTCAATGTGTTATTGAATTATATTAGCGATAATAGTGAATGTGTATTTCAATACGATGTTTCGTATAGTTTAAATCAATGTATAAATGTATGCAAGATTAATGCATAAATATGCAAATGAATGAAGAGAATAATTAGACGTGCGGTAATGAGATTGCGCTGATGAATGTGATAACGATACCAGAAAATTATATATCAACGTGTTTTTTAATCCGTAAATGGCAATCACGGGTAACTCCCGTTTTGTCATACCCTTGGTTCATGTCATGTTCAGTATCGTCGAGCCATACACGGACTTGCATGGCATTTCCCTCACGGCACCAGTGAAATATATCCTCCATTCTCTTAGCTTTTTACTAATAATTAATGTCTATAAATAAAACTGATCTAAATATCTTCTCGGTCACACCTATATTTTAAAACAGAATAACTTCTTCATATACATACTACGTATACAGTCAACCTCTAAATATGACCAGATTCACTTTAGGATATTATTTTTTCGACGATATTATACTCTGATTACCGACATCTAACGCGAAACTAACTCCTAAATTACTTATTAACTGATTCTACCAGCTCGCCGCACACACCCAAATATTGTGTAACGTTTACTATGACATTTCTAATTATAAATACGCACTACACAATCCCCACTACCCCGAATAACGTTCGTGTGTGAGTGAGAAGTCTCACTGCTTTCCAGATTCAATCTTATTATTATCATTATTCAACGAACGTGCAGCCATCTGTAGGATTATATCACTAACGATTTACCGCAGTACGTCGCTAGATGGAGCTGAAATCTTGAAAATTTGCCAACCCTAAGAATTCTGCAGATTTGAATTACGAAGCTGCGAATGTTTCTTATTCCTATAATTTCAATAATATTATTCAATTTTCTACGCCATACTCAAGCTAAAATGAATATTATCATACTTGATGCGATCAGCGCGGATTAAATATTTTATCAAACTATTATCGATCGTTCAAGATATACCATTCATTCAATTCCTAGGTTGGCAATACTGTCAGTGTCTGTCAGCTGTGTTTTGTAACCCCCAAAAACACCGTGATTAGTATTTTGACAATCGTCAAGGACGTTTCTATTCGGGGCGTTAAGTGTTTATCCATCACTTTATACGTACATATACCTTCAAAAATTATCACAATTCCGAATTGTTAATCGAAATGACGCGACATGCGAGAAACTGTACAGCAGGCGCGGTCTACACGTACCATGAAAAGAAAAAAGACGCAGCAGCTTCTGGTTATGGTACAAATAGCCAACGGGTCGGAAAAGATTCTGTGAAGGATTTTGACTGTTGCTGTTTGACCTTACAACCGTGCAGATACCCCGTAGTGACGTGAGTATTTCGCTTTCGCTTCACGTCATTTTCATTATCAACAGAATAGAATATTTATGATTGCATACATAACCGTTATTCCGTGTTTTCCGAATCTATAGGAAAGATGGCTACCTGTTTGACAAGGAAGCGATCTTGGAGTACGTTTTAACGAAAAAGAAACAGTACGCAAGGAAACTTAAAGAATTTGAGAAACAGAAGCAAAAGGATGATGTAAGTCCCTGATAATAATAATAGTAATAATAATAATAATAATAATAATAATAATAATACAATATCAAGTAAATAAATAAATAATTCACGGACAATTCTTTGACTGGAATTGTTTTATATTTAGGATAAAACCAAGGAGGAATGTGCTAACGCGGAATTGCAGAAACTTCAAAACTTTTTAAAAGCTGAGAAAAACATTGTTTCTTCGAACAAATTACCCGCCGAAGAAGCGGCGGGGAGTTCGTCTATATCGAACATGAGTGACGGAAGAGATAAAACATTGCCAAGTTTTTGGATACCGGCTAAAACGCCGCAAGCAAAAGAATTAACGTTGGAAAAACCTGACAAAAATATTTACTGTCCCGTAAGCGGAAATATTTTAAAACTCAAGGATCTTATACCGATAAAATTCACAGAGGTCAATGATCCTGATGACAAACAATCACTGATACTTAAACAGGCACGATATATGTGTCCAGTTACACATGACGTTTTGAGTAACAGTGTGCCATGCGCAATTATCAAGACAACGTGAGATAAACTCTTTATTTACTTTGTTTGAGAAAAAAAAATTGTTTACAGAAATTCTCGATCTTGAATAAATTGTTTTCCTTACAGAGGGGATGTTGTGACAATGGAATGCGTTGATAAGATAATAAGGAAAGATTGGATACATCCTATAGACAACAGTACATTGACTGAAAGTGACATTATACCACTGCAAAGGGTAATTTTAATTAAGATGATTTGTTTTTTATTTCTTTCTGCTTTTTTTATACTACTGGTCAGTTATTTATTACGATTTTTATAGGGTGGAACTGGGTATGCAGCTGCAAACGACGCACTGGAGGGAAAACATCAAAGACCCGTATTACAAGCCTAATTTCTTTCCAAGGATTAAATTTCTCTTTGATAAATATTATTACCTATTTCTTGTTTTGTGAATGATAAATAAAATTTTCACTGGATATCTATTATATATATAAACACATTGTATACTTTTACCTTTTTTCCCCATATATCACACGTAGCAATTATTCTTGGCAAATAATTTAAAAATGGTGTTAAGAGATGACAATCGCAGATACTTGTATGATGTTATTTTTCTATTTGCATTTTTAATAAACCTTGTTTTTTTTTTTTTTTTTTGAATTTGCAATCAGTACTATTAATAATTTCTCGAAAATTTTGGCTAATTATAATCTATAGACGAGAAAGAAACTTTAATTTTATCGCAACGATTCTCACATTCAAGTTTCTTTCTGAAGTTCATTCTAAAAAAATTTAAACTTATTTTAACAGCGCGAAAATCTATTTTCACTCGACTTTTTATTTTCCCTACATTCGATGAAAAATAAGGACTGAATTAACAATCGTAAAGTGTTTATTGAGTATGCGAATAAAACGTCAATATATATTATAGATATACATGGATATTTGTCATTGGTCGTTATTAAAATTCATAAATTTGAATCAATTTACTTTTCTGAATGAGAACTTTTTCAAATTACACAATCGAATCGCATATGCTCATGTGTATTACCTAGCAGGACGGTGGTGCCCTCAATGATTACATCTATATAGTATCGGCATATGATTTAGCGAGCGTCGCGACGGCTCTCCATCGAGAAAGCGGCAATCTGTAGCGCGATGTGGTAAGTGACTCTTACCTTATCGCGTACGTAATTCAATATCTTAGATCGGCTGTATATCACCCCTGATCACTATGTGGGCGAAAATCAAGGATAGGCGAAAATTTGCCGATTGAGGTAAGTCCGATTATGTTAAAGAAATTATTTTCTAATTTTCACTAGACAATTATTTCTATTCCCGGGCTTTTCAAAAACCCTCTGCAAAATCTATAGCTCATCACACGTGTTGCATGTACTCATTATAAGCTCTTCTGCACCAGAGGCGAGTGCAGTTTTTAAATAATATACCTATACACTGGTACACATTACGATATGCAAAGACTTATGAAACGATAAGTATTTTCCATCACTTATTACAGATGAATTTAAAAGAATAAAGAAAAAATCGGTGTTATACTTTGTACACTTAAAATATAGCAAAGCTGGGACAAAATCTTCAGGGATAACAGTAAATTTCAAATTTGCATAAATCTTGGTAAGCTAAAACGAATTAATTAGTCCAGGCTGAAGTTTTATTTTAAATTTTCATCAAAAACGTGGATTAAAACGAATTAAAAGGAAAGAATTTTGGGTCAAAATCGATGATGTAGTCATGCTCAGTTCAATTTGATCCGAAATCTTCAAAACACGATCATTGACTATACTAGATCGTTTCACTTTACTGATATTCCTGCAGATTCAGAAAACTTGTATGACATTTATTAACTCATATCGGCCAAGTTCAACCGAACATTGACTGTACGAATACCTTCGCATGTTATGCAATAGCGTGAGAAATCAAGGTAGAAAAATATAGCAAAGAAAGTGATTGCGGAAACGCCGTGCGTTTGCAGCTGAGCGTTTAAAATACTGCTATTCACGCCTTACGTTCAAATTTCACCACAGCAAGACTGCAGCGCGTGGCAAGGCGTTGCAATTAGGTAATCTCGCGTACAATAATTGCAGTATATCACGAAATTAAAGAAATTTCACTTAATCACTTGTTTTACTAGGAATTATTATCACTCATAGACACTGCTTCGCTTAAGATAAAATTCCTTTCCTCGAACTCAACGTATACCTATGCATATGTATTATAGTTACACACGAACCAGGATTTTCCCTACGTTATGGAAATTTGTCAACCTGGATGATGTGGTCCTAATAACCGGCCACTTAATATTTCTACGCACGACGTATATTCAGAGATTCACAGTAATGCAAACCTGAATGCAATTATTATAAACAAACATCGCTATATCCCGACGCAAACTGCATACATAACGATGATCAAAACGTCGACCATATGTATATTACCCTACCCTGCGCATATACCTTCCGCACGTAAATATGTAAATAATATAATACGACTAATGTATTCATTTGTTCGAATGAATGAATCGATTTATCTTATCTCGAGAAATCTTCTTGTCAATTAAAGATACTGGATCATGCATCTCGATTGAAAAAAAAATTGTTCAAGAGATTCAAAAACACGAGACGAATCCTCCCGATTTTTTTCGCATTTCAATCTCGCCCTTTATCCGAAGAAATTGCGAGATTTATGATAGTATAAGTTGGAACTCGCCCGTTGCGCAATTATACACCGCTTATTGACTTTGAAATGAAAATAAATTGATAGTCGCATGAATCACATAACTTATGTATATGTTACGTCAATACCGCAGTATTCAATTATTTAACGTTTTAAACTAAAGGATTGCGTTCGGATCGAAAGTGGGGATGAACTGTGATCAGAATCGAGGGAAAAGTGACTCTGTATGTATATATTTACGTTATCGGTGTACTTTTAATTATAGTTCTTTATGAAGTTTCAGTTCACTCGACCTTCTCATTGTTTACGAGGCCTTAAGCCATTATTAACATGAATAATTAATATGCTCTCTATATGGTATACGTGATCGCAACATTACGTCTTGATCATTCATTGATTGTGTAACCATACAACATTTAAAGCCGAATATATTATACCGTCAAACGTGTAACTATGAAACCCCATTTAATTGCCAATTACGTTAAAAATTTCGAATTATTGCATTTCAATTATCATACAATTTTTTTTCTTTTTGTTTTTTCATCATAAATTATTACTCCGTGGCGTTCATAGTTCCAATGTAACGATATCATTCCGAGAAGAAGACAAAAATAAATACTTTTGATCAACAGACTCGAGGACGTCCACGTACGTTCCTTCAGATATGAACGTATATAATTTATCTATATATATTTATTTTATTTCTTTTTATTCTTTACCAAAAAGGAGACCTGTATAGTCTTATCGAATTCAATCCCGTAAAGTTCCGCACGGATGATAAAATCTTAATTATACTGCAACACGCGTGTACTCGTTATATACACCAGCAGTGCAGTAACACACCTATAATCTACGTGCTTAGGAAACTAGATAAATATCCCTTGCTTGAACGAGCCGTTGAAACGTCGTAAGAACTGTAATCTGCGGTATGACAGCTGCAGTATCCCTATAGACAATCATAATCATCGGTATCTCGTTTACAGACCTTCTCTTGTAACGAATCCTGTGATTATTTATTTATTATTTCTTAATTTTCAGGAGAGCAAATCAGATATTGCTGCAGTTTTCTATTTTGCGAACTTTTTTTCTGCCCCCAAGGCACCTCGTGGATCGGGAAATGATTATATAACGTTTCGATATCCGCGTAGTCGCATATGTATACTTCATCACAAACCGAATTACTCCAATTGACTCGATCAGTTTCCCACCGGTAGTGTACAGTTTAGAATTTATATACATGGCTAGATCTGATTTCGACCGCGGCTAGTTCTAGATAAATATCGTACCTCACAACGAACACGCTGCACGGTATATCTCACGAGGCCTTTCTCAGTTGGATAAGACCGATCTACTGCAAAGAGTCGATACCGAACCGTAATCCAATTAAAAAAAAAATGTCTTCATTTTTAAGTCGAAGAAATATATATGCCGTAGGGGTGCAGGCCAACAATTTTGCAAATTGAATTGTAGAAGAGAGAATGTTCCCAAATTCATAATAATATTTAAACAATTAACCCCGAATGCGTTAGATGCGTATATTTGCAAGGTCTGATGTAACGCGCAGATTACCACAGACCGATGAATAATTACGCAACTACTTGGACGCGTATCGGGAACGATTAGGTCGCCTGCAGTATTAAATTTTCTTAAGTAAACTTAACTTACGGATGAACTTTACAACGGCGTATAGGTTCTACATTTAACGCAAATATACAGAGGTATAGCTCGAGTCGTATAAAAGGTCAAAGTATCTCAAATGCAAATTTTACACACGCGTAACAGTATGATCGCATCATGTACTGTTGAATATACTGAAACCGCGGAGTAATGCCAGGCGTCAAGTGTCAGCCAAACCAGCGATCAATGCATCTCTCGACTTTCAATTCGTGCATTTTAATGACACTACTGCAGCACACCATCAGTATATCGAATTATAGTTATATTGAGATCTTTCGATTACCTCCAGCCTTGAGAAAAAGTAATTGATTCATTGGCATGATTTTTTTCGCGACTTGCTGCAGCGTTCGAATTCTTTTTATTGCGTATCATGCAAATTGCGATAAGAGATAGATAGCACGATGAGATGAAAGAGCTCACAGCCCAAACAGGAGACATCTTGAAGCCGATGACCTGACTGTTCGAATGAAATAATTCGGGGGTCCGATTGACGTCTTATACAGCGTACGTCTGTCTGGTTTACGGGTTGTTTGGCAGTTCATAATTGATCACTGTTGGTAGAAAGCTTGATTATACAATTCCTTGGGTATTATTATCCACCCTGTACAGAAAATCTTTCCATCATCTACTGCAGCATCCGGCGTAACGTAATTAGAACGGTACATACAAAGACGTATTGTATATCGCCCGCGGTAGAACCGGATGTACAAACAGTAGATATTGCACCTAGATCTGTGTATGTGAGAACTGGGGAAAAAATCCCCGAGATATTTTCAAAATCTGTTAGCAATTATAACGAACAATCCCATACAAAAATTATCGTCGAATATTATAATCGTGTCAAAATTAATTCTGCAGGATTTGGAAGTACTCGGTCACAGGTTTACCTGCAAACAGGTGCGCAGAGTGCTACTGACAGGAAGGGGACCACGATGACAAAGACTCACTCGCTCATCGTCACCTGATACCGATAATACTGCTTTTGGCATACTGCGCCTGTCTGTTTGATACGAATTGCTAGGCACATGACGAGGAGACGCACATCAAGATTCTCCCCTTCGTTATTTCCATTTCTTTCACTGGTCATTAGACTCCCATATTGCACAGACTGGATCTACATATTATCCGTTTAGTGTGAATGGAAAATCCAGATGGTGTAGTTGCTATCAGAGGCGACTTAAACCTCGCGTTATATTGGGGTGCATACATACACCTAAAAAGGGCATAATTGTAAAAAAATTCTATCAAAAGTTGGAACACTTGTTTCAAAAGTAAAAATCAACCGCTCATTTGGTATTTCTATGCAGACAGATAGACGAACTTTCAGTGTGCTTATTTCTATTCCAAAAAAATGAAAAAATTATCAAAGATAATTTGTCGATTTAGTAATTTGTTAGAAGAAATCTAATTCTTAACTATAAATGCAGCGGTTCATCTCGCGGTTATTAGAAAAGCAACCCCATTCAGGATTTCTGACTCCCCTAATCCACAGATTTGATGTTAAATCGAATCATATTGCTGTTTTCTTTTTCTTCTTCTAAAGGGTTGAATTGAACGATAAACTACGTAACGAAATGTCTGTAGGACTAAAACCTATACGATCGTTTTACGCAAAGCGAAAACTGATACCGAATTAGGGTTGGAAACGTCACTCGCCATGATAGCCTGTCAACGGCAGAGCTCCTCACGGGTTTACATAACGTTGGTCTTCAAATAAGTCCGTCGTTCTGCACTCTCGCTGTACTCCGGTCAATTATTCTCGCACTAAGGTAATTCGCACAGAAAATTAGGAATGACGCGCGAAGGAGATATGAACAATAAGTATTTTGCTTGGTATATCTACAATAACAATATCAGGCTCTTCTTCCCGAATTGCTTTGCTGCGTAGCAAGTTTTGATGACGTGAGTGATAATTCAAGGGTATAATTGTCTCAACCCAATTTATACATATGTATAATGATAAGAAGGAAATAAAATTGACGAAAGATTGTTTATTGAAAATTTACACTGGGGTGTATTCGAGGGGGTTGTTTCTTCGAGGGTAGCTGAGCGAGATGAGGGGGACGAGATACGGGCGCTATGTATACTTGGAAGATGTACCTGGTCCGAGGTACAAACAATTAGAAATTGATCAGCCAATTATAAAAATTCAGTGCAATTAAGTACGAGCTAATTATCACGGGGACTCGATTATTAAAACGTACCGATAATTAGAACGAGGAAAAATAATTGGTAATCTAAAAAAATAAAATTATTTTCAAGGTGAATCAAATCGCGAAAATCACGTCAAGTGAAACGATAATGAATCGATTTTTGCGACTGGAATTCATCTCACGCCTGTCTCATCGACGGATGGTCTTCTTTGTTTAAACTTTCGTTAATTTTCTTTTTAATTACGTAGACGCTGTATTTTACTCAGATTCGAATCTAATAAAATTGAAGTGCTAAGTATGAACAGTCAGAGTAATAGTAATTAGCAGAGCGAGAATAAATCCTTAAGAACTCCAAAATCTATAAACCAAAGAACTCCAGCTATAGTCGTTCAGGTTTTGTACCGGCGTATTTTTCTCACCTGCGGGTTGTGCCAATCATCGACTAATAGTCCGGGAGGTAGCGTCAAATTTCACCGGACCATTTTACCGAGGATGAATTTTTTAGTGAAGGCTTTTGTTATACTTTTGAGCCAAAATATCCATGTTAGCTGGACCAGATCCGTGACTTAAGATTGTGGGAGGCTGCGCATCTCGTAGGGAAAATAACGATTCTCGGAGTATTTTACTGAAGGTCATAATTTGCAGTTAGCTATATGATTAAATTATAATCGTGAAAAAGCATGTTAGCTGCATAATTTCTGTGATTTAACTAGTTAGCTGCGCGTATGAATATGTAGGAAAAATTTTGAAAATCGGACCATTTTACCGAGGCTGAAAATTATATACTGAATAGTAATCAGTTTGAAAATAATAAAAAATCATGTTAGCTGATGCTCAGGTTTGATTAAACCTGTTAGCTGCGCTTCCTTAGTCAGTGCGCGCTTGGACCATTACTGTGAGCGCTGCTCCGATTCACTTCAATATTAATTCATTTTCAACATCCTTTTTTATTGTAATTCATGATAAGAATAAATATATTATATATCAACATCAGAACGATGAAAAAAATTGAATTATAGATTGATAAAAATCAATCGATTTACGGTTATGGTATTATTGATATTTTGGATTGCTATACTCAAAATAAAATGTAAAAACTTCAAATTTAGAATTTTTTAATGTATAAAAGCTGCAAAAATATATATCATATATACATTTATATGAACACATCATAAATGTATATCGATTAATTTAAATTAATTATTTTCTTATGATTCATCAATCGGAGTCGGAATCGTTTCCGTCATCCTCTTCAGAGCTGCTATCTGACAGTTCATCGATGTCAGGATGTTTCTCTGCTTCCTGTTGGTCATCATTTACGGAATCTTCCAGTGTGTCTAAAAATAAACATTATTATAAATTTTCAATTTGTATTTAATAGCATAACGGACAATTTGAAACAATACCTGTTATTTCAGTGGCAATTTCATCGATCCGAGGCAATTGATCTCCTTCAAACCAAATGAAATTGTATTTGTTATCTTCTTCTTTCCATCCGAATTCTTTTGGAGATGATAGTGTCGGTATGCTCAGGTGGGCGTTGCTCCAAAGTTGAGCGATGTAAGAAGTTCGTAGAATTTGCTGCCTTAGCTCGGACTTACATGGAGGAAGCATCGACCCTTCAAAATTCTGATCCAATTTCAATACCTCATCTTTATCATTAAATTTGTATGCTTTCATGAATGTTGCAGCACGGGAAACATTTATATCATTGATCTTATTATGTCCATATATCCGGCAAACAAATTCTTCAACCTCAGAAAAATCGTAATCTTCTAAATCCTCGACAGATAGCTGTGATAAGTTCATCAGCGCTGAAATATACTTTGGCGATTTTCTCAGCAAATGAAGCGGCTTTTTCTTTCCTTTTCTATAAAAAGCTGGATTGAAATCACACCCAGTCAGAGCATGAAAAGCTGGAAGAGCTTTGCACAAGCTTTCTCCTAAAGTTTCATACAGCTTCGTGACATCAACGTATCTGCGATTATTACCAGTCCCCACTAGAAACTGAATATGCAAGTTTCCCTTCAAAGCATGCATATTTCCAAGCAATATAATCAATATATCCGTGTCTGAACATCTCACTGTAACCTTTCTATCTAGATCTATCTGGCATATATGATATATGATCTTAGTATCAGCCTCTTCCTGCAATGGGCACGAAAGCTCCTCTTCTATAGTTTTTATAACTTTGTTGTCAGATACAGTGAATTTCAGACAGGACTCGTAATTCACGAATATATTTTTGTTACCGATAAAAGCAGCCATGTAGTCTTGTGACCAATCATCGCAGAGAAATTTCACGAGAGCATCTTTGAAATATATGTTTTTCAATTCATTTGAAAAATTTGAAGGACGTTTTTGCTCTGGTCCTCTTATATCAAACTTATTCCCATGTATCCGTCCTCTCAATACATGTTCGCTATCTTTGATTGACGGTGTGAAATAGCGATCAAAGACGATCACTATTTCAGATGCATTGCTCGCTGTAAATGCTTTCAATATTTGTTTGGAGATACTTCCAAACGTCAGAGGTAGATCTTTCATTTGATGAATTACAAAGAATCCATCGAAAATCATGATGTCACATACCTCACACGTGTCGGATACCAATTCATCTTTTATCTCATTCTCCAAAACTTTGAACAGCACAGATTTGTCCGTCTTACATATTGCACCGTCTACATGGCACAAAGATAGCGGTATTGGTGTCAACGGATATGACAACACCGAATTTAAATCCAAATTTTTCTCTAAGGATAGTCTGAGCAATTTCCCGAATAGATTACGCTGCATTTTTATCTCAATAACTTTTCCATGCATTGCTATTTTCTTCTTAGCCACAGCATCAACGAACGTGAGGATTGAATTTTTCTTTATAGGATTTTCAAACCTACTTTCATCTCTACAACATTCTTCAATGAACTTATCTCGCTGCTGTTGTCCTAAATTAGTTGCATTAAGCAAAAATTTCTCTATTCTTTCATTAACTGATTGACCTGTCGAAATATTATAGAGTGAATTTTTGTCAAGATCATCGGAGAACGGATTGATGTTCTGTTTGATGTGTGTCATGAGATTTTGTAGTTTTGCTGAATGTTTTTTTATTCTGCTGATTTCAAGGTCAGCTGTCACATCTTGATTTTTTCGCAGACCTGCTCTATCCATCACGTGGCTAATAATAGAAGATCTTATACTGTGACTCTTACACCAACGCTGCCGAGCTGAGATCGTATTTGTCAAGTAACTTATACCAGTTAACTTATTTGCAGCGTCAGCGTTTATTGTTTGTTCGAGTGTTAGATCGATTGGTTGTCGCGAAAATGGTTTAGGAGTTCTTTTGACACCAAAAGATCCTTTTTCCAGCTGTAGTTCCAAGCCAGGGTGTGTTTGTTCCACTTTTATAAGTTTTTCATGGTAGAGTACAGTGTATCGAGAATAGTTTTGCTGATTAAAACAGAAAAACATACTCCCGATTAAAGGTAGTACGTATTTGAGAATTTCAAAATTGCCTAGTCGAATACCATAATTCAATATCAGATAATAATCGATGTATTCGACATACATCATATAAAACTGTGCAGTTTTTCCATGTTCTCCAAGTAGTGTTTTGGTCCTGTAATCTTTGTATTCATCAAGAATCTGTATTATTCTTCTATTTTCAATTTTCGGATTAACCGATTGAGTTTTCGTAAAATCTACCAAATAACTCTTCAAGTCATCGTTAATTTCGATTTCACAAATAGCTAAAAAGTTTTCGAAGTGGAGAATTTGTAGGGCTAGTGATAATAAAGGATGTAGTTTTTTGCAGCGATTGAAATGTTTTCCGGTAAGGAAAGTATTAACTGAACCACTTGCTAATATTTCGCTATTCACCATAATGTTAGTTATCCCACATCCATCTATAAATTTCCCTACAGCTTTGAAGAAAGCCATCATCACATGAAAAGTTCCAACATGAATAAATAATCTATCGAATTTCGGTTTCTCCATACTTTGAATTTGAAGAGCGATTTTGGCAATCGCTAAATCGTATGTTACTTCTATATAATCCATATGACACTCCACCGCCGTTTTCAAAGCTTGATGCATTGTTTCAAGAACAACAGCATTATTTGTCGGTGAAGAATTTATTGTTGTTAAGTACGATACTTTCTGTTGAACGCTCGTATCTTTGTGTATCAAACTGTTAAAACCAACCCATGCTGGTGTACCAGGCAATTTTGATTGATGGCACATCATCCAAGTATGAAACAGATTTCTCAATGCTGGAACAATATCATCATCATTTGCTCGCAGATTACTATGAAGATCCAACAACTTTTCTTTGTACTTCGGTTTTTTATTATACGGAGCTAATTCAAAAGTGACAGCATCTAATGACCGTTGTCTTTTCCTCGATGGCCCTGCAGGTAGACTCTGTTCAATATCGGAACTTTGCGTATTTGTAGTGTCAGAATTTTCCTCCAGTTGTGAAACATCAGTTAAATTTTGAAATATTATTCCAACTGTGTCATGTAGCGTATCTTTGCCAGTACTTGTATCCACATGACGATCAAAATTATTGAACGCAAGCCCCGTTTGTAAATTCGGAAGACGTACGATATCCTCCGGGCAAATATCTGATTGAGACATTGAAGACAACGTAGCCTCCGTTTCTAACTCTTCAAGCACTGTATAGCTGCAGCAATGTCCAAGTCTATTAAGTATATTAATCACTTGTTTACTATTTGTTAAACTTTTCATAGTCATTCCTAACGTTATGTGCTTTGATGTCTTCAATGTTCCATTTGATACTGCATAGATCAGATCTTCGGAAAACGAATTGGCAAGTCGTTGCTTCATTTCACTAATTCTTCTTCGAGCGCTTGTAGATATCAACGTCGAATAAAAATCTCTAATTATATCTGGAACAGTGCATTCTCCCGATATCAAATTTGTCGCTGTTACTCTATCAGGTAATGATTTTTTCTCTATCTTGGTGATTTCCGATCGTAAGATCATCGCTGCTCTATTGAGAATATCTCTTTTCTCGATATTATCGAGACTACTCTTCAATAAAACTCCACTAAATGGCTTGATTACTTTTTTTTTCTCCAACGAAACAATTGCTATTTTCCTGGGAAACAATGCTAATAACCTTTCCTCCAGATCACGAATTTCAATTACACCTACATAATTTGGCAGCTTTGTTTTAACATGATCGACGTACATTGTTTTCAAAAACGTTAAAAAATAACACTGTCCCAGTCTTATAACGTTTTCTTCAACGTATTCAGCAACAACATTGAAAGCACTTTTATGAGTATTCCTATTCTTATGCCACTCGGATTTCTCACTTCGCTCATTATCCTTGCTGATTACCTGGTTGTGAAGGGATCTTTTGCAGTGTGGGTGATAATATATCGCCTTATTCAGAGCTTCCTGTGTTGACAATCTGTCCAGCAAGTCAGTGTTTTCACTATCTATCGCGTAAGATTTCAAAGTCCTTATGGTATCTTTTTGACATACAGACAAAGGTTGATCCCGCCCCTTGATTCTCTTTCTAGCTTTCGTACAAATAATGCACATACATCCTTGTGATTCATTACTTTTATCATCTGTAATCTGTGATGTCAAGTCATCGCTTGAAATTGATTCATCGTCATCTTTCTCTCTCTCAGATTGCGCTACTTCCATTTCATCGACGATTTTTTCCTGAGTAACCGAGCTTTGACTAGAACTGAAAACATTATAAAATTGTCAAGCATTAACAATTTATAATTTCTAGATTTTCATTTGAAAGAACAACATTATAATGAAATTAATCTTGAAAAATCCATTTATTACCGAACTATAAATATATATTGCAGCTGTGATTGGAAAAATTTAAGAGTACAGAGAGAATCTTTCTATGAAAACATCCATTTTGATTAGTAGATTATATTGACTTTTAAAACAGAATTAATTCTACTACATTGGAAACTCAAAGGATGGAATCAAATAAAAACAAAATTTATCGATTGCACTAAATAAAAAAAAATGGTGTTCTCTCCATTAATTTTGTTGTCTTACGCAATTTTTACCAAATTAAATTGCTATGATTATGATACTCTATTTACGTTTCCCCTATTCAAATACATCTATACTCCAGCGATACTAATACTGGTCAAGCAAAAAATAATTGTCAAACACTAATATCATGTACATCTACAAATACGAAGGTCAACGCGCAAGCGAAAAATCCTGGTGTATTTATCTGCGTTAAATTGTCGTGTGATGTTGACGGGCGGGAGAGCGCACACATACATAACTAAGATAATATATATCGAACAGGCTAGACAGCGCGGCGCCTCGATTATGTAATATATTGAAACGAAAATTTAAATCTCCATTCTAGTACACTGTCAGCTGAGTCATAAATATGCAGCTACATTCGTAAATGAATTTTAGAAAGTAATGTTAACAACTACAACAGTCTTACTGAATTTAAAACTACAATACTCCAAACAGCATTTGATGAAAAATAGCTGGGAAATCTGGAGTTTACAGAGCAAAACAATATTTATATATTCATATATGTATTTATGATCACGCCAATAAAACGTACCTATTATTTGAAAAATAATGCAATAATCTATGAAAAATACGGAAACGATAAATACTCTTCTTATGACTGTAATTACCTCGGTTCATTTGTCGTTGATACTTCAGCTCTCAAGTCACAAGTTTCTGTTTCATCAGCATTCGATTTTGATTGAGACTGTCTGTGTTTTGGTGGAAGAGCACAAAATCTTTGGTAACAATTTCGATGAAACGCATGATTTTCTCCAACTTTTTCCGGCAATAGTACATCACTTGATGCTAGATGGTTTTGCTTCCGTATTAACAATACACTTTTGCACTTATTTAGAGTAATTTCACTGAGTTCAGTTAGTGGTTGACTTTTTTTCGAACAGAATATACAAACTGGCATCGTGAATCACAACATCCGAACAGTAACAAGCTACACTAGGCACTGCTATAGTGTTATATAAAGCGGTTAGAAGCGCTTCAATTTCGGAGTGGACAGATGTTTGGATACAGCAGATGTTTTTCGAACGTTGTGTAGAGAAGGATCCAGGTAGCTGACCTTTGAGGAACTCCGAAATTTCCAAAGAATGAGATTACGACATATTATTCTTTTAAAAAACATAGATTATAGTCAGGAATCGACTGATTTTTATCAATCTAGTGTAGATTTATAGTGCATTTATCCTCATTATATAAAATAAAAAAAAGGTTGGTGAAAATAATTTGGGATGAATTAATACTGGAGTGAATCGGAGCAGCGCTCACAGTAATGGTCCAAGCGCGCACTGACTAAGGAAGCGCAGCTAACAGGTTTAATCAAACCTGAGCATCAGCTAACATGATTTTTTATTATTTTCAAACTGATTACTATTTAGTGTATAATTTTCAGCCTCGGTAAAATGGTCCGATTTTCAAAATTTTTCCTACATATTCATACGCGCAGCTAACAAGTTCAATCACAGAAATTATGCAGCTAACATGCTTTTTCACGATTATAATTTAATCATATAGCTATCTGCAAATTATGACCTTCAGTAAAATACTCCAAGAATCGTTATTTTCCCTACGAGATGCGCAGCCTCCCACAATCTTAAGCCACGGAGTCGCGTCAGCTAACATATTGTTTCCTCACTTTTAGAGAGAAAACTGAGGTATGAAAGGATGGATATTCTCAGTAAAATCACCCATGAAAATTTGACGCTACCTCCCGGACTATAAGTATCGAGTGACCAACGGACCACCGCGTTGTTCAGGTCGAAGAATATCATCTTACCAATCAAAGGTCGACCAGAAAGCAGAGAATCAGCTATCACCTCAGGAAATGGAATAGCGGTGACCGTTCGGAGGGTGGTTCTCGTATTCCATTCGAAAGATGTAGATGTTACCCGTGAATTAACGATTTTAAATACAGCGTTGATTGCGTTGACCAGTTCAGCAACAGGGTATATGTCTTCGGATCGATCTTTGAAAAATTTAATCCCTGATAAAATCTGCTGAAATTGGCTAAATCGGACTAAAGTATCCGGTCGCCATGGCCAGTCGGCGGAAAGAAGATTGCAAAATTTTTAGCAATTTAATTGCCAAAGATAATCCTCGGACAGGGAAAAGTTTCTGTAATGGCCAACGAACAGCAAGCCCATTGATCCCGCTCGCGGATCGTCGAAAACGACTGTGGTCACTTCAAACGTTTGCCAATCTGGGACAGCTGTTTCTAATTATGTGCAACTGACGATCCAGATATACGCTAACAGCGTGGATACACGTACCACGATAAGCTCGAGCGATTATTTCCGACTAATTAATCATTGTACATGTTCGGGCATTCGATTTGTTACAGTAATGATGACGGTAGTTGATGAACCATTCGAAAAATGCTTGACAACGATTTAGCACCCGTCTTTCACCACCCCTTGTAGTTTTTGGTCTCCTTTTTCCTTCGATTTTCAACTGCTTCTCTAATACCAAGAATGAGATTTCGAGGATCAACTGGATGTCCGAGTTTTGAGGATGTAAGTCGGTAAAAGAAGTTGCAAAAATATTTTCAAGTTTTTTGAAAATATAGAAAAAATTGTGATGTATAGACACGCGTGTGTCTAATTCTTACATCTTATCATATTTACATGGTACTTCACGGCAGCGTTTCAAACTTTTCTCATAAGAATTCGTTCATCCAAAGTTTGCGCTCGTCCGTGGAGGAAAAAAAAGTCAAGTAGTATTCTTCAATAGATCTTATAGAATGGGAGTAAAAACATGTGTGTACTTTTCTCTTCTCTTCTCCGTTATTTCCTCTCGTATATAAAAGAAGTCGTACATTTAACAATAAACGAGCATCCAGTCGGATATAACTACCCACGTATTACAAAGCGAGGAATTTAACACCGTTCACATTTCCCTCAATCTTTCAACCCCGAGTAGAGCATACATCGGTCGTCTGAATATATCGCGGGGCGAAATTTCTATACGGCTTCAAGGAAGCTGCAGGCACAAATCTACACGTCTGCAACCTGCTGCATTATACATGGCAGTGAATTAAAGCCGAATAGAGAGGCAAGCACGTGAAGACTTGAAGAAAAATTTTAACACAATTTTCTTGAAGCGTCTATAACTCTGAAAAATTCACCGAAATTAGTGAGAAACCTACTCGAAATTGATACTGGAGGGTGGAATGGTCTCGGTCCGTTATTTCGGACAGGGAAAAGCCATGCAGCTCTTAACGATTTGGTATTTTTACCGAATAAACCGTCGCTTTGACGCCGCAACGCGCATCAGTGTACCGCTTAACAATCCCCCGTACGTATACGAATCCGCGTAACGAAGGAATTAACGCGCCTCTCACGATCAGTTCTGTATATGTATGTGTGAATAATGCATGTGTACACGGATTCGTACGTTCATACGTTGTGTAGAATAGGTACAGCAAGAGTACCGAGCACCCCACCTCATTGGCGGCGCGACCCCCAGCGTCGGGGCGCCTACGGCCGCCCCCAACGGACCCTGTATAAGCGCCGCGACGCAGGGCGGGTGCCGTCACTCCCACCGGCGTCGCGGCGGCACCACGTGGTCCTGATAGATAGCAGCCACCTGCGCCCACCTTTTGCCAGGTTTACTCCGAGCGCGAGTATCGGTCAGCGCGTGCGGGCGAAAGAGCTGAGACGTGTCGAGGGAGCATTACGTACAAAACTGTATCAGCTTCGTTGGTATCGCGGAGATTAAACGTCGTAATTAGTCGGTGTGCGTCGCGGGATGCGAGTCGTTTGAAACTGGTGCAGTGTACATACGTAGGGGGATAATAGTGATCACGTTCGTCAAGTTTATGCACTTTATATGCACTTCGCTATACGACAACGTACAAAATACCAAATTCGAGGATGCAGCCCCTGCTGCCTCTCGGATGTACTGCACTCACTTCAGTAAGCCAACGACCGCGGTTGACGCGAAGACAAAGTCAATATACGGATTCACTGATCGAAGATCGCGTTCATGTTATAATCCCAAAATTTTCTCGTTGAAATTTTATCTCTGCTTTCTCTTTTCGCTGACCTGGTACGTACATCGTTGTCTTTCAAAATCATACGATTCTTGTTCGTAATTAATTTTCGACTGTACTGCAATGCCGAACCAATTGAGTGAATAGTGACGTATCGATTAGTTTCCTATGCATTCATGATATTGGCAAAAATTTGTATACTTCTTTTTTTTTTTTTTTGTCTTTTTCATCAACGTCTGACAAACGTCAAATGAAGTCATCGTTGATAGATTCCCACAAGATTCCCAAAATGTAAACCATAAGCATTCCTAAATTTATTCGAATATCGAAAAATGATCAATTATACTCGACAAATGATCGGTAAGATCAGTGATTTACAATCAGAAATCCATGTCTATAAATTCTTTCACCTATTAATTACCAAAATTTTGAATACTGGATCATTCGAACACTCACCTCAGAGGTATTACTATAACACGTGAGTCTGCAGTATGACCTAGTCTTCTGTAATACGATGGTGAAGGTGATCGTGGCGGTTCACCCTTATATGCAGTTGGCTTTGAATCGTGAATATCGCGAGGGTCCGGCACGGGGAGAGTCTCGGTAATTACATGTAATAGGGTTCATCCTTTCAATGCCAATTACCTCGACAGTTCAAGAGGGATAATTGGCCAAACAATCGTCAAGTTTTCCGCAAATATGTTTGAAATCGAAAACAATCGGTGTAAATTGCAATTTTTTTCAATATATTCGTGGGAACGTTCATTGGAAAAGAAACTTTGTCGACCAGCTTTCTTATACCTACTAACGGATAATAATCAATTACTGCAGGCTCAAAGAACTTATTACTTTTTATCCTACGCTGCAGCACACGGATGTATGCATACATATGAAAGCCTTTTAATCTGAATAGCTTTGATTTCGTAAATCCATAAACTACCGACGAGGGTAAAAAAGTCGCTGTCATGCACGGAGTGGAGCACAACATTCGCCAATTAAATTTTTATCCTTAGAACACACGGGGGCAGTTGCGTTGAGCATTTAACCGCGTGAGAACCAAAACCGGACTTTACAGGTTTCTTTTCATCGGAACTTGATTCATTTGTACGCATACATTAAATTGTAATCTTTAGATTATAGATCGATCATGTGTCAATGAATTAATCGAATTCCGTAACTGTAGAGACTGATATACTAGATCATGGAATCTATATTATTCTTCATCATCTGCTTATCTTCATACTGAAAGACAATCGCAATCAAAATTACTTGAACTTCAAAAAAGAGCTCTTAGAAACGGTCAGTCATGTTGCCCGGTTTAATGCTCAGTGAGAGTTATCCGAGTATTAACCTCGTCGATTAGCTAGACAGCTGGATAGATCGTGTACCCGGTAAACACGGTAACAGCTTCTACCCATAAGTATAAAACTAGGAAAATGTCATAAAAATGAAATGAAACATTGCTCAGGTTGGGTAAGAGTTGTTATTAGATAAACATCGGCCGAGACTCTCAACTTTATGCTATGGCAGCGCAGGAAATGGCCTATACTCTTGTTAACTTGCCTGCAATTCAACTTAATGCGTAATTGACACGTGAACCGCAGACTTGATAGTCCCCTTCAATGAGAATTTTATTTAGCACGAACTGCAGTATAAACGAAATATCATTTAGAAGAGTGTACGGAAATCCGCAAAGGCTTATAGGTTGATAAAAAATGCATGTATTCCTTGAGGCTCGATTTCACCAGGAAACCGGATTTCAAACGTCTCAATATCGTACATTATTATTATCTCAGTTTTGCAAGAGGCTGCTGCAGGGCAATCTAGATAATTATCGAGACTCGCAGTTTAACATGAAATGGGCGATCAGATCGCAAAAATTTTTATCGAATTAAATCGATTAATTGACCGTTATATAGAAGTACGACTTCTTTTAATTCCCTGTATTATATGCAGCGTATTGCTTACGTAATAAATTCTGTTTCACACGAATCTCACATTATCCAATTACACACGGAGTCAGGCTTTCAAACTAAATATTAATATCCTTAATCACACACCGTATACTCGTGAAATCTTTCACTTTATTTCAATCGATAAACAATTTTATTAGCACATATTTCCATTTTTCAATGTGGTCAATGTGTATGTACCTCATCAGCTACCAGGTCACGAAAAGCTTGACAAGAACTGAATCTAATTGATTCATGATTATCGCAGTCTAACTCGATCATTGGAAAAAGTTGATGTTTAACTATTACTGCAGGACTTGTTTACCGGGTTAGCGCCAATTTATCTAATGAGTATTATGAGTGGTCAATCTGGAGAGTTCAATTCCAGATTCTGTTCTCCACAATTATTGTTCACCTCACGTGATTATAGTCTTTAAAATTCTGAGACTTTGTCCTCGCCTCATCGAGACCAGGGGTCATCGAAGACGTGATCGTTTTGATTAATTTCTAACGGCGAGTGCGTCCTAATTATCTGCAGATGGGGGTGGGTTTCCGGCAGACAGTGGGGGTGTTGTTGGGGGCGGTGCTCGCGGTGGCGTGGAGGCCTGCGTGAACCACGAACCCCATCCTCGACCCGGTACTCGTCGACACCAACGTCATCCACAAGTTCAACGTGAAGAAGAACACGAAGATCATCGTCAGCAGCCACCGGAAGAGGACCAAGGCCCGTTTTACGAGGGTAATAATCACCAAGGAGCAGAAATGGTCGCTCAAGAAATGGCCCAGGGTTATACCCGGCTTCTACACGGCGCCCAAGAACCACAGGAGTTCATATCTCTGGAGGAACTCAAGCCAAGATTACACCAAGATCAGCACAATCGAAACCACAATCAGACGGTTTCGACCACCACAAACGCCCAACTTTATCATCACCCGGGACAACAACAGCAATCTTACTACAACCTGAATACAGTGACGGAGTAAGTGATTGAAAAAGAATTGACTGCACGTAAGTTGTACAGAAAAAAAATTAAAACAGGAATTTTTTCGTCGGTCTCTAGCCTCTCCATCCTTGAATCTCTTCTGCTGCGAGTCCGGGATTAAATATCTTAGAATCTCGACTTTGAAAGGGGTTTTTCAGAAGCTTTTTGCTTCCTCCTTGAAATAACTATGTTGAGAAAAATTTTGAACAGAACATCTGAAGTTTTCCGAAAGCCTTAACAATTTTTTGCTGCAAAGTCATGTGAGAAGGAATAACTCGACTGAAGCACCTGTTAAAATTTCGTATCTGAGCCAAGATTTAGGCTCAACCGACTCAAAAACCGGTCAAAATTAAAAAAAAAATTGTCTCATTTTGAAGTTAAAACTTCGAAGTTCACGTGTAATTTTTTCAAATTTTTTCCAAGGTCATACAAGAACATGCCGCGAGTTGAAAACGGGAAAAAAAAATCGGTCCGAAGTGCAACAAAGTTTTCCATTTCTCACGTAATATCTCAGTACTCAATGGATCGGAAATTTTCCCAAGGATCTCATTCGATTCGAAATTCTTCAAGCTTTTCAACGGAGTATTATTTGAGACTGTGGGATTATTCCTCGTGGATATATCCAGCGTTAAAGATCCTGTACCTTTGATAGTTACTGTGGGTAATAATTCGCGTTGATGATGGGAATGTGGAATTTTTACATTTCTGTATGGCTCCTACGTAGGTATTCATAAAAAAAAAAAAAAAAATTATAAAACGACGAACATTCTAATCCCCGGCGCATCGCTTTCGAAGGATTAGAGTAGAACAACTTCACCTCTTTACTCACGTTCCAGTCAAAGTATTTAACCCAGTTTCTAGTCGACACTGACACTCGTCAAGGGCAGCTAAAGAGACACGAGTTACCGCTGGGTATCCCCAAGGCTCGTAATCTCATTAGCAGTCGGGTGAACTTCGCACACACATATCTATAATACAGTTTGCTTTAGTATAGACACGCGTATAGTATACGTGCGAGATATAATACATACAAATACGAATTTATTTAAATCTAATATCTGGCTTTGCTAATCAATTACTTGTCCAACTACCAGTTTTGTCGCGATAATTAAATGCGACTGCAGAATGTCAGATTGCCGGCTACATATTACGCAACCATGACTGTAATTAGGGTATTGATGACGTGCGCAATTAATTCCATACGTGGATTTGCCAGTCGCTCAAATCCGCTTGACAGATGACGTGCGGTTATAGACTCCGCGAAAGACCAAAGATTACGATGCAGGTATCATAGTTATCGGTCCTTAACGATTGATTTTTCATCTAGATTATAGAATTTACCCTTAGAAAAAAATGTGTTCGATTTTGAAGCCTAGGGCTCAACGAATATCGAGAAATAAAGCCGAAAGAATGCAAGCATACGAGATATTGCAAAGCTCTGTTATACCGTTCGATAAGATTTTACTTATGTACTTGAAGATGAAAACGGTTTTTGTTAGCAATAGCAACAGCCAAAAAATCGGAACTTAACCGAAGCACATATTATAAAACATCATTGGTCTGAATACATTGATATCTAATTATACTCGGTGTCGATTGTAAGACCAGTTTATAACAGAGTAACGATGTTTTTATCAACATTAATGGCACAGGTTTTCTTGATTAGCAAAAAACGATGTTTTATAGATCTACATACTTAATCATAGATTTTTTTTCTTCTCGCTATTAACTGTCGAGTAAGACGTGAAGTCGATATGCAATACTACACGTGATGCGGACTTTAAAGTTTCACTGCAACAAGCAAAAGGCATTTAAATCAACCATACATTCTTTTTGAATATATCTTCTCACTTTATATGCCCAATATATGTGCAATTTTATTTAATATTTTTGATGGTGGTCATTGACTTGCAGAAGCTCGTGTTCGACGACATATTTTGGAGGTATCGACGCGGGCGTCGGGGAGCTGACCGTGTCTGCAGGAGGCGGTGGACCCGGTGGAGGCGGCGTACCTGGATCGCAGGGACCGACGGGGGCTGAATCCGCATCTCAAATGGAAACTGATCAAGGAAGTGCATCTTCAGCTGACCATTTTCGGCACGCAAATCATCGCCATCATCATCACCATCATCACCATCATCAACACCAGAGCCAAAGTCAAAGCCCGAATCAGTACTCCGGGCATATTCCTCTCCATGCACAGCCCTCCGAGTCACCGTCATCCGTTGATGCAGGATTCGCTCCGATGTCCAGGAAACGGAAAATATCTTGCAAGTCTGTATTTTAACGGTTATCAATATATTTGCAATAACGAATTGTACCCTTTCCCTCATAAATATCACGATGCGAATAGGGCAAGTTGTCTGCACTGCGTTAATTCTGCGTGTGTATGAGCAAATCTTGTCGAGCTTGAGCCACAAACCTAACAGTAGTTTCGAAAAAGTGAGTGAAAATTTTTACGTATACGCGTCTATGAAGAATATATACTGTCAAGTTTTTTTTTTTTATATATTAGAACACATTGTCAATCGACAGAAATTTACCATAAATTCACACGGTAATAAGGGTGAAAATAATTTGCAAAAATTTCGACATACAACCCCGACCTCCCCTACGTATCATCCCTGTATCCGCACTGAAATACTTCAATGAACAAGGGGATTGCAAACTTCTATAAATATACCGCGATTTGGTTTTGGATTCACGCTAATCATCAGCGAACCGCCAGGTTTATAAAAAAATTGTATATATCACCGATGACACAATCCGAATTACCAAGGGTTGGGATTTTGGGGATGGTATAAAATGTTGATATCATCGCTGCAAAATTATTGAACGAAAAAAACGCGATGGATATCCTGAAAAGATAAAAAATACACGAATGTTAATATTCTGATCGGTTTTATTAGAGAAAAAATTTTCCCTGCAGGTTTTAGTGTTCATTGTTCAATTTATGTGCAACTAACTCAATTCACCGGAAGCCGTATATTATAGAGCGGAATAGAGAGATAAGTGTCGAAGTGAAGATGGACGGATTTTTCTATTTCCCTGTACTTGGCAAAGTGAAAGGGATTGAAATTTGATTTTAAACTCAAATTCAGATAGATAACAACGAATGTTCTATTTTAATTACATAAAATCTTGTTCATCCGCTAAGTTCGTCTTCGTTTCGAATTTACAAATTATCTCAGATGACGCGAGTTTAGCTCAAGTTATTTTCAGCAAAATCTGGATAGACTGACGGAGGCGGTCTTAGAGTAAAAGATACTAATAAGCGAAAAGATGGTATTAATACTTTGAAAGTTGATCGAATTCCTGTATACACCTACACCAAGTTTTACGACGAAGAATTTGCCAATCGCGTATTAGATTTATACACTCGGGCACGCCGATATATAGGGAAACCTCTAAAATGTACAACTGCCACCCCCGCCGCCTAAGGAATATGTATACGGTCTTCGTACCGCCACCGTGTAAATTCGCAGACCAAGTAATTGCTAATCAAAATGCCGGTTGTCCGTCAAAGGGCTAAGTTATTAATTATATAACGATGCCAATTCAGTCCCAATAAAAAAGAAAATTTTGAATACTTCAGGTTTCATCAATTTCAATTTTGATGATTTTTTTTTACCAAATCTGGGTTAGGCTGTTCAACCCGGCCTCGGTAATCGATTCTTTGAAAAATAATCACAAATACTGCGATGAATGATTGAATTTTCAAATTAGCTCTAAATTTACGTACGCCAAGTTTCAAGGCGACGAATTTGCAGTATTATTAGATTTATTATACACTTGGGTACGCCGGTATAGCGAGAAACCTCTAAAATGTCCAACTGCCACCCCATCGCTTAACGAATATATGTATACGGTCTTATGGTACCACCGCGGTGTGAATTCACAGACCAAGTAATTGCCAATCAAAATGTCGGGTGTCCGTCAAAGGGTTAAGTTAATAATTATTATACACCTTGGAAGATTTGTATCTTCTCAGACTACCGCAGGCTAATAGGAGAACGATCGATATTCCTCAAGTGCTCGATCCTTGTGCAGGTCGTTTCATGGGGTCAGACGAGCCTTTTCATGAATGAAATCTCGGGGCAAAAACGAACGAGACTGTTAAACAAACAAAAAAAGAGAAAGAAAGTCAAACATTAACTAATTATCTGGTTCACCTGGAGAGTAAAGTTTTGTGATACAAAATTTGAAACGACTCCCCATATATACGGAAGGAAAGAAACAATTCATTTTATTTTCGGAAACCGTACGGGGGTTGAAAAAATAATTTATCAAAGCTACAGCCGTCGATTGTTCAGAAAAAAAAAAAAAATACAAAACGTCGTTACACTTAGTCAATTAAACTTTGTCAAAGGGTTTAGAATTTAGATCGTGCTTCGACTGTGCTCACTCCATGATTTCTCGAACCGAGAAATGGTAACAAAGTGAGCAAGGCACCCCTTGACGGACAAAGGATCGAGTTGTGAAGCTGTATAAAATATCGAAACTTCAGAAATATTCAAGACAAACTAGAGTTCAGACTTTCCAATGCAGTAGCTACGTAGATATATACTTCATCATGGTCTAGAAATCTGTATAACAAATCAGATCGTAGTTTATACCAAGTTCGGGCGAATTGTAGAGAATATTTTTGAAAATCTGTAAATCGGAATTAGAAAAATGAGAAGACGATTACGTTCGTATTATGTTCGTTTCAGCGATGGTAGTGAATTGCAGGACGATATGGGGGACGATGCAAAATCCGTTAAGACAAACGACGACAGCAAAAAGTGAGTGAAAAATTTTTCTTTTCAATCTAATAATTTCACATTTAATCATCGGTATATGAATTCGAGTTTTCGGGAGACACACTGACGAGCTTCAAAAGTTGGGTAAAAATACCTTGACCCTCGACTGAGTTCGCGATAACTATCGATAGGGCTTCATATCGTCACTAAGCCAATAAACAATTCGAGGGCACATATCCGCCTGGGTAACTTTACAATTAGGCCAACCAACGGTATATTTTCAAAACGATTTGTCGTCATGAAATTTTCATCAATATCGTGGTGATAAGATGAGCTGAAAAATGTTCGTGATAAATCGCTGAACGGCCTTCGATCCGATAAATTTTTTTTAACAACTTAACATCGATTTCTTATTCCTGATATACGACTGGAGGAAATTGCAAATACCAAAAACTGGTTCAGCGTCATTTTTTTTTCACATCCCATTTTTCTCGTGCTTTGAAATATACAACGTGGTAAATTTCTGATTAATATATTCAATCAAAGTCGTGTAAGTATAAAATGGTAAATTCTCGCGTAGATATATAAATCGTTATAATTTATTTCTACATCGTGGAATCATTAATTAAATTTATCCTCGCACGTGGGTGGCAGGCAAAATCACAGTGAAATCGAAAAGCGTCGTAGGGACAAGATGAACACCTACATCACCGAGCTGGCTGTTATGGTACCGATGTGTACTGCTGTTTCGAGAAAATTAGACAAACTAACCGTTCTGAGAATGGCTGTACAGCATCTGAAGACTGTCCTGGGCGCCGCCACGCCGTACACAGAAGGCCACTACAAACCCACGTTTCTAAGCGATCAGGAACTCAAAATGCTGATCCTCCAGGTGAGCAGATCATCGAATAATATTAACCAATTACAAGGTCAAATATTATCTAAAATTCTGAATAAATTTCACCCCTAATTTTACTCACCAAGAGCTGCAGGAAGTGTGACGTATCTCTTATAGCACGATAACAGGAAAATATTATAGTTATACAATCTACTAAATATCGCCAGAAATTGTTACATCACAAGCTACGGCTTGGTAATGAATGTTGCATACTCGGATCGGGCGATCTAAAAAAAAAATTATTTCTAGTCATCCTAGACTAGGGATGCAATTTCTGAAATATTTTTTCAAAATAATTCTTATCAACGGTCATTTTCAAGGCTCCAAGAAGAAATTCATTTTTTTTTTTCTTTTTTTGATAAGATGTAACGGCTATGGTAGTTGGCTCAGGTGTAATGGTTCTTTGCTCAACTGTGACGAGGCTTCGATGTTGAACTTAGAGAGGTAGAAAGGCTTCTGCAGTTCCTTGGCGCGTTCCTTGGATATAGCGCGCGCGATTTCTCCGGCCCTCCGAGTCCGAACCGTACTTGTTAACTATTTCACAATGAAATTTTATAGTACTTTATAGGTAGTAGTGGGTACCTACCGTAGCTAACAGTGGCAAGAACGCGGCTACTACGGCGACCTGGTACGGTATGTCGGGCGTGGCCGAACACCAGGATACTTGCACCAGATATACATATTATATGACACGTAATGTGAAATCGAATAAACTACAAAAGCACAGCGATTGATAAAAGTATAGAAGAAGATAAAGAACAAGATCCTAAATCTGAATTTAATTTACTTTCGGCTAATGAAGTCTTCAGATCGTTAGATAATTCAAGAAGTCCTATAGCAGGGAGTGACGTCATTACTCCAAAGAAAGGTCAAAGTTGACAAAATTTGGGCAAACCTTATAATGTAGCTATTGTCTCGAAAGGTTCAATCTAAGATTCAATTAAATTGAGTCAATTTATACATCCAGCAGGGTGGTTTTGATTCTGCATAACGAGATTGTCGAGTAAGTTATGTGTATATGAAACAGATCTGCAAAAACGCAGACAAATTATCCGCCTGGGTATTGAACAAGCATGACCACCGGAGTACTTTCTCAGTCTCGCAATTATCTGCGAATGTGTTATATATCAGAAAACCCCTTCAGCTGTACGAAAGACGAAGGAAAAAAATATAGAAAAAAAAAACTAGAAGTAAGAAAGATATGTGCTCATACAGGTATATCGTCGTATAGTTTAATCCGTCTGTTTCAGGCAGCTGAAGGTTTCGTCTTTGTCGTGGGTTGTGACCGGGGCCGGATCCTTTATGTGTCAGAATCGGTGTCGCAAACGCTGAACTATTCTCAGGTAAGTGACTTTCTTAAGCCTGCAGTACGATGCAGTTATTAAGCCGGTTGTTGCATTCTCAAACAGTCGACTATACACTATAATATATCTATTCAATGTATGGATATACATACGCATGTGGCACACCCGTCTCTTGGTCACTACAAGGGTCACCGCCTGCCATGTTTAATGACCCATTATCTCATGTATACGCTCAGAATCGGTCAGCAGTAAACTATCGAGTCCTGCAGATTTTTCTCTCACTATTGCAAACCTCCCATTGTAAATCGCCACAGAGAAAAACTCGAGAATTATTATAGATCAAGTCGAAGATTCTCGACGAAAAGTTATCGATCATTCGACATTTAGTGGATTTCACTTGATTTTTTCGGGGAATCCAATTGGTAAAATTTAGTGAAGCTTCAGTATACCGAATGCGAAATGTATAAAAAATTGAATCTGCCTATAATCAATCCTCTGTTATAATCTGCTGAGATGATTCTTGCCCACGTTTTGGTGTAAAGTTCATTTCTGGGTCCTTCAGAACTCTGCATAAGGATCGAGATAAGAGCTGATTCCTGTGCGCGCGTTATTCTATCATTATTAATGTAATTTTTTCATTCATTTTCCTTGCGGCGTTCGTATAATATATTGATATTTAAACACTGTCGCCAGAATGACTTGTTGGGTCAGAGCTGGTTCGACATCCTGCATCCCAAGGATGTAGCCAAGGTCAAAGAACAGCTTTCCTCGTCCGATCTTAGCCCGAGGGAACGTTTAATCGACGTAAAGAGTGAGTAAATGAATCTATCCAGCGTTACACTAATACCATAAAAGTACAGAAATGTGTAATTTGTTATGAGCGATGATGTACAGAGCGAGTATATCTATGTACCACATATTTTTGCATGTTCGTCTACCCAAGTTTCCTTTCATTTCTACTTATTTTCTATAAATTATTAACCCTTCACGCATATTATTCGCGCTGCAACTAATGATTATATATACCATTTGGCAAGCTCCAATCCCATAATGCAGACGTATACGTTATTTGCATTCTCTAACAAATGTCAGCGATACGAAAAATGCTGAAAATATACGCGGTGTTAGCTGCATATCGCAGAGAAGCATCATCCGTGACCTAGTAGAGTATAGAGTTTGCGAAAGTTGTCCAAGAGCTTGTTAATCCATCGCCGCATCGATAGTTATAATCCGACGCTTTCCCGTGTAGACTCACTGCTAATCCGCGTGGGCGAAGATGCAGTCTGTGATAAAGATCTAAAATTGCATTACATGTACGTATATGGGGCATTCTCTGCGAGGTATGAGCCACCCCCAAATTCGCCTATTTTGGAACTGGAGTTTGCTCTATCTTATAGAATAACAAAAAAATGTCGAAATGGCACTTGCAACGTCATGTTCAATCATCACTGTAAAATACATTATTTTGCAACTAAATTGCATTACTCCTACAGGTGATTCCGCTCTCGCTTATTGTCATACATATGCAGGCAGATAAGAAATTGAAAATGAACTTCCGGACGTGCAGTTATAAATCATTAAGTCACGCGAGATTATGTATACCTAATGCCGAGACAAACCAGAGTGCACGGCTTTCACGCCGGTGTAATTTCTGGTCGCGCGACTCACTCCAAGTCACGAGATCCTGAGCGGAATTTGTTGTTAATCGATAAAGCTATAAAAGTGTAAAGTAGGAATGGGCTTTATACGAATATACAGTCCAACAGCTGATCAGTTATTTATTCATTCTCATTGATACCTGTCAGAAATTTTTTATCTATTTTCATCAATGTCAATCTCAGCCATGATAAGACTACTCGAGAAACGATATAAGAAAAAAAGGTTTAATTATATAATTCACTGATTTATTCTTCAGCTATGCTCCCGGTCAGGACTGACGTGCCGCAGGATGTTTCGAGACTTTGTCCGGGAGCTAGAAGATCGTTTTTTTGCCGCATGAAACGGAAGCTGGACAATATACGCGGCGGGGATCCCCAGGTTAAGGAAGAAGCGGATACTACCACCGGATGTCACAGGCGTAAGAAACAGCAAAATAGTGGTGAGTTTGAGTGAATTTTTATAATCAAATTTAATCTCGAATCGAGAGAACCGTCTCGTCTGAATTTTATCAAGTAACGAACCCCTGAGTCATGTCTAAGAGTCGACCCAATTTTTTTTTCCATTCCTTTAACCGATTTTGATAATTTTCAACTCAATATAAAAAAAAAAATGTGAATCAAACCCGGAATGGTCAGGGTCAGACGCTGCTCGAATTTGCATGAAATTCCCCATACGTATGTACCGCGCGTGATTGAGCAATTCAAAATACAGGGAAGGGACAGGACTCGAGCTTTGTACTCGGTGAAAGGACCTCGCCTAGCTGTAGTCTAAGGACACGCATGTCTGCCTCTGCTACTTTAAAGTCTGGATTCATCTAACTGCGAGCTGAGTCTCTCGTTCGTTTTTTTTTGTTAAAAATTTTGTTTCGTTTAAGTTGGAAGGTTTTTTTTGGTAGATTCTTCGATAGCTTAGAAAATAATTCATTTGTATAAGAAATTGAAATTTCCTTGAGGTTTTCTGCACGAGGGGATTAGCCTTCCAGCAACGACTGAACACTATTGCTTGTTTATATGCCTACATACAAATACCAAGTTTCAATTGCATAACGGGATTAACTTAGATTACGATTAGCTAGCTTAGCGTTTTCGTTCCCGAGGCAACGTATCTAGGTACGTACATGGCTGATCCAATTACTGGCGTATTCCTTTGGCGTCAGTCTCTGTAATTATGGTTGAATCGCGAATTTATATCCCCGCGAAATTTCTCGGCGATAATAAAAAGCGATAATAATATCTCACCCAATTAACTCATCGTTCATCGTTTTTGACGAACTCTCGAATTTTGTACTTCACCTTGCAGACCGTAAGTATTGCGTCATTCAGTGTACCGGATACTTGAAATCTTGGGCTCCGGCAAAAATCGGTCTCGAAGAACAAGAAGGCGAGGGCGACGGAGAAGCTTGCAATCTTTCATGCCTCGTCGCTGTAGGTCGTGTGCAGCCACCGCTTCCCGCATTTTCTGCACCACGACGACCACATTTACGCACCATACAATTCGTTTCGCGACATGCTATGGACGGAAAGTTTTTGTCGGTTGATCAGGGGTCAGTATAGATATTTCCGCCACTTTATCACCATTCCTCGAATTGGAATGATAAAAACTTCTCATTTTATGCGGGAATCGAATTTACATCGTTTACAGAGCGACACTGGTGCTCGGCTTTCTCCCTCAAGAATTATTGGGCACCAGCATGTACGAATATTACCATCACGACGATATTCCTCACCTTGCAGAATCGCATAAAGCAGCGCTTCAAGCTCCCGAACAAATTACCACACAGGTAATTATCGAATGATTCAGAAGCTCGGCGAAGATTCATATCTCTCGTAGAAAAAAATTCATATTTTATTTATGGTCGATATTACAGGTGTACAGGTTCAGAAGCAAAGAAGCAAGCTTTGTCCGGATGCAGTCGAAGTTGAAATCCTTCAGAAATCCTTGGACGAAAGACGTCGAGTCACTGATAGCGAAGAACTCTGTGATCTTGTAAGATCTTTGAATGATGAATTCCCGGAATTTTCCATAACACAGAATCGAAAGATAATACATTTCTATTCACAGTTCCGACGCGAGGCAAGTCGAAAGTAGCGCTACAAGGTCCGAGGGGTCAAGCGTTCAAGAAAACTACGATTATTTCACCCAAAGTAATTAATAACGTATCGATACATAATTTAAAATTTCATTTTTTTTTTGTATCTAATCTTCCTTCTCTTCGTTATTTCCAATTCAGGTAACGGTGGTCTAGAAAAACTGATCACAAGTCACGTAGAGGTGAGTAAAATCGGTCGACAAATTGCCGAGGAGGTATTAGACTCTCAACGCAAAAGCGAGGACTCATCCCAAGGGAGCAGTCCTGACCCTGCCTCGGAACCTGCCTCGCGTATTGCGGAGGTATATGAGTAATTAAACTATACGCTATTAGCTGAGTTTATACCGAAACTCGTACATTAACGGTAATAGAAATGATGCTATAATGAAATAACGTCTTTCTGTTTATCACAGCCACAGATATCGACCACCGTATCTCCCGAAAGAGTCTTGGACGTACCGGCCCCTGGAATTAGCAGCGATAATAGCAGCAGTGATCCGACTCCGCCGTTCAATCACATAAGGAATAATGTGCAATTGAACAGCATAGCCAATGACCAAGGTCAGCCTTGATCTAATCTTTGAAAATTTTCAATTGTTTCAAAAAAAAAAATACAGTATTCTGATTTTTGTGTTCTTCATGCAGGAGTCTCCCCGGACGAAAGTATGATGGAAATGATCGGCGGTTCTATTAATGAATCTCCAAACCCAATGCCAACTGATGGCAATGACGAGGCGGCGATGGCTGTTATAATGAGTCTTCTCGAGGCTGACGCAGGTTTAGGAGGTCCTGTGGATTTTTCAGGACTACCTTGGCCGCTTCCATAAATAAATTGCGATTTTTTTTTTATCGTAGAAAATATACACTAATCGTGAAGAATTGAGTTGTATCTCAGGTGCTTATAATTACGAGATACAGTTCTTAATTGGTTGAATAATTAATAATGTGACCATGATGTGTGTAATGCCAAAATCGATTGCGAAGACTATATGAGAAATCGTTATAGAAAATGTTTGTTTAAAATACAATTTGAATAATATTCTGTCTGTATATGAATTATTTATAACAAAAGTGAAAATGTGATCTCCATCGAGTATAATTAGTATTTAAAAAAATTTATTATTACGATGATGTGTAAATATATGTATAGATGTATAGTGCGCTGTTCAAGTGATACATATACCTGATTATATTATAGGAATTAGGGATATTAAACTTTGGAATTCAGCTGGTTTGAATTTCCTTTATAATAATTATAGTTGTACGTATGTTATAATTTAATGGTATGTGAGGAAATGATCGTTGTAATATATAGCATATAAAAATTTGATTTGGGAAAAAATTTCATTCAACGCAATTGATTCTTAGTGTCGAATTTTATTTAAGGATGAAGAAGATGTGGAATGACTCTTAAATTCGCTTCGTGATCATTGCCTAGTGATGTTTATATCGTACGACTAACTTGGATTAATGAGATGATAATTTACCATCGCGATTGATATGAAACGGTGCGATTATTGATTATAATTAATTATGAATATAAAGAGGAAAATTTGTGTGTACAATAAACAACAGAGGACCAAAGACTGTGAACAGTGTTTATGTTTTAAAAATTCGAATCGAGTTCAAGATTTAATATTAATAAATAGTGAACTGAGGAGAGAGAGAGAGAGAGAGAGAGAGAAAGAGAGAGAGAGAGAGTTCGTAAAGGTCCAATTTATTCTACGTCTGGATGTTTAAGGTTTAAATGAAAATGGAAATCTAGGGTATACTTAATATACATCGATGTCTGCTACTATAACAATGATCAATGTTTAACGACGATCGTTTATTTAACTTAGGCAAAATAACATAACGGATTAGATGATTGGTATTGTTATTTTATTGACTGAATGTTATTATTTTTATTATTTGTTTTTTTTTTTTTTCTTTTGGTTTAACGGTTGATTTATACTCGCGGAAGTATGAAATTATGTATAAATGTATAATTTTGTTAAGTAGGTGATTTCACCAATTATTGGTCCGGTTTCGTACCTCCAATTATTAGATTTTGTTGCCCCTTCTCATATAGCTTTTCCAGCCTTCGGAAGACCTAATTTTTTTGTTTCTTTTTTATGAAGCGCGAGATATCAATTTTTGTGATTTTTGAGTTTTTGACGAACTCGTGTACTTCAAGAGGTAACTAACGAATTAATTGTACTCCAATAAGTATTTTTGACGGATATTTTCCGTTCCACGATTTAGTAAAAAACTAAAAAATCACTCAAATTGATCTCTCGCGCTTCATAATATTAAAAAAATATGTAGAAAATTATTTTGAGACCTTTTGAAGGCTGCAGAAGACATATGAGAAGGGACAACAAAATCTAAAAATTGGAAGTACAAAACCGGACCAATAATTGGCGAAATCACCTAAATATACAACAATTACAAAAGAAGAAAAAGAATAAAAATGTCTACGATCGTGATTGCTACGGTACCTCTAACTCTAGTCTAAACTACCTAGACATAATATTATATCTTTTTATACATATATTTTATTTTGTCAATCAATCAGTAATAGTTTCTAATTAATTTTTCGAATCAGTTGTAATTACCAAGTAAAGTGAATAAATAAATAGATAGATCATAGTTTACCCCGCAGTACACTATTGTAAGAGAGAGAGAGAGAGAGAGAGAGAGAGAGAGAGAGAGAGAGAGAGAGAGAGAGAGAGAGAGAGAGAGAGAGAGAGAGAGAGACATTTATTAGGCGCTCTGGGATGGTATCCCCTCAAGCGCAGTAACATAGTAAAGATACAATGAGAAAAATAATTATAAATGAACAGAGGTATCAGTCAGTATTACAAAATTAGCTGAGTATAAAATAAACAATGATGATTAAACAAAAATATAGTAAAGTAAAGCAGATAACAAATAAAATGATTCAGAGGCTAGATAGTTACGAAATTAAGAAGCAACATGTGCATACAAAAAGTTGCGGCTGCAGCCGACTTGAAGCAAGTACCTCCATTTGGTGAAAGGCATGAGGGAAACTGCAGAAAAACCTACGCCAGGTACGCAGTGCACACAGAACAGTAAAAGCATATGTAAAATGTAAGAATAAATCAAGGTGGAAGAGTAAAAGAGAGCAGATGATCAAATAGCGCCCTCTTGAAGATGCCAGCACTGGAAGAAGTGCGGATTTCCAGCGGAAGACTGTTCCAGAAACGGGGAGCCGCAGACATGAAGGAGTTCATGAGTAATTCGGTCCTGCATGGTGGCACATGGAGTAGATCGAGAGGGGCTCTCGTAGTGCGATTTGATACAGGTCTTCGATCCAGAAAGACGGACAGGTGAGATGGTATACCGGTCTGAATTACATTGAACACCAGACATCCAAGAAAGTATTGTCGTCTAGCTTCAACCTTGAGCCATTTAAGTTTACTATAGTATGGCGAAATGTGAGCATCTTTCCTGATGTCGAATATAAATCGTACGCAGGAGTTCAGCGCTCTCTGAAGCTGCAGGTTAAGTCCGTCGGTAAGATCCAGATATATCGTACAGCAGTAGTCGATGTGCGGGAAGATCATGGAGGAAATGAGACGTTCCCGCAAGGCACAGGGGAGCAGACTTCGGCAGAGTTTTAGCTGGTACAGTGTTGCGTTAATCTTCTTGGTGACATTCGCCACATGGGCACTCCAGGACAGAGTGTTGGAGATAGTAACTCCGAGATGTCGCACTAGATCGGAGTAAGGCACAGCATCAGCACCAACCACAATGGTAGGTAGGAAGGAGAAGTCGATGGCCTTGATGTAACGACGGGTGCCCAGTACCATCGCCTTGGTTTTCGCACCGTTCAGTAGCAATCCATTCCGTGTGGCCCAGTCGGAGATGCGAACCACATCCTCGTTGACCTTAGCGATGCCCTCGGCGAGCTCATGAGGGTAGCAGTGATGATAGATCACCAAGTCATCCGCGTAAAGATTCCTGCTGGAGTACCTAAGACAGTCTTTAAGATCAAGCATATACAACGTAAACAATAATGGACCAAGGACAGAGCCTTGTGGAACGCCATTGATGACAGGCCGCCACGAGGTCGTGGAGCCATCACCAGGTCTCAAGGCCTGTTTGCGACAGCAGAGATAAGTACAAAACCAACGTAGTGCAGCGTTAGAGAACCCGAGAAGCCTGAGCTTGTCGATAAGCAATCCATGACGGACCCGATCGAAGGCCTTAGAAAAGTCAAAGAAAACCATGATAGACACCTTGCGGGTGTCCATGGCATGTCTCACATCATCAATGACACGGATAAGCGCCGTGTGGGTACTATGTCCTCTTCTGTATGCAGACTGATGAGGGTCCAGAAGATTCCGTCTCTCGAGGAAGCGCATAACCTGATCAGCAACGATTCTTTCTAAAGACTTAGCTAGCGAACACAGGATAGAAATAGGGCGATAATCATTCAAGTTCACAGGTGACTTGATTTTGGGGAGAGGGCAGACAAGTGCTGACTTCCACAGCTCAGGAAAAGAACCTGAAGCAAGGGAGGAAGAAAAAAGATGGAGAATATGCGGAAGTAACGAAGGTAGGGCAAGCCTAATGAGGACCGAGGAGAGACCATCAGTACCTACAGATCCTGATTTAGAATAAAGGAGAGATTTAGCCAAAATATCTAAGGAGATATTTTCAAAGTAGAACTTCGAATCATCATAATTAACCTCACCCAGGAACCAACGCTCCAAGGAAGAGGAAGAGGAAGAGGAGGCATCGCGATCATCGCCGCCAGCGCAAGCGAAGTGAGCGTTCAAAGCATCGGCAGGTACCGCAAGAGGGAGATTGGAAGTACGCGATCGAACGAGTCCTAAGCGACGTAATTCATTCCAGACCGTTCTATGATCTCTGAGACCTCCAAGTTTTTGAAGATAGTAAGCTTTCTTGGCTGCTCTAACCTCAATCTGCACCTTGTTACGCAGGGATTTGAACCTATCATACAATAGCACTGATCTGTTTCTCCGCCATTCTCGACGAGCTCTGTTTCGCTGTGTCATTAAGAGCTTGATTTCAGGCGTGAGCCAAGGCGCGGGAAGCGTACGCGGACGCACTAGATGAAAGGGCGCAAGACGGTCAAAGCAATCGAGTGTGGCAGAGTTCAAAAACTCAACTTTATCGTCGATAGATTGTGCAAGGTAGAAAGGACTCCAGTCAATCGCATCCAGGCTCTGCAGCAATATACGTTTATCAAACAGACGAAAATCGCGACAGGTAAAGGCACGAGGTTGGTGACGCTGTACTCTAACATTGAAAGAGACAGAAATTAGATCGTGTGCCGATAAAAAAGGGACATCATGCTGACCGTGATCCATCACTTTGTGGGGATCATCAACTATACAGAGATCCAACCAAGTAGAAGAATCACGAAGGTTGTGAGTAGGCTGATAAGGAACTAGATAGAAGTTAGACGAATCGATGAAGCCCTGCAAATGATGTTTGTCAAAGGTGTTACCGTTCATATCCGTATTGAAGTCACCCAAAATTGCGAGATTAGAGTAAGATGGAGAAAGGACTAGGAGACGGCTCATGAATTCATCCAGATGACCAATGTGTGGAGGACGATAAACAGAAGCAAGCAGTAGCTTCGATGAGCTTACCGGTGATATCTCCACGAGGATGTACTCAGGTTTATGCAAATAGGTGCCACCAGAAGATTCCAGTACGCGAACAGGAAGTGAGTTGTGGACAAAGATGCCCACGCCGCCGCCGCCGCGTCCGACTCTGTCACACCGAAGAAGTTGATAGCCAGGAAGTTGAACAAAGTCATCCGAGACAGCAGGTTTCAGCCAAGTTTCCGACATGCAAATAACATGGTAGTTAGAATTATTAAAGAAGACACGAAATTCATCCAGATGGGCAACAAGGGATTGACAATTAACGTGACAAATGTTAAGCTTGTCATGCGAATCAGACAAGATTCTATCCATAGTTAATGTTACGCACCTTGTCAGTTAGACGCCTACTGAGTATGGTGCACTTCTTGCCGTCCAAGGCGGAGTGCGAGGTGTCTTGCACCTTAGCTGCAGTACAATTGAAGCAGCAAGGTGCATCACCTCTCTTCGGGCAGTTCTTCAGCTCATGTGACCCGGAGCAGTGACCACAATGAGAGGCACTTTTGCAATCCTTAGCCAAGTGACCAAAGGCGAGACATTTAAAACATTGCCGGACAACAACGTGATCCTCAAAACGGCAGGCTGAAAATCTGAGATAGATGCGGGGATTAGGAGTATTACGCAAGCTCTTACGTACCTGGGGAGGCACCTCAATGACACAACTTGTGCGGGTACGACCTTCCTTCCCCGGAAAGCGATAGATGACCTCAACTTCAGGATTATCAACGCCGCCAAGATTCAGTGCTACAAAATCAGATCGAATTTCATCTTTACTCATGTCCGCAGGAATTCCATGGACCACCAAGCGAGGATTCAATTTGGAGTCCTCTCTGACCTCGAGACCAGCCTGAGCAAGCGCCGGAAGAGCACGTACCCGATCAACGTTGACCGAACTAGCCTCGATCCGAATTGCGTTATTACGAGCCCCAGAAACACGCTCAACTTTCATAGCTAGCGATGCAGGATTAACTGCCTTAAACAAGGCATTTTTCGTTGCAACAGATGAGGAAAATTTATTAGCTGCTGCGGCCGTAGGGGCTATGACAAAACTAGTAGTCTTAGGTACTTCAACAATAGGCCCTCTGGGAACGCGAATTTTAGAAGACGCACGATTTACAATAGCTGCATATGATACAGCGTCACGGGAATTGGAGGTGGCAGAGATAGTTTCCTTGATACCATCACTACAGGCCTCCTTTGCACTAGCAGAACATACCCGAAGGACTTCAGTGCAAGATTCGTTAACTGCTTTGAAACACGCGCGCGAGCTGTCAGTTTTTCCCACGAGTCGGGAATAAGCTAAGGCCAAGGAATTGAAAGCGGCTTGATAGCTAAGAAAAACCTCTTGCAGTGCCGTCTTTTTATCTACAGTCTCACGCGACGATCTGATATATCTAAGAAATTGACTATCAAGATCAGACAGTTTGGCTCTTGTAGAATCTAAGTCAAAATCAGCTGTAGCGACAAATGACAAGCGGTGGGGAACAGGCAGACTGTTTATAGGCAAAGCTTCATCATCGTCAGACATGGTAGAGGCATAGGTATACAGCACGATGAGAGTATACTAATGTAGGTGTAAGTGAACGAAAACAATAATAGAGTTAGACGCGCGCATCAAACGTGCGCACGGAGACAGATGCTAAGAGAATAATCAAGCGCTTATGAGCCGTTAGATGACTTAGAAAATACGGAATAAGTAACTAACCAGTGAAGACAAAAGCCTACCGTGATATCCTGGACCAAGAAGTACCACTCACCCACCACAGGAGTACGATCAGAGGAGTTAAGCCCACAAAGATATAGTGTAAAATAGAGAAATACAAGGAGCGACTGATAACGTGACAGACAGCAGAGCCTCTCCATCAGAGAGAGAGAGAGAGAGAGAGAGAGAGAGAGAGAGAGAGAGAGAGAGAGAGAGAGAGAGAGAAAAAACAGAATAACAAATTCGTTTATATTTATTGTTGACTGTATAATATAATTCAGTCAATGTATTTATTCATAAAATCTTTAAATTCACGTACAAAATAGTTATTCTTGATTCTTGATCATGTTTCGTTAATATTCGTATATAACTATATGTAAGAACGTCGCGTCTTGGTCAGGTATCATAACAGCAAACAATTTGTTATTCAAAGACAAAAAAAAATTAGTTAAATCAGTATATAGTCGAAATTATCAATTATCAACCAAAGACACGATGAAAAAAATTAACACTTTTTGTATTATTCTATCGAGTGTTATCTCATACCAGCGTCTTTTTGGCTCCTATTCTATAATAGGTATTCTAAAATATGTCATATCAATTCAATATTCAAATTAATTAATTTTCAAATTTTTAGACAAATGCACGTAGGAGGACTTAATATTATTGTTAATTAACAATGTGTATTTAATGTAAATATACAAATTTGAATTAAAAATTTGTTATAATGGTTTCTTCAACTTAATTCCTTTGTATTTTGTATTTTTTTATTCTAATTTTTTATTATTATTATCATTAATTGCACATTTTACATGCAAATATCTATATGCATTAACATATAATGAGGGAAATGTACGAGAGTAAGACAATAATCAATAAGATAGAAAAATATTACACTATCGCGAAATTTCAGAAGATAAAAGAAAAAAAGAGACCAAAAAATTCCTCATTTTCAAGTACAGCTTTTACACCGTTTTTTTCCGGCTGTAGCTAATTCAGTTTTTAAACTGATTTTTGAATCTCTTAGATTTTTCATTGAGCATAATTATTTGTTATTTTTATTGATCAGTCGGAAGTCTCCAGCTGTAATACCTCAGCTTTGATCCTGTGCTTTTTTTTGCTTTTTTCATCCGTTAATTTATGCTTACTTTTTACACTGTGCTTTACTTCATTAACACCAGAATCAGTTTCCGAAGACAATACCTCAGCTTTAACTTTGTTTTTTTTACTGCTTTTTTCGTCATTTAATTCAATTTTCATTCTTTTACTTTGCCTCGACTTGCCGATATCAGACTCCGTCTCTGACGACAATACTTCGCTTTTAACTATGTGTTTTTTTTTCCTATTTCTTTCGTCACCAGATTCGTTTTTTATCTTTCTATTGTAAGAATCAGAATCAACTTCTGAATGTAATATTTCAACTTCAACTTTAGTCTTAGTTTTACTATTTTTTGAATCAATTTTTTCCTCGTTATTTTCTCTCTTCAATTTCTTTGACTTTCGAGGTTCAAAATCTTTGTCACTAATGTCAACTTCCTCTATATGGCTCTGACTCCATTCGTGTACACCGAATTCACCTTCAGATAATATATCTTCAGCTTTAACTTGACTCTTCTTTTTCTTCTTCGTGTGAATTTTATCCTCTGTACATTCTCTTTTGAATTTCAATTTACCAGGTACAAATTCTTCCACAACATCGTTATCATCTTGTGAAAGGTTTTCATTTTTTTCATACGAATCAACCTCGTCTCCCGATAATTGTAATTCAGCTTTAACTTTGTGCTTCTTTTTAGTTTTAACAGGAATTCCCTCCTCAATATTCTCGATTTTTAATTTCTTAGACTTTTTTCGTGATACCTTCTCTTCCACACCGCTATCCTCAATGGAATAATCAACGTTATCATTATTTGATACATCCAAATCTCCGTCTTCATGATACGAGAATTTAGTTTTCTTTGGTTTGACATCAACAATGCTTGTTACCACAAGGCTTTCATCGAATGGCTTACAACCTCTCAAGTAATCACTGCAAAAAAAATAAAGAGAATTATATCATTAAATAATATCAAACGTTATTCTGTGTAAAAACCATCTTTATCAGTTTTCCAATCATATATACACTCACTCTTCGTCCAGAGATCCCCTGATGTAAGGTAATCTATCTTTGAAGTTCAAGCAAGTTATAGTAAACCTAACTTCCTGCCCTATGTGAATCGAGTGACCAGGCCAATTTTCATCATCATCAGGTCGAGGTATCGTTGCGTTAAATGTTTTATGGACTAAAATACCAACATGGTCCTGACTCTTTTTGTTTACAATTCCTAAAACAATGAAAACATGATCACTGTTTGTTGTTTCACAGATAAACTATTCTCCAGATAAAATGACGAGGGCTAAATATTCTGTGGATAAATTTTTTCTCAAATTTGTAAATCAAGTCTGCATTTTATTTCTAAGAAACGAATCAATTAAGAAACAATATCGGGTCTTTTTTTAAGCAGTTCTAATTTCATGAATAAATTGAAAAATTGAAAACGTTCAAGATTGGGATTCTCAGTTCATATTTTATTCATTGTTGTGGCTTTTGTAGGTCCAAAATACATACTCAGACAAACTTTACATACCTTTCAACGTGTCTCCAACGTTAGGTCTGAATACATAGAAATCAGCTTCAATATCAATGTGAATATAACATGTATCGTATACGACTGTGCCCATTCTGCTCAATAATTTTGGGTTTTTGTAGGACAAAACGATTCCCTGTAATCTGGAAAAGTCGAAACGTTTGTAAGAGAGTAATTCCAAACATGAGAGTACGTATTCTAAAAAAATTCCTCCGCAATTTCATGTAATAAAATTGCATATCATGAAACTAATGAGGTTGAATTTTAATAGGTATATGAATTTCGGTTACTTTGGATCATAGGAATTGACGGTAGATGATAAAATTTCACGTAAGCCGGCGTTTAGATCAGTCAGATGAAACGGATGCAGACCCAAGTGTCTTTTAGCTCGTTCAAAATGTACGTGGGATTCTTCGTCCTCGAGTAGACCCCTCAAGTCCAATTGTGTCCAAGTTATAGCCGTCATCATCTGACATCCCATCTCAGATAAAACTTAATATTTTTTAATACACCTAGCGTTTGTTTTTATTTATTTATTTATTTATTTTATCCACACCACGCACACATTAACCTAACTTTGCCGCACGGCAATGCTTCATAACATACCATAACCTGTAAACTAGCAGCTTAAACTTTTCGAGGTTAGGTTTGACCGTGAACTACGCTAGTGAAATATCAATATATGATTGTTGAATTGAATATAAAAAAAAAATTCTGAAATAGTTAATTGAGATTTGTGTTTCTTCGCGCTTTTTTTTATTTTCCCAAATATATTACATTGTATGTAAAAGTTTGAACAGAATTTGGTAATAAGAAGCGAATGACATGATTCAAAGTGGAAATCGCGCGCCAGAATTATGACTTAGGTAGTACCGCAGTAAAAATAAATACTGAATGAACATTGGAATGACAGTATGGGGTATGGAACAGCATGTGCTGTGATCGGTGCTTTGTTGTGAATGTGCTAAAATAAGTAAGAACAATGGATCAAGGAGATATTGATATGCCCGATAGTGACGCGGCAGACGAAGCTAATTGCTCTACTAATGTAAATAAACCGATTAACTTAGATGACACAGAGTTTCAATGTCATGATGAATATTCACAGGATTTATTCGATGGTGGGTATAAATATAAATATACGATATTTCACTCCACAATTATAGGTCACGACAATTTCACCTCTGACAACAATAATTATCTCTTTACTTAAATTCACGGATTATCCTCTATGAATTTAATCATCAAATGATACAAACCTTTCGCAATACACACACATACGTCACTCATGCTGCTCAAGACACACATGCTTCTATTTCATCAATGCGGATTTTGTGAACGTACTCAACAACATTTTTCCAACATATTTCGAGCGGTATATTTATTGGTATTTTAACTTTACAGACACTGAAAGTTCGGCGGCAAATTCACCTTGTATTAATTTTGACATATCTCAAATAACGACGGTTAATTCACCACGAATCACAGATCTTACATCTTTGACACAGACTCCTAAAATCAGCAACAAAGAGAGGTAAACAAATCATACCAAATGTTGAAATTTTTTATATTTATTCATTCATTTGTTGTATGAACAATGTTTGAAATTCATCAGTGAAATGCTCAGTTTGGACACTGCATGATTTTTTTTCTCAAGAGGAATACTAACAAGACAATGAACTTTATAGAAAACTAATTTTCAAAGAATGTCAATAATTTTTAAGTCTTGTAAAATTTTAAGGAAACAGTAAAAAGTAAAATTAAAAATTCTCAGTATTATCTAATTTTGTAATAAAAATTACATAGCAAGTAAGATCTCACTGTTTAACAGCAGTCCATGTCATCCTACTATTCCAACCATTCCAAGAAGTCTTCTGCCGTTCATTTCAACTGTAAACGAATCTTGGAACAGTGATCTAGAAACACCACAAGCTAAGACGGCGGCTGAAATGAGTCTACAATGTGCTGAGAGAATAGAGCAGTTATCAAAGTCGTGTGAAACTGTACGATTTAGTTACAAAAATAAACTTAAAACAGTAGTAACGAAAACTACAGATTGGTGACAAATTCTAGTTGATATAAAATAAATTATTTAACTTTTGAAAGAATAATGAATCTGTTCGTAATAAGTACCAACTTCATATTCTAATCCAGTGATGGTTTTTTCAGATGGAAAGAAGAGGCATTATTCCTGGTGTGACAACACCAAGCGGATGTTTTGTTGCCAGAGTGGAGAATGAAGATATTTCCAGTTCCCCGATTTTAAATACTATGATAAAACGAAGACGGCCGAAACGTCGTATACTTAAGTCATTTATTGATAATAAAGAAGTCACAAATGTTCGTCAAAATTATGCTGATGAAAATGTTACTAAAGAGATCGAAAATTCGGGATCTTTAACTCGAAATGATACTACTTTTGTTATTGATGAGAATTTCTCACTGCACAACAGCAATATCCATCGTGTAAAAGATGAGATAAACGATCAGGATTCTACCCTGATTGAAAACGATGAGGAATGTTTGATGAATGAGAGATTGCAGGGCTGTGAAGAATCGGAAGAGATTAATTCCAGCAAGGTGATGATGGATTATGCAGATGTTGAATATAGCGTGAATAAAACTGCTGAGAAATCTTTGGCCGAACTTGTTGAAGAGATAGAAGAATTGGAGGAAATTAACGAACAAGTTGTTGAGCATAAGTATGCTGATATTCCAATGGACGTTTTCACGAGGGATGCTAAGGCCTTAGAAAACGCGAAAATGATACCAACGAAACCCCTGAATATATCAAACATAAAAAAGCAACAGGGATTGATGTCGTTTACAGAAATGTGTTTATTAGAACAAGAAAATTCCGCAAATGAGGATTCGGGGTTGAAAGAAACTGAAAAGACCGATTCCACGATAAAAAACCATGAATTTTCTCACCATTTACAAGAAGATGAACTTACAACTACCAAATCTGATGCTCTGTCTTCCAAAGAAGATAAAGATATCGTAGATATTTTCGCTTCTTCTTTCTCTGAGAGAGATGGACCTGTGATAGATATTGATGAGTTTAGTCCATGGTTTTATCAGTCGAATGAAACTAAGTCAGAATTTTTGAACAACTTGGAGAATTTAGCCACAGAATATGCCAAAGGCGAGATAAATGCATCAGAAACAGCCACAAGGCAAAAGAATGGCTTAGACAAAGAGAGGGAATTGGCTGCCAAGAATAATAAGTTGAACAATTGTTCATCAGGTTATACTACAAGCAAAGGTAAGATGAAAGATAAGACTGGATCTTGCCTTGAGGAAACTGCGAAAGATGGAAAAAACAACTATGAAAAAACATCACCCAAGGGAACTGCAAGTAGCAATCATCGAGTAGATAACAAAGAAAAGATCCGGACAGATTCAATACAGTTCCATAGCTCAATAGGTTTCTCTACGGCTAGTGGAAAACCTATAACTATAAGTGAGGAGAAAATAAAAAAGGCTGCGATGTTGTACGATGAGATATCTCTGCAAGATGGGACGCATTACGATGCTAAAATTTCACATGATAAGACAGGAGACCTTCGAGCAAATAATAGCGAGAATAATTCATATAGTTGTGTGGGGTTTTCTACAGCTGGTGGAAAACCGATAAAAATCAGCGAAGATAAATTAAAAACAGCTGAAAAATTATACCAAGAAATTGCCTTGCAAGATCAAAAGCAATACAATGCTAAACTGTTACAGGAGGTACCAGAAGATCAGCTAATGAATAAGGAAAATGAAGCAACAATCCATCAAAAATCTCACTGTTCACTTGGTTTTTCTACAGCTAATGGAAACCCAATAAAAATTAGTAAAGATAAATTGCAAAAGGCTGTAAAATCATACAAAGAAATAGCCCTACAAGACACAGAGCAATTCGATGCTAAGGTATTAGATGGGGTATCGGAAGATCACGAAGCAAAAAGGAAAGAAAATGAAACAACTGTTCAAAATTCTTATTGTTCGGTGGGTTTTTCTACAGCAAGTGGAAAACCGATAAAAATTAACGAAGATAAATTAAAAGAGGCTGAAAAATTATATAATGAGACGAGTTTAACGGACAACTTGCAGCTACCAGACCCCTCAAAAGTTCCTATACCTCGAGGTATAAAACGAAAATATGAATATGATAGTCAAACTGATTCCAATTCAATATGTGACGCCAAATCTTCCGTTGGATTCAAAACGGCTTGTGGAAAGCCTTTAATCATCAGTGAAACAGCAATTAAAAAAGCCAAAATGATTTATCAAAGCATAGATATTTCTGAAAGTCAATTCTTGCAGGGTAACGAATTGACAAAAGAACCTATGACTTCTGTAGATATGAAAAAAAATAAATCCATTATTAAAAACTACAATGAGACACATGGAGCAGATATCAAATCATCGTTTCTCTCTAGACATGAAGAAATTGAGGAATCTTTCATGATAAAAAGTGAAGATACATTGAACAATGAAGATTCTTATAAATTGCAGAGATTTCCTGGTGCGGCTTATCAAAAGACGAATACAAATACTGAGAGTAAACAGACCGAACAGCGGGCATCAGGAAGTTTTCCTAAAGTAATTACAGGTGATAATTTAGGTAACGAATTGCGGAAAACTACTTATGCAAAAGATCAAAGTTCAAAAATCGTCATTCAGCAAGACCAGACACTTGGAAAACATCATTCTGTTGATCATACCATAAATACACGCATCTCTATTCCCTTGACATCTATTTCCTCTGGATTTAGCACAGCCAGTGGTAAAGCGATAAAAATTTCAGACCAGGCATTATCAAATGCAAGACATTTATTGGTCGAAGATGAGAATAGTCTACAATCAAGTCCGTCAATTAAAACTATTAACAAAGATGGCTTTGCAAGATTCTCAACTGGTAATGGCGAAGTCATAAAAATTTCTGAAGATGCTTTACTGAAAGCAAAGAAGCTGCTTGCTACTGGACAGGAAAATACCCCACCAGCTGAATCTGTACTGAAACGTAATAGCAACGAGATGGAAACTCCTGAGAGTAGTAAAGCTTCAGTGGTCTGCACACCTGTGTTAAAATCACTGTCTGAGAACATTTTGTCAGAGGACACACCTCTGGGTGTATCAATTCTTCAAACATCTAAAAGAGTCAGATTCAATTCAGAGTTACAAGCACGCAAACTGTTCAGTGAAAACGGCAGCGATTCTGACGAGGAGACTGATTATCCAGATAAACTTTACAGAGGATATAAAAAAGGCCCACGAACACCGCTGAATAACAGCAGCAATTATGCTCTTCATCTGCTCAGTCATGAAAGAAACAAAAATGCTTCGTTCATTCGGAATAATACACCTGGATTATTCGCTAAGTCTGAAATGTTCGAAATAACTGATAGACTCATGGTTCCTAAACTCAAAGCGCAGAAGTCTTGCCCGTTGAATCAGGAGGCTGATACCATGCAGTTTGCAGAGAAATTTAACAACGACAATATGAGATCAAATCAGGCACTAAAAGATCGAAGGATATCTGCATATTCCGATGAAATTACAGCTAGCACCGAGGCCCTGCTTGCTGATGAAGAAAATTCACTCGATGGAAAATCCTGGACTTCGGCAATCACTTGCAGTCCGATTCTGTTAGAAGACAGAAACATTCCTGTAAAACCGATGACTCTTGGTGTAGAAATACCGACTAGTCCGATAATCGGAGCTAAATTTCGTTCACTGAGGAAAAATAAACGCAGCAAAAAAAATATGATAAACAAAGACGCGACGAGTCTTAACGGTAAATTTCAGCTACAAATTAACTACATGATTGGTTTCTTTTATACTTCCGAGGTAAATTGTGATATAAAAATTATTTTTCAGAAGTTTCAGAGGAGCAAATTGCTGCTCAAGACTCTCAGCAATCTAGTGGCGTTGCTACACCGAGTTCAAGTTCGTCAAAAGAGTCTCATAGAAGTACAAATATACTTATTGAAACTGCTTTGTTATCAAAGTTAGAAAAACTTGAAGCAACTTCATCAAGGGTTCAATTTTGCGACAATCAATTTGAAAATTCAGAGGAAGTAGCTTCAAGCGAGATGGACGATAGGGAAGCAATCGATTATTTATCTGAAAACCACATAGCTGCTACATTGAAACAAGTATATTTTGAACACATTCAGTAGACAAGAGCTAATCCAAAAATTACAACGTTCAAGCAATCAGTTATTCTTGTTCTGTGCTTACAGGAGAAAGAAATTCGTGTCAAAAAGAAATGCAAGCCTAGGCCAATCCCAGGTGGCCTCCTTCGTCGCAAAATGGCTAATAAAGAATCTCGAGTTTCGTGGCGCCAAGCAACAAATGGAGTCCCACCTAGACCGCGAACTGTTAGTGAGGTAATTCTTCTTAATTTTGAATTCATCTCATAGTTGATAGCCTTTTCTTGATCGCTATGTAATTATTGCAGCTAATAAGTACAGGCATTGCACTGGATGTAATGGAAGTAACTGCAGCCTCTGCACTTGACTACAGATTCAAATGTGTCGATTTTTACAGGTGAGAAACAACGTGATTTATGAAGTTTTGATCCAATTGTCAAACTTTTGTCCATTTCTATATGAATTTTTCAGCAAAGATGAAATACTAGCGAATTCCTATGGACTTGAGACTGGCGATGGTAGTCGGTTAATTTTCAATGGAAATGGATATGCGGGTGTTACCGAATTCGAACAAGCATTCATGGCGAGCCCGGGAGTTGATCCGAGTCTTGTACCTCTGAGATGGGTAGAAAACCACTATCGATGGATTGTATGGAAACTCGCAGCTATGGATAGGATGAAGTTTGGAGATTTAATCATGCCAAGGTAACACATCATTTCAATGAGTAAAATTGCAAAACGAATAATGTTATGAAGGTAATATGCTATCTGAATAAACTTTGTTAAACAGGATGTTAACTCCTCATAACGTCATGGGACAACTCAAGTATAGATATGATAGGGAAATTGATAAATCTCAACGACCCGCCTTGAGAAGGATCATCGAAAAGGATGACCCTCCTAATAGACGAATCGTTTTATGTGTGGCAACTATTACTAAGGTGAGATAAACTGAAAAAAGGCGATCATCGACGTTTTCCAAAACTCTGATATTAACATGTCATGGAAACTTTATACCAATACATCATTGAAATCTATGAAATCTGAATTTTACTTTCATCTTTAAAACTTCAAGAAGTCTAAAAGATTCCTCAAAATTTAAAATTGCATTGCATGCGATTTCTTCTGTTCATTCCTTTTAAATAAATTTTCTTTGAATACATACTCTTCAAAAATGAATGCAAACAAAAGAGGAAGATTTCAAACATTGAAGTATAAGCTTTATAGCTGTTAATTATCGACCTTTAGAGTGTTGTTGAATTTCTCTTTAATATCAACGTTTTCTGCAGCCTGAAAATATCCAAGCTTTAGACAAGAGTCCTGGAATGAGTCCTACGTCGCATTGGAAAGTTGAACTAACTGACGGATGGTACAGCATAACAGCGACCATCGACTCAGCTATGTCTCATTTAATAGCATTCGGTAAAGTCAGAGAAGGCACAAAGCTCGTCACTTGTAGAGCAGAATTGTTGAATTGTGAACAAGGCTGTTTTCCATTGGAGGTAAATACGGCATATATACTTCCCCACAATCAACAGATTCAATTTTTCGCTTTACTTGTCTCTAACTATTCATAAAATATCATAGATTCCAGGTGAAACATCTTTAAAAATTCACACCAATTCTACCAGAAGAGCAAAATGGGACACCAAACTTGGGTACTGCAGATACCTGGGTCCGGTACCCACTTCACTTCCATCTATACATCCAAACGGTGGATTGATAGGGAAATTAGATGTAATAATCGCGAGGGTTTACCCGATTCAGTACTTTGAAAAGACTTACAGTGGGCAGTCGGGTGAGGTTTAAAATTGATATTTTTCTTTTTAAAATTCTGATTGAACGATGGTGATTCTCCCAACTATTAGCTATAAAAATTCATTCTTCATTCTTGTTATTACAGTGTTTAGAAATAGCAAGTGCGAAGACAAGGCAGTGATGATTTACGAAAAAGAACGCCAGGCACAAATTGATTCCATTTATTCAAAGTGTCGAGCCGAATTTGAAGCTAGTCATCGAAAAAATTCGAAAAAAAAATCGCCAACCATTTGCAGCAAATCTTTAGAATATTCTTCTCAATCTCAAGAAACTGGCAAGAAATTATGCAGAAATGAGTGGAACGATGGTGATTTTGAATCTGATGAGGTACGGATTATAAGAAAAAAAGCGAGAAATTGCAAAGTGCTGTGAAAATATGAAAAATGTTGACTTATTTCATAGTTATTTGATGTAAATCATTAATCATTGAACTACATGTCCTGAATTCTACTTTGTTTTTTTTTCGATTAATAACAGCAAAGTTACGGCGCCACGTTCGAAGAGGCTTTCCGAATTGAGGTAGAATCTAAATTACGTGAAAATCTTCCTCCGCCTCGTAAAGTGACTTTACTTCTCAGAGTCCGAGTGATGGAAGGCGACAATCTTGCCATTATTACTTTTTGGTCACCCAGCGAGGATATAATCGATATTATCAAAGAAGGGAATCGCGTCTCTATACACAACGTACAGACTTCAGGCAGAAGGTTTACCTAGATTCTTTCTTTACTAATTTTAATCCGTATAAATTAAGTTTTGAGTTAGTTTATCAGCTGTGGCACAAGAAATGCCGTGAAATTAATTTTACTTAAATTTTGGTGCCTTATTTTTTTTTTTTTATTGGATAGAATTGAAGAATGAAATCTGCAAAAGATACATTTCTGTGTTAAAAACGCTCACTTTTCGGATATAAATATGAACGAGTCATTTCAAGTTCAAGAAAACACGTGAAAATGCAAATAATAACAGAAAAAAGAATTCCAAACATAATTAAAAATCGACTCTTCTCATTATTCATACTTTCTAATCTAACAGATCAGGAGAACTTCAGTTGACAACGAGTCGTCAATCTTTCGTTAAACCCGAGGAATCCAATATCCCTTCATTTCCTCGAAGATGTTTAACGTCTATACCGGAAGTTGCTGTTGCCGGATTCAATCCTCCATTTGGGGAGTTTGATACCGTCGGAATCGTTGTATCACTTGGCCCGGCCCCCCACGTGAGATTTTTTTCTCTTTCTTCTTCTCTTTTTTACATCTTGTTTGAAGAGCAGTGCTTGTTCAGGTGTACTCTTTTTTGCCGATTTTTTGCTCAATTATTTACGCGATCCATCAACGTTCTAAGTATGTATGGATGTATGTAGACTTGGCAATCTTCAGATCAAATAAAAGAAGTGAAAATTTCACAGACTTAATGGATATAGACTTAAAAAATCTATAAGGAAGGTATCAGTTAATATGGTTAAAATCGCCAATTATTGGTTCGGTTTTGTACCTCCAATTTTTAGATTTTGTTGTTTCTTCTTATATGTCTTCTGCAGCCTTCAAAAGGCCGGAATTCTGTTAATAAAAAATTTGCATAAATATCATTTTAAAAAGAGAAACATATTTTTATTTTTATTTACAATTTTTCCAGGGCATGAAGAACTTCGAAGTCGTGAATCTGGCGTACCCGAACCCCGACCAATCGGATTCCGCGTACTTATCCATCCTTTTCTGGGAAGGTATAGGGGCTCACGGTTTCTCGGACATCCTTTCCATAGGGGCAATAGTGGCTTGCACCAATCTCCAATGGCGCCGAGGTGCGCCCAGGACCATACCTATGGCATATTCAACAGAGCATTCAACCTTTACGCGAAATCCACGTCAAATTTACCTGCGCTCGGCTTTTGACTCGGTCAAAAGTCAGATTACGGTAATCCCATGTCAAGTGGTCTTTCGAATTTTCGCTCCTTAAATCTCTGGATTTAACAGGCTTTCAGAAACTCGAAATTATCGATTCAGAACTTGAAAACATAATATTTTTGTAGTTTACATATTGGGAAACTTATTTCCTAGTCGAGATACACACGGAAATCGACGAGCATTTAAACATCTAAAATTCGCCAGCTGAAATTTTAACTAATTTTATGCGTGCTACGGATTCATCTCCATTCGTACAATGCATGAAAACTTTATATTACGATGCTAGACGTCTTTGTAACCCAGATCGAGGTCTGTGCCATTCCACAGTAAAATACGCGAAATCTCTCTTACTAGGGTCAGATGCAAGTCCCACGCGAGTCTTGGCTCTCTTCATTAAGTCTGGGAACGTTGAGAGTCGTGATTGTCTTATTTACTATTGTCAGACTTCTTCCGTGGCTACGATTCTACACTAACATACATGCATACATAGTTAATAAGTTTTTAATAGGTAAAGATCATCCTAACTCACATCAGCAAAATTGTTGTATATTATTATTCACGGCGAAAGCTATCCTGCATTCTCGGGCTCGAAGTTTACTACCGTAATACCATCATTTCACACGTTTTATCCACCAAACTCTAAAGCCGAATAACTTGAGGAAAAAAATATTAAAGAAATATAGTCTTCAGTATTTCTTTTTTTTCGAGCTTTGACCATGTTTAAAAGTCTTCTTGTATGTTATCAGGATCCAATGTCATACGTGTCGCAATGTGCTGTGGAAATTGCACTAGAACATCAGAAAAAATCAACCATTCTTCGCTCCCCTGCAGTACAGGGTACCCCAAGCAAGGCATCTCCTTCCATGGCAAGTGTTCAGGATAAATTTGGTCCCGGTGTGAGTCCACGGACTCCTCAGAGTCTGGTGAATGGAGGAGAAATCACTCCGGCTAAATATTCGATTCAAAGGCGTTTAGAGAAATTGCAGTGGTACGGAGAGCCACCAGAATTGTCGCCCATCGCACTAAACCATAGTTCGATGAAAGTTAATCACAAGTTCGTCCCACCTGCTAGGACTCCGGAGAATTTAGAATATGTGAATCAAAGGAGAGATTCGAGTTTAAAAAAATGAACATTCATTGATCAGCTTATTTTTATTTATTATTATTCTTGTTACCATTTTAAAACTTTTTTTTGTTAATACGCAAAAAAGCATTGAATCTTAGTTCGACATTCAGCTTATAAAAGTGTAAAACTCAACGTGCCATGATAGATTTAGTACAAAAGTTTTTGAGATTTCGTTAAAAAAAAGAAGAGTCAACTATTATACATACATATATATGAAGACTTTTTATTTTTGCTACATACGTATTTATATATTTTATTTTTGTACCGTTTGCTTAAAATTGGTATGAAATGTGGAGAAAAAAAAAACACTCGTTATTGTTTCACTAATATAATTTATCTCTAAGTCTTGTTAACTTCAATCGTTGATTAATTGTTGATGTTTAATATACCTGCTAATACACCAATAACATGTTACAGTGTTGAAAATCAAATGATTAATGCTGACAGGGTAAATAACTAATAAAGTATCAAAGTACACTCATATTAGAGTGATAAAAAACAAAACTGCTAATGTGAAAATTAATATCTATAATCCAGATCCCTTATGTTCTTTAATGAGAAAAAATTCACGCTCTTCTGGATGATGTGAATAACTTTTACAAAAGATTTAAATGCTCCTTAAACCTCATTCCTTTCGATTTTATATCTATGTTTATGAACATTTTCAGAAATAATCGGCTTTCTTAGAATCAATGACTAAAAATATCGGTCTTTGGTGCATGAAAGTTTCTTAATATACTAATGAGTCTTATATACATATGTATAATTCTTATATATTACGAATATATATGCGTGTTTACGGACATCGACATGAGTGACTCAAGTGACTCACTTGCCAAGGGATAATTCGTCCGACGAGCGGAACGTTTTAAATTTAAGTATGTATATTTTAATTTGTTAAAATGTTCTAATTTTACAAAAAAAAAAAATAAATAAATAAACAGGCCAAATCTTGATTAGAAGATTCTAAACAATGCAACTTCACAGAATAGAGACTAGACGATGATTACAGAGTTTAGAAAATCTAAAGAAACATAAATAAAAAATAGATAAACAAGCTACTCGTATTAACAAAGAAGAGAACTCAATCACACTGCATATGCAATGCGGGTAATATAGAACCGTTCCTAGCGGGGAGAATAAATTTGGAAATGACTAAATCGAAGCCACTACAATTGCAGAAATCGTGGAATAGGGTCCCTTTTTTATTATTCTTCTTCTCCTTTTTCTCATAGTCAAAGGATAGGGTAACTTTGAACTTCGAACCCCTTGAACCCCGCCAATGCGCATGCGCAGGACCTTCCGAAAGGAAGGAACATACCGCGCGCGGTTTGGCCCCAGCAGTTTGATTGCGAGCGGCGCGTCGTACGGTTCGTCACAGCTCGTTTCAAAACGAAATTCGGCTAGAGTTGCAGTGTGTCGCGTTTATTTTGTCGACGCTCTAATTTTTTTAACTAGAAATTTAATATTGTAATAAAAAAAAAAAAGAATGTTTTAGGTAAACGAGTCAGAATTCACAAACACCGACGATTTTCCATTCTTAACTAAGAAAAAATAAATAAATAACAACAACAACAACAACAGTGAATGCCCCGAAGTTTTGTGGGGGTGCGAGAGGAAATTAAACAAATGTAATGAGATGATTTCTCCGCCTCCCATTCTAATCACCGCAGCAAGAATTTGTTTTTATTATTTTTAATACAAATAACAGATAAGCGTAATTATTCTTGTAATAGTTTTAAATAACGTTTGTACAATAAGGTGCGTTTCACGATGGTCGATGCACCTAAAGTGGAGTTTGCCGTTGGTAGCGAGGTGTCACCGGTGTCATTTTATAAAAGTGCCTTCGCAAGATCGTTCGCGATTAATTCACGGGAGACAAAATCATTAGACTTTGGGTTTATGAACAGTGAGACAATAGCCGAAGAACCAAACGAGTGCAACACGACTACTGACAACAAGAACAACAATTTCGTACCACAGAATATAATCAACGGTAAAACGGTGAATAGCTCAGATGTCAAATTGTGGAGGATCAACGAGGTAAATATATCATCATTCTCTATGTGTATACACGCTTCCAACGCAAATGTTTACCCTATATGTAAACAACAACAGAAATGTTTCGACACTTACATTGCGTCCAAGTAGAATATCTACGAAGTAACGTGAGACTAATATTTCAAAATTAAGAACTTTTGATTTCTCATTAAAGAAAAACAATTTATATGTCTTAAAAATCAGAACGATTACTTAAACTCGTCAATTAATCTAATTGCAATTGTTTTTTCTCGATACCACTGCAACTTTTAACATCGAAGTCGATTGATTCAATAAACACAACGCTGAGGATTCCTACAATGCACAATATTTACATTGAATTGATTAACAATCGTCGTTTTATTTTTGAAAACTAAACTAAAACCGAATTAAATGGCATACGTATGTATATAAATTTCAAGATGTAGTACATGCGTATTCTTTTTGAAGTTAAAGCTCTTCAAAGTAGGTATCCAGGTGTATACCTTTGCCTACCTGATACTTTATTAGATCCTTAGAGTCGCGGTTAGGCCATATACGATTTTGCAACTCGATTTAAATACAATATAAACTGGAGATCTTCTTGCGATGGTTTAGCTATTGTTTCTCTTACTACGGTCTAGTGTTGAAATATATAGACAAAGTTGCGGATATAACGCCAACAAATGTTCTTTATATAGGTATGTATGTAATACTTATAACAGATACGTACACCTGGCTATATGATCAGAATTTTGGGATTCATTCCTTGGCCCAGTTGTGCAGGGGCAGCTGCAAGAACACTGTTACTAATAGATGTATACAACATAAGTTTTATAGCTTAAATTACTACCACCATAACTACCGGTACTTGGCGATTTTCAATGCGGTTAGACAAAACGGTTTTCGGTCGTCTAAACTGCTTTCACGATTGAAACAAATTCAAAGAATTTACGTCTAATTTTTTTTGTTTATTCTTTTATCTAGAAGTAGAATTCTCTTCCCTTTTCAATAATTCCTTTCAGTTTGTAGAAAATTTTTTTTGAATTATTTGAAAACGTTTTTATTTTTCTTTCTTGTGCAGAGCTCGACCGACAATAATGAGGCATCGATAGAACTTGAGAAGCTTCGAAAGGTGAGTAAGAAAATAAAAAATAATTATAATTTTCAGAGAGTTTGTAAAAAAAAAAAAAATTAGTTTCAAACGGTCAAATATTTTGTAAAACTTTTTCAACAATTATATCAACTTATTAACGGTCGATGACCGGAGTTTCTAACTGTTCCTTGTTCTTTGCTTATAACGTCAAAAAACTGCAGCTATACTATAAATGCTCGACGTTCACGTTTCACCTGAATCCTACTAAACTCTCTTATAACAATTAATATATTTGTATCTATACATTTTAACGATGATTAAAATCATTATCTACGTCGTATAATAATGTAGAAGTTAACGGCGAAGTAATTATATTGATAACAAGAAGAAGAAAAAAAAGAAAAAATTATAATCAGTCTTGAAGAATCGAATTGCGGCGATAATTAATATCGTTTTCCTTATACCTAGGCGACACGTATAGGTATATACATACGCATATATATGTATATGTACATGTATTAAGATGAAATTGGATATCGGGGAATTAGAGCTGATATGTATCTTTTATCGCAAGCTATATATAACTGTAATATATACAAATACGATGCAACAACTGCGTTCTGCGGATAGTTCATTCTATAGTTACTTAGATATTTTCATCTGATCTAACCTCCTGAGAAACCTTAGGCTGCGTGAAAACGCTGAATCAATCAGACTGGTCTGAATGATATTAAAAATGAAAAAAAAATCGTTAATTTCTGTTAAGTAATCTCAAAATCTGTTGCTACTTTTAAATCAACGATTACGTAACGATCTATACGATTGTATACTAATTCTTGAGTATTGAGAGCTTAATTACCGGGCACAAATATGTCGCTAATCTATCGAAAAATCGGATTATTATCATTATGCATAGGAGTTACTTTCTAAAAAGAAATAAAAAAAATAATATAATATCTATGGAAAGTTTTCTGTCTTGTTACATATATATACGCGCATACATACGTTATTCTATAACTCGGGATAATTTTACCTGGCCATTACTAGTTAGGGTAAAATATTCCGCTCGGTAATCCGTCTCGTCATATTTATATGTTAAAATTTTGGAACGTATACCTGCAGTCCCCCCAAATTCGTGACAAAAGGGCTCAACGGGTCACCAGAAATCGGTATGTCTGAGACAATAGATTCAAGTGCGGCTCATCATTGTTTGTTGAAAAATAGGAACTGGGAGAAGGAATTGTTGCCATTTCGAATGGTCGTTGTTTCTAATTAACCGGTGATATTCCTACTCTCGAAACAAAAGCTTGAAAAATATTTTAAGGTATATACTTATAGGGCCATATACCCCCTTCTCCCAACTATACCCATGACAGGCCAAAGAAATTCTCATAGAATTATTATCTGCAGTCAGAAATGAATTCGTATAGGTTCCCAAGGACAGGTGGTCGAAATAGACTCGGGGAATACCCTCGGAAATTATTTTCCACCTTTACCTGACACCTCACCCTTATTTGTCTATGTCTATGTCGTCCCCTGTAGTTGGGACTTGCGTAATTAAATTACAAAGGGGTTGCGGTTGAAGCATTTGAGTGATAATAAATTTTTGACCTGTATGTCTGCAGTGATAACATCGAATATCGTTTTGATACGTTTGGTATAGGGGTATTCTGATATGAAAATTTAAACATTTGAACAAAATTCGCGAAAATTAATAAAAAAAATTTTTTTCAACATTGAGCGTTGAGATGACTGACAACGTATATAACGTACTTGAGTGTTCATCGTGACTGTGATGAATTGTATAAGACCTCTATTTGAGACGATAGCTTGAAATAAAGGATTCTAGACACAATAATAATATATACCTACGTATCGTGTATGATGAAGTGAATAAACGAAAACGGATACAACTGGTCAGCTGACTTCCGGCCAAATAAATTCCAGCCTGTAACAGAAAAACGGGATGTTCTTTGTTACTTGTTGGACCTTAGGAGAGCACAGACGTAACACGCAACTGACTTTTATCGCTTTTTTTTGCGGTACCGCGATCTTTGTGACGTGAAAATTATGCGGAGATATCGACGAATCTTTTTCTTTGGATGTGACGAGATTAATAAACGAAATTGACGATAAAACTCGACCGAAAAATTATCGAGGTGAATGAAATTTGAGTGAAACTTTAATTAGAGACGCCTGCTGCACCCTTTCGCGTATCGTAGTATTGAAGGGTGCGGGTGTCACGTGACCACACCCCTATATCACAACAACTTCTCGGTTGTTTGAACCGGTCAAACGAAAGAATAAAAAAAAACGAGAAAAAAAAAACGATAAAAACCCTGCCGGTCGGAGGGACTCACAATCGCGGTGTGTGGCTCTGTCCGATAATAATTACGACAGGGGCTGAAGCGGACTTCCGGTGGCTGGTGCCTCGTCCGTCTGAAATGAAAATGTATGGGAACGGGCTGAAACCATTCTCCAAAACGATTTGAACCCAGAGAGGTAAAACAAATGTTAATAAAATAACATTTATGCACATCAATCGATGGACTCTGCATTCTATCCGGTAAACGAATTCGGTTCTTGTAAACGTGTGCGAAATTTTCTGATCGAATTTTCTTCATACGATGTCCAGTTATTTTTACGTATGAATAAAAATCCGTACAACGTATATTATATCTTGAAATGAAACAGTATAATAAATTTTTCATGTAGGATAGGTAAATTTAATATGGGAATAAGGAAAGTCTCTATAGTCTAGAGTTGCGAGACAGTAGGTGGTATATACCTATACACAGGTTACATACGTATAGCTGAGTTTATCATCAGTCAGTTTTGCCGGTGTAGTAAAAAGTAAAGTACATACAGGTGAGTCAGAGCCCAGGAAAGGAAGGGATTCGTGCGTGTCGACAAGCCACGCACTGTTAGAGGCGCCTCGTGCGCCGTGCCAACAATGAAAACGGACCCTTCTTGATTACGATTACTGATTACTAATGAGAAGATGAAAATTAAATTTATTTTTTCATTTATTTTTTTCATATACTATCACCGTAATGATTATCGTACGTATAGTCTCACTACGGCTCGCAGTGCAATTAGACATTTTACACCTGTTCATATACCTACGTACCTTAAACGTTCTTGCAAAAACAATAGGTACGCGGATATGTTCAGCCTTGCGGAAATTATAGTAAGTAGGGTTACCGGTTTCGGGAAAACTGCTAAACCTATACCTAAAAGCGTATACAACTCGCCTTATAGATGATATCTATAACGTAGCGGAGTTGATTACCCGTGAAGAGGATACCTCGCGTATAGGTATATATATATACCCTACGACGCAGGAAACACAACGCCTCCTTTCATTTTCATTATTACGCACCTGCTGTATGCGCGTCGTATACCTGAACGCCTTAATCATATCGGCTTTTATCTGTGGATTTAGGTTGACGCCCTGCAACAATTGTACTCGATTTCTTTGTAGCAATTATACGAACGTATATATGGCATCAATTATTTAGATTTATAAAAGAAGAAAGAAATGCGGTATTCGGTACAAAATGCGAAGTCGAAACTTTGATTGAATTTAGACATATAATTGGATCCCGTTTAATTTATATGTAACCTGCGCTCATTATACAGCTGACGTTATCGGGAAATTGATATCTTCCAGGAACGAGATGCGCGTATAGAAACTGTGCGCTGTTATATAGATAAAGTGATTCATATATATAAGGGGTTCGGCTGTTTAATCAATGGTTGCACTTCGCGATAGAACTGCCAAAGAATTCAGCCTTGAATAGACAGCCGTCGATCTCTGCCAAATAATCGCGAACCGAATGAAATTGAGTTTTGTTTCAAAGGCAGATGGGGTAGACGAACTCTGAAAACTTTTATAGACCCAATTTTCTCGCTCGTCTAGAAACACGGGGCAACGCATCCTCCGAGAGAAATATTACTACACTTTTGGTATACCTATGTTTTTTTTTTTAACGAACTCATCTTGACTTTTGCGGTTTTTGCTTCTCCCATTTTTTAACTTACAAACATGAATTTTTTTTTTTTGCGGGTTTGGTTGAATTTTTTCCACTTCTGGTATGAAATCGCAAGAATACAGACTCGCGCTCTCTCTGTCTCTGGTTTTTGCTCTTTTTTTCCCCACAGGGTCTTGGACCTCCGAGGTATCCTCCCCCCGTAACATATGAGCTAGCATACGAGCAGTACGTCTACCTAATATATCTTATGTTAGGGAAGATTTGATGCCCTCATTTCTCTCCCCAAGAACCGTACGGGAACCCTGGGGATGCACTGAACCGTCTTTCGGCACAAATTGCTTGCTACCTCAGCTTCGCCCCTATATAATACACGATGTACACACCCTCATTTGTGCCGCAGGCAGTTAGCTGCTGGTCTTCTTTTCTGGGGTGTTTGTTTTTCATCTCGAAACGAATACCATAGTATATAGTTGATAGTATATAGTGTGTTGAGCCCATTACATAATGAAAAAAGAAACTAAAGACGACGAACGAGGCACTAAAATTATTCTGCTAGTAAAAACTATTAGTAAAAACTGAAACAAAAAATCCTCAGACATCGATATCGTGTGATTTAAAATCGTGGGGGGCTACGAACTCTCTTCTTCCCTCGTACTAGGAATTGCAGAGATCGACGCCCTGCGCTTGGGTATGCATATATTTGCTTCATATCGATTTCTGCCTCGCCGCGCTGCAGTGTTCAGGACCCCGGGATGCTGTTTTATGCAAGTTGAATTAATAACCACGTAGTAACGAAGTATTATTATTGTTACATTCCTGCAGAGATGAGATTTATCTATTATTATATATCTACTTTAACGTTCGTGCAGATATTGAACGACCGGCTGCCTGCAGACCCATTAAATTACAGTTTTTAAAACCGCGTTATGAAACTATGAAACATTGCGCGTCGAAAATGGATTAAAACTTAATCTTACACTACCACGATGAAATCCGAATGATTGGTGTGTCTGGATCGCGGTAGGTATTTCATTTTTCGAAGCCACGTCGAGTCGCTAGTGTACAGGGTGACCCAGAAGTAAATGTCCAAAATGAAAGGTGTCCCAGAGGAGATCGAGCCGAGTAAATTGTCCCGAAAAACATGGGGTCTGCGAAATCGCGTTCGCGAGATACCGCAGGTTAAAAAATATCGCTTTGCGCCGCGTCGCCGCGCGGCGCAAAGCGATATTTTTTAATCTGCGGTATCTCGCGAACGCGATTTCGCAGACCCCATGTTTTTCGGGACAATTTACTCGGCTCGATCTCCTCTGGGACACCTTTCATTTTGGACATTTACTTCTGGGACACCCTGTACATTGTCCCTGCGATCTCCCAGCATATACCCATCTATCTATCTCTCGAATTTTTTTTTCCGGAAGCTTTTGATTTCCCTTCAAACTCAAATACAATCAAGAGACTCGGTAGAGTCTCGCGCCTTTATTTTCAATCTTTGTTTCTTTTTCTTGTCGTTTTCGGTCGTACTGTACTCTCTAGTGTACTGTTGTTACTCTACAACTAGCTGCATACTACACTGCACCAAAGAGCTTTGTACGTCTTATCGATTACTATACGGACTGCATTAAATTGAGGCAATTAAACTATAGAACCGAGAACCTCGTGGTAGGTATACCGCCGCTGCATCGACCTGCAGTGCATATCGTTGCAGTAGCTTCTATATACCATATTTAGAGTAAGTAGAGCAAGAAATTGATTATAAATAAACTGCACGCAGGTAGTACATAGTTGCCGGTCAATTTATCGTCTTTCCAAAGATTTTGACCGTGTGAATATTTGTTAAAAAAAAACAAGAATAGGATAGCTAATGTTTCCCCTAACCAAGATGATGAATTTGACAATTCAATCTTGAATCGAAGAGTGTCAGAATTATAGTCAGCTCGCAGTTTCCGAAAGTCTGCCAGAGTCTAGTCTCAGGTTTTCCCTGCAACATTGGATATTGTGATCGAAGGGCGTCTCTGTGGAGGGGTCTTTGACAAACTACCCGTCTTTCAGATCCCTTGGCGACCAGCCAACCGATTCCCCTGAAACTAGAAACCACCTTGGCTAGGTCGGAGCTGCAGTTCACCCCGTTTTTCTTTTGAGACTTTATTTCTTGAAATTTTCCTTCGTTATTATGCACACTTATTTATTTACATGGGTTTTCGCTATCCCCAGGGGGTTGATTATCGTCTATAAGACGTACCCGACCCCCCTTACCTTCGAGGTAGGTAGAAAAAATGTATATCTCATGAATATTCAGCTACTCAAGCGATGTTCGTTAACCAAGAATTATACTGTTGCTGCTGCTCCTAGCTGCTGTTGCTCTGGGTGTCAGTTGATTTACAATCTAATTGGCGGAGACGTGCGCTTAATCTGATGACGGCAGCTTCATAAACTCATCATGGAATTACCATTATGAATAGAAAATCTCATCAACGATGTCTTTGTTTTAATTTCTGCAGTGCAAGACATCTGAGTAACGACCTGCGGGTATGTCGCGACATGACGAAGGATGTCTGACTCTTTGTCTTGCACAAAGTTCGCCTATATCCTTCTCTTGCATTCTCCATGCATGGTTTAATTATTTAGATCTCTTGACTCGGTAGCTCGTTCGATTTTCCGTGAACTTATCTCTCGTCGACACACTGAAGTGAATATAAGCAATAAGTAATACCGATTTTTGATATTGCTGAAACATATTTCGATGTGCGATAACTGGAGATATATTTTCTAAATATCTTAGCTCCGTTAAACTTAGGGACTTGATAATATTTTAGATATACGAGAGGAGACGTGCATGAGATGACCAAAGCACCGTCACCCTTACTGCAGCTCGTCGAGCTGTAAATTGATGGTTATTGCCCCCAATAACCAACTTCCTAAATCGTCGTTTGATCGCCATCCTGTTTTCAAGGCTTACCGTTTCGTTCTGATCCTTCCAAAGTCCTCTGCAGTGCTAATAGCGTTCGGAAATGGAGTGTATCAAACTACTGCCTATTAGTTACAGCGTAATTAAAAGTAGTAGCCCTAAAGCTTTTTTTTTATCTTCACACCGCGGAGCCACTAGATTAGGCCCATAAGCCAAGGTTAGTTTTAATACTTTTTGAGCATGACTCGTACAAATGCTGAGACTCTGTACTGTATGAACGCGTTGTACTATTTCCGTGGCCCCCTGTCAGGGTCATTGAGGCGTCCAAGGCTATACTTCAGGGACAAGTGAGACTTTTATGTATCTACGTACATATCCTACCAGCGATTTTTTTTTCTATACCGTGCTAGAATACTTACGGATGCTTAACGATGGCTATGACAATAGTAAAATAAGTAAAATATATGTCTATGAATTTGGGTATAGATTCCGTATAGTTAGTGCGATTTTTAACACGTTACGTAATATGCGCGACTTATCGCACCGTTAGACGTTGGTATGATACTTCTTTTTTATATTATATTCGATGAGAGATGAGCAAGTGAAGGATGAAAGTAGGTATGATGAGAGTGGTACGACATGCAATAGAAGTAATGAATCCCGCTGACGTCGATGATGTGGATTCATCATATTCTCGCCATATAAGAACTATTACATTTACTTATTATATTAGAAAAAAAAAAAACAGTTATTTTTACCGGTCGATGGCCACCATCTCTTAAGCACATGAAATTATAATTGACACCTTGATGCTGATCCTAGCGGGATGCTGTGCCAAATACGAAAAAATATTACGCTGTAACACGGATACTCTGCACATCTCTCCGCAATTTGTATAACAAACCAAAAATTTCCAATCAAGAAATCGTTTCTTGATGACGAAAATATATACGCAAATTTAGATCTGTAGGCAAATTCGTTTGAAAATTAATTCTCTGGTATACGGAATTAGAATTCTGGTACGGAAAACCCTCATCTGGCTGATGCACGCGTAGTACATACCGAAACGAAACGTTGCCTCGCATCATGGGACTCTTTTTGCAGCTGGTTTCTTAGCTCGGGATTTTTGGGACTCTGTTCTTTAAAGACCCCTGTACGGATAGACTGCAGCCGCGTTTTTTTTCTCTATGGTCTAAACATCTCGGGCATATACCTACCTATACCACACCGACTTGCAGAAATTTACAACGGATACATCTGCTAGGTGAGATGCACATGCACGAGCAGCTGGGCTCGACCGTAAGATCAGGGTCGTGTTTATATACGCATCATGATAGTAACGGGAACCCGCATGCCGGCTGCTGGACCACGCAGTAGTTTCAGCCCGAGGAGGGGCCCCGGATCTTCGTATTTCCCATAATATATATAATATCTAATAAAAATCGTTTTAGGTAACAGAAATTTTTGCGCATCGATTGAATTTTTTTTTTTAGACCGTACTAACCGCTCGTCGGCTGATCATGTTCGTGATTTTGACTCGTATCAATTATCCCCAACAACTCGAGCATCTGATCATCGAAATAAACTGATACGGCGTTTTCTGTGCGATCAGTTGTCAAGCGAATATGATCCTTAAAACCGCGAAATTTAAATTCAGAACCTCTCGGACTATACGGAAAAGGATAACTACGAATGTGAAGCTTGGGTTTTTATTCTACACCTCATTATGAGCATATACAGTAAATGCGGATTGATCGCTAACTTTTGATGTACCGAAGTTTGTTTAGCCATAGTTTTCAATTCCGGGAATATTGCGGTTTAATTGTACAGCTATATCTGAAGGAACTGTTGTATACACGAATTAATTACGCTCTGTGCCTTCTCCAGGTTCAACGCACTCGTGCTTACATTCAAATCGTAGCTAACGTACACGTATAATATGTATATTGCATTAGGGGCATTTGTCATGTGGGTACTCGCGCGAGAGGAGAGCCTGCAGCAAAAAGAGAACGAGTGCGTATACGCGATATAATCAGGCCATTATAGAGATCAATTAAATAGTCAAGCCAACTCTTATAATTGATATATCCTATACCTTTCCTCAAACTGTTTACTCTTCCGTTGTTTGTGTATCGTTAATCTTCTCATTGAGACTCATGTGTGTAACAAAGTATATAGGCATAGGTAATAGGTATGTATGTATGTACATCATCTTTGCGGTTAAGATATCGATGCCCTCTTAGTGTTTGTATTATACCTATTCACCGCACATGCGGGATACGATTATGTTTCGGTAAGTTGATCGGGGGCGAGCAGATTATAGATTCGTTGAAAAATTGAAATAGAGACACGAGATCGTGAAGCGAAACGATAAATAATTATAAATTCGCAAAATATATATACGGGATCTATTCGTACGGCTGTTAATTAGTACAGTTTATCAAACGAATAATTGCGTATCAAAATTGACAATCAGATTGCGTCAATCCATATACATATAGCATTTGGAAAATTATTGCGCAATTTTTGTGCAGCAGAGAAATGCGCCCGATTTTATATACTCAGGCCTTTCAATTGCCTAAATATTTCAATGAATTTTGGTAGAAAAGGGCAAAAGGCAAAAATTTAGATTCGGTGATCGCGATGGTATCTTTAGACAAAAGATTATATCAATTCTCTTTCCGAGTCTTGGTACGTATGTAACGTAGATATAATGACACGTTCAGTTACCACTAATACGTGGGTTGGTTGGCTCTGAAATGCACGCACACTACCTGCCGTTCGCGTCGAGATAGTAACGCCGGTAATTATAGGGCTGAGAGAATATTGATTGAGAGACTTCGATCCAAAAAAATAAAAAATAAAAAAATATAGACTCGGTATGGTGTATAGAAGGACAAAGACCTCACCCGGAAGTGGATTGTTAAGTTTTACGAAAAACAAGCCGAATAGAATTTGGTGAAAAAAATTTCAGGCAGCTTATATACGCGAAGTACGTAACTCAGGGTTCGTACGATCGGCCGTTATTATGTAGATCAATTACCGTCATCGATTTTTTTCCTTTCTTTCAGGGCAACTCTTTACAGTGGCAGGAACGAGTCATGTCTACGATGATTAATCATTATCATGCAAATGACAAGAGCTCGCTTAATAAATTACCAAGGATGCGAATTTGCCTCCTGCGTTAATCCTGTCGCTGCATGGGGACCGCGTTATATTTTTAAACAACCAATCGGGGTGCAGGGCCTTGGTTTCGGTAACGAGGTTGCTGGTCCGCGGTTCGAGCCTTTTAAGAGCATGTCCTTTAGCCGACCACGTCATACTATTAGCCAGATATTTTCAGCAAATGTTATTTTTTCGACGTTTGTTCTTTTTCTCGACGAGAAAGGGCTGCGGTCCATTTATATTTTTTTCTTTCTTTCTCACGGAATGAACGAACCTCGCCTTATAAATTCTGCAATTATATTTCTTTCCAGAAAACAGCTGGTACTAATTTTGCATATTTTTCTTTTTCTGCACGTCGCAGTTAGGGATCAGAGATATTCGAACCGGTTTTTCAACCGACAGGGTTATATATTTGCGCGGGAAAAAATATGCAGTCGGATGTGTAGAGATAAAAAGGATTCTTGGCCCTACCATGCAGCCGATTGCCTGCAAACGTGTATAAATTCACATTACAGAGATAATCTCGTTGTCGCATGAGAAATCGTCGAATAATTTACTCGATATCTCAGCGGATCGAAACGACAGAAGATATTAGGAGTTCGCTGGAGAATTGTACCGCGGGGAATGGAGAGAAATGAAATAGAAGGGAAGGGAAGGTATAGAGAAGAGGCAATTTACGTTGGCCAGAGGCTAACGGTCGCCTCTAAGGTCCGAGTTTGCCTCGACAAAGTCCTCTCTCGGGTTCTTGAACCCATAAACCGATCCCTTCGCGAAATCTAAGAGCCATTCATTTACCGTTTCTTACTACAAGAGCCTCACGTTCTGCACATGCACGCAAACCTTGCCTTCATCTCGTTCCCGGTTACACTGGGCGTTCTATCCGTGTTGCGGGGATTCCTAAGCGTGGCAATACTTAAGCGGCGGCAGGCTGTTATCTCCTGTAATCGTAAGTAAGGCTACCTCACGGTCCGGTCAATTATTGGTTCTCTACTATACTTCGGTTATAAAACGCCTTAGAACGCTGCTGCCTGTCTCGATGAGGATGTAATAAGGCAAAAAATAAGAATGTCAAAAATTGAAGCGGTTCAACTCTGAAGGACTTTGATTTCCTTGCATAATATGGAGTCCTCTGTCTCTTTCTCTCTGTACGAACGTCTGCCAAAATGAATTTGACAATGCAATGAGACTGTATAATTTAATTACATGACGATAAGTTAGCTGTTATAACATATTCGTTTCATTTCTGACAAGGAGTATACCACCTTCTTTGGGATTTTCCATAAATTATGAGTCATATATGTGTAGCTATGTACTGCAGCAGGTACTATACAAGAAGAGCGTTATAATCTTTTAGTTTTTATTCGTTTACTTATTGCGTTACGCCAACTGGATACTCACGCTAATTTATAACGCCAGACGTGCTACTTGTTTATGTCGTCGGCCGTGGGCGAGAGAAATTTTCGAGGGTAACGAGTTAAGAAATATAAAACTGTTAAAATGTTCAGGCTACACATATACGAGGTCTGGCCGTTCCATACCGTTCTAAGTGCCGTTTTGAAAAATCTTCAGAAATCGAAATATGCTGCAGTTTTTCTATGAAAAATATGAAAAATCACTTATAGGTGTTCAATGCTTAGAAAAAAAAAAAAATCTATTTTTGTATGAGTACACAAGTACAAGATAGATGTCAAGTTACAATATCAGTCTTGTGTAACGTGAAGTTGTTCCTCAAAAAATTTCGCCGGAACTGATGTTCGTCGCGTTTGAGGTCTGTTCTAAGCATAATAAAAAAAACGTTGGATTAAAGTTGGTTAAGTTTATGTAGCGAGATGATGAGCTCATTTTTAATTGCGCACTATAATCTAAAGGAACAATAGTTGCTTACGTGTGTGTGATATATTTTCTATATATTCACATGTACATACGTGAAGAAACACACATGTATCGTGCAGCTGATATATATATATACTTGCACATTATATACCATAAGCAACGATACTTAATCACCGTTACCGCGAAGCGCGGGTATTGTTCTCCAAATTCTCATGTGTCGCATTATTACAGTGCCTCCTCTCTAAGCAGGATTTGAGATGTGAGATGTGAGATGTGGGGCCAGCCGAGAGGCTCCCGTTACTCTATCTGGCGACGACAGCGAAACATTTACTATTCAGATTATATAAAAAAAAAAGAAAAAGAAAAAATTGCAAACCAAATACTCCGGGTTGTTATACTAGCGGTTCTCACCTCTCTCTCTCTCTCTCTCTCTTCCAATCTTGTAAGGTACACCTTTTACTTATTTCTAACGTCCATACTTCCCACGTAGGTATTTTCAATCCTTCTTATGCAATGCTTAAATTGAAGTTAATCTGTTATCTTTGTTCAATTCTTAGCTGGAAGCGATATATTATGTTATGCAAATATTATAGTAACGAGAAAGGCCATGTCTCTAGACTCTAGAGCACCCCTGTCATTCACTGCAGTTATCATTTATGGCTTGTCTATAATATAAATTGAAATATTATACTCGACGTGAAGTATATAAGATTTTGACATATACCTATAAGTGGAAAAAAAATATATTGCCATTCTCTTCAACTATTTTTTCTATTATCTCTGTTTTTCCTTTTATTTGGCCACATCAGATCGATCCCAATCAGCAATTTCGCTACGCGAAAGTCTGGGTATCAATTCTTATCGGTAGAAATTGGATCTCTTCAATCGATTGTGGCGTCTACTCTAAAAAAACAATTGTCTGGTTGGCCGTATATCCGTTAATCAATTTCACGAGCAATCTTATTTAGGATTTTAGGTGAAAAGATTCTCTCTTCATCGCAGGTTAAGATTCAATATAGGTATAGTAGTTTTCAGTGTGCAGGAAATTTCTTCAGTCGCTAGTCGATGTTGCAGTTCGTAAACGAGGTAAAAAATTTTTCCTCCTTCGATTCAAGGACCGAAAATATATTCCAACTGCAGCGAACCGCCGTACGGTGCAGGGAAACGATGCCGCGATTTACCGGAAGCTTTTGATTAATAGGTAAGCTAATTAACGAGTAGTGATAAGTGGACATCGGCCCACGGTTACCCACTTGTCCACGGTGTGGAATAATCGCTAAGCTTCCAGCTCACGTAAACCAACCGCGTAAGCCAACTCGTAGTAATAATGATAATGATAATGATAATGATAATTACACGAATGCAACCCCCCACCTAAATCCTTGCGTTGCATTACGAACCGCGCATCTCTTGAGAGTCACCATAGGGAGACGTCACTGTGTCAGTGTAGCATTTGCGAGAAACGACTGCTTTCACTACGTATATGCAAAGGTACGTTATACTTCTCGACTTCCCACGAATTGTAATGCTCGGTGCTTCGAAATGTTTTCTTTATGACATAAACTGCAAGCTCGACTGTTTTTGTTTAATAAGATTTACTCAGATTTCTGAACACCGAAGGTATACGACGAGTAATTTTATCGCTGGGGGAAAATTACTTTGCCAAAAGGAAACCAACTGTCTTCTCTTCTCCTCTCGTGTATAACTTTACTCTCTCAAGCGAGGAACGACATATATACCTATATGGTAGTTTCGTTTCGTAGTCGAAGGGTCATTTCGCTTCCATTAATTACAATTTCTCTCAACGAAAGGGAACATTTTCGTGTACACTGTAATTACGAAATTTCGGTTCCGACAGGTGCCTCTGTAAAACAAGACGACAATATACCGTATAGAGGTATTGCAAGGTTCTAAGCTTGTGTTTTATGCGCGGAATAGTCGAAGTCCCATTTCGTTTTATCCGGAATCACACTGTTCAGTTTCCTTTGCGATATTTCGACGTTAAACTTTGCCGACATACAATTGTCTCGGATTTAACTTCGTCCGTGAGAATAGACGAACAAAAACTCGTGTACCTAATCTTTCGGGCGCAGGAAATGGTCACGAGTACTCATATATAAATAAAACTGACATTTGGCTAGACGCTTGTTTATCCATTAAGTGCTTTTTCGAACCAAAATTTAAGTCTCTGCAGTGTCCTGTTGCGGAAACTACTGTACATAACACACGACGTCCCTCTTCACAATTACGAAACGATTCTACGCGAATTTTTGAGGCGATAAAATTGGCAGGTAATAATTTAACGACAAGGGGGGGTCCAGGTTTCAGTGTGCGGAGAAAAAAAAAGCAAAAAAAAAAAAAAAAAATCTATATGTGAGTAACAAAAAACGTGAGATTTTTGTCGATTAATAGCGAGAAATCAAACAACCGCTTGGATTCCCGCCATTGAAAACAGCTGTGCGGACTGATTACATACCTAATTAGACCTACTACGTGCAACTATCCAAGCTCTATGTAATATTTTAATTAATATATCCACATTCACACGATTTTACCGCCTAATTTTTATCGCTAATTTGTTTGCTGCTCCATATCAGCGTCAGAAATTTTTTGAAAATTATTTCTGAACGGCTATATATTTATTTTATTTTTTTTTTGCTTTACCATATACGATCGAAAAGGAGCTGTCGAGGAAAAGTAATAAAAGAATATCAAGATAGGGTTGGTATACGGAGTGAATGAGAAATTTTCCGTTGTGTCAAGAGTCTGGCATATTCAAGACCCGGTCGAAGGCAAATTCTGTTGAACTCTATGCGGCTGCTAGTTTCTCGTGCTCGAAAGGGCGTTGATTCCGCATCGATCGTGTCTATGATGCATAGTATACAGGTATGAAGTTATACATAAGCGAAGTAGCATTAGCCATTCGATAATAAGGTAATGAGTATCGTGATAAGAACAAACATCTTTACGTACATTGAGAAAATTTAAGTAATCGCGATATTTGGTTTTGGGATAATTCTTGCGTGACTTGAGCGCCGGCAATGCCGTTGACTTTGTTTTCCTGAGCTAACTGTAAAAACGAGAGACTATATTGAACGAGGGAACAAGAGCACATCCTGCAACGGACCATTTGGAAGGGGGAAGTTTGAAACGGAATTAGACTGCACGGGTTTTATAGGAGACGCCTAAGATTCCTAGTGTCTTGAGGATGAATCACCCTGCTGCGCAGCTGACCCACGGCTGCAGCACAAATATTATGTTATATATACCTATATACATTTTCTCGGCATTTGAGAATGCAGGCTCGTTATGCAATCTACACATCCACTGCAGCTACGAATACTACACATTATACTTATACCCCCAACGATCAAAAGTTTAAGTATATCAAAATTCCGGGGCAAAAAAAAAAAAAGATTCTTCCTGCAGTGCCAAATACGTGCTTAGAAAGAAAGTTTCGCGATGCTAAATAAAATGGTAAATATAATTTTAGGTACCGTTAACTCTTCAACCGTTTGAATGAATAAATTGCTTCAGTTTCTTATACTCTTATCTTCGTCGCCTTCTTTTTTATACGAAGTTCAAGATGCGATGTACTTCGTACTTTTGAACGCTACTCTATACGCTATGTATGTCACTATCCACGGGTGACTAGAGTCCAGATTTATCGGTCCTGGGTTAGTCGTTTCTGCCCTCGTTCTAACCTCCGCAGCTCTTCTCTAGGGCCATCGTTATCGTTCGCGTTATTTTCATCAAGCGGTTTTGACGAGATGACGGAAATATCGAGAGAGAGCGTCTTGGTGCACCGATGGATATATGTATATGATGGGAGTTTATTTTTAAGCTTGTTAAACGACCGAGATTTTGCGTAACACCTAATTTCCTCACGAGCACACTTTTCTTCTTTTCTTTCTCCTTTCCATAATCATAACACAATACTCGAAGATACTCGCGAGTATCACTTTTCCCGTCACCGATAACCTTTGCAAAACTATAATTCCAACTATACCTATACGACCACGCATTCAAGCCTCTAGATTTTCTCGAGACGTTCGACCATAGCGCAAATGGAATCCATACGTACACTCGTTTAATTCTTACTTTACGATGCGGTATCTCTCCATTACAGAATATTACACGAGAGAAAGAGACTTGGACGTAGGTAGGTATATAGGTATATACACGCGCATGGATTTATATTTTACCGCACGATCTAAGACAGATGCATTTAGCATTTAGCATACTGCTGCAGCAGTGTTCGGTTATTGAGTGTATGAGAATGGAAGTTTGCTCCGATGATAAGAAGGAGTAGGTTACAACAATTTATGAGAATTTATGGAGAGATTTAGTTCGTGGGAATCGGATATATATACCAGTGCAATATCTTGGTAATACGAGAAAAAAGAGCAAATATTGCAGCCTCTGCACCTCAGGACTCGACGTCGTTAAGCTGTTTATTTTCCAAAGATGTAAATGGTGACGTTCCTCTCCACTATGAAGTTTGTAAAAATTTACCTATATACCGAGACAGCTATTCTCGCTATTGTCCTTTGTACTGCATGCTCAAGTAGAGAGAAAATCGTTTATTTCTATGTATCCGCATTACGGAACGGGGGTTATACCTAAGGACTATAATACCGCACTATGTAGTAGGTATATTTGTTATAATGATCGCGACAACTGGTCTCTCTAGTTGCACGGCTTGCATGCAAATCACTACGAGGTATAACCTTAACTTCTGCAGCTAGAAACTTCCGCAATTAATTGCAGTCGCTATGATTAACGATCAACTCTGATCAAATATGGTTACTGGAGTTAGTTACCAACACGAATGAGTTCGATCTAGCGCCTATAGGTATGCGTACGAAGCTCGAACCTCAGAAAAATCTCACGGAGCTCCGTGCGTGAATTTTGGGGAAAATATCCTTTGCAGAAAATTTGAGTTGTTAGTATTAAAACTCGCAGTTTTGACCGTTCGGAACTTCAACCCAGTTTAGTATACGGTTAGTATATGGATATGGGCGAATATCATGTCCTCGTATCTTGTGTCACTGTGTATATATAGTGAGGTGCAAAATACGAGCTGCGTGTCGGATTGCGGCCCTTCAGGTGATTCATTTTAGTCCCAAGCTATCAATGAATAATGGCAAACAAACTAACCCACAACTCTCTTATGTAGAAGAGCTATATACCTACTGCTGTGACAACTCGAACGTGCCAATTACAGAGCCACGGCGTTGATTACGATCGTAAAGCAAAAAAACCAGGCTGTGTAGTATGTACATGTATTTTGAGAAAGAGAGAAAACGTGACGGAGCGGGAATCAACGATCTGCAAAAAAGTGATGTTGATCTCGGTTTTTGCAATAAGCAAAAAAACGAAAAAAGGTTCGCCCGTATGTATTCTTGTGTACCCATTAGCCATCGACCTGAGTAGGTATAAATTCCTATGGGCGCTTGAGAACTCTGCGTCAGCTGATATTTAATATTCGAGGGCTGGTGGACCGTGTCCTTGGAAGATGAAATTACATACAATTCATTTCGTATCCATCGTATATAGCTACGTACGGTATACCTACATACATATATGGCTTAAGCCCCGTGTTTTTCGCGGAGTTGAATGGCGAGTTGAATTGATAGTTCGGTTTCTCCTCCGACGAAAGGGGCAACGTTTGCGCAGCAGCCAGCCGATTTGATCATCGGTTTCTTACGCATTGCGACATTTATCATCGGAGTTACGAAAATTGACCAACAATTGAGCCGGTCAGGACGGGCGATATCATTTTCACTTGTATAATATAGTGTTTTGAGTTTTATAAGAAATCGTTGTAACTCGACGTATTTTTTTTTCTTTTAAATATTATTTTGCCTGAATTTGAAACCTATACACGAGCCTAGATTTCACCCGGTTATAATAATCACGCGCCGAATCTTTCCGCATCCGGAAACCCGGATTATTACGCTCGCACGCACTGCTGCGGGGAAGTAATAAAATCTTTTTCAGTTGCCCTTTGGAAAAAAGACAACAGCGAAAGAGAGAATCAAGTTGATGGTCCCAAAATCAAAGTTAATTAATATGGGGTCGGGTTGAAGTTTCGGACGTCAAAATTACGAATTCAGTTGAGACGATTTCGGATCTTCAGAATATCAAAATTCGAAAATATTGTAATGCAGAGAGCCTCGAAACTCGGAAAGTCTTAGAATCGGAAAATTTGATATAGGGAAATTTTGATTGTCCGGAAGTTTTGAAATTCGGAACTCCAACCCGTACCCTGATTAAAATGTAAATGAATTAATAACGAACAGTGTCTGGGAACAGTTTCGGCCTCTCCACTGTCACCGAATCTATTCAAAGAGTTGTAAGTCGAAGCTTCGACTCCTCGTAGTCGAACTTCACCGGCGCCAAGTCAATTCTAAGTCTTCAAGCTTCCATGCTGCACGCTCGGAGAGATGCGCCGTCTAAAATCTGGGTCAGGAAGTCGAGGAATTCTTCTCCGAGAGAGCGAGCAAAGTCTCTAGCCGCTGCTCCAGAGGATAATTTTACCACTTCCGACTTGGTCTTTACTCGGTTGGAACAATTTCATTCGAATCGTAACCGATAAATTATCGCAATATTTTTGTCAAAAGTTATAACCGCGATATCAACGATTACTTTTGTTCACTCATTTCTTTTTCAATGAACCCTGAACCCATGACTTCATAGGAAACCAAAAACTTCTCCAAACAATTTGATATACGTCAAAAAAAAAAAAAAAAATCCTCGAGCGACGATTCTCAAACTCATCGTCATTTGCAACTGCATCAAACTTCCGGTGGCAGCAGTGGGAATGCTGATTAGTTTCCGGTGTCCCCTCGAGTGCATGGTATTGTACTGAACGTAGCTATACCTACACTGTTTCATCTGAGCACGTGTTAATTTCGCGGTTCGTTAATAAGTAAACATTTGCTAATTAGGTACGTAGCCTCTACTTAGTTAGAGGGGCTAATTACACCGCTGCAGTCAATGGACTAGCCTCCGATCGTCGTCATCTATACGATGATTACGAAACAGATGTACGTACGTATATACACGATCCTTATACGACCTTAGCCCATTTTTGCTCATCAACGCTGCTTTGAACAAGGATAAAAGTTTGCAAATTTATTCACTCTTCAGGTAATCGTTGTGTAACTTACACTAGCCCGCCTGGTGCAAAGTGTGCCTACCTACTCGGCTCGAAAGTCTTGTAGCTGACATTTTTTGACTAGCAAAAGAAAGAAGAAAGAAAAAAAAAGGCAACGTTTATATGGTATGAACAGCCAGTCACTAGAGCAGCGTTTGATCTTGAACAAGTTAGTTGCACCGTGAAGTGTCGGTGCTTTTGAAGAGATCTTTGAAGGGTTTCAGTAAGGGTATAGGATACGTATATGTATGCAGTGAGGGGATCAAAACAAGGAACAAAATCCTGCGGTTGAAACTTGAGGAAGTTTTATCGTGAAGTATGAAGTCTGTCAGATGAACGGGAGTTATCTTCTCAATCTTAAACTCTGATGACCTCTACGCTGTGCCACTCATTGTCGGTTATACACGCGAGGTTTATACTTCGTTGTCGATAATGAACCCCTTTATCTCACAATCAACGGCGATTCGTATCTCCTTGCTGCAGAATCCAGAGAGGTAAAATATAGATAGAATAAAGTTCATCGCGGAAGCTTATAATGCGTTAAAAATTCTTTTTAATGTACTTGGCGCGAGACTCTACCGAGTCTCTTGATAGTTTAAGAAAATGGCGATGTTCTGCAATCCGATTCCGCCTTTCATTTCACGTAGCGATTTTTGGTGTTTAAATTGCGAACCTTGAATCGCGCGAGTTTAATTTCCTACGTCCAAAACTGAACACCCCGATCATTTTATGTTGCCAATAAAATCTTTGAATCTTCTTTCGAGTATAAGTACACCATTGGGATATATAAAAGACCTTCTTTAACCGTTGAGCGCCGGAGTTTATATGGTAATAATCAGAGCATGGTATAAATGTTGTAAACGGCAGGATGCCTCCGTAATCACCGGATCTTCTTCAACCACTCCACTAATTTACATTCCGCGTTATCCTCGATCTCCTTGCGCGTTGTCTGTACCTACGCCCCCAGGACCGGGTTCGGGTTCTCGGTCTGGGTGCGGGCGCAGGGTCCGTTATCCCCAATTCGAACTCCAATTTCAACGCGATATATATGGGACCTGTTAGCATTCAACACCAGCCATACCTCCTCTCGCTTTCACGGGTCATGTTAATGCTAATGCGATCTGTACCTCGAGTTGAATTGACGCGCGTTGTACCCGCACTCTTCGCCTTTACTCGTATCTTTATAATACATACGCCGCGTATGATTCACGAAAGTCAATTGGCAGGCCACGCGTGCAACTTATACCCATAGCTCCGTACATCGCATTGTGTTTAGCTTGTACACAGAGGGATCGAAGTATCTGACCATAAACGCTGCACGTCTTGTCTCTCGGAAGTAGGTATATGATCATGTACTGATTGTCCAGAGCTTGGGGACCTGGTGCATCTGATCTTTGTCTGATATATCGGCGCCTGATCGTTCACCAACCTTATACCGCATGTGGCATACAAATGACAGCGGGAGTCGCGACGACACTGTCCACCGATGCCATACGGAGTCAGTATATATCTCGTTCTCAGTTCTTCTCTTTCCAGGAAAAAACCCTGCCAAAAAATTGAACCCTTTTTTACTCGAATTATTTTATTTAGGGGGTTAGTTTGATATAATTTTGGATCTTGTATTGGAATTTTTGAAGACGATATGAGTCGGGGTGGAATGCCTCGTACATGAGATAATTGTGGGAATTGATTTCCACAGTTTTGCTCTGGAAAACTGGGTTAAATTTTCTAAACTTGTCACAGGCTTTTAGTTACTCGACACGAAGAAATATGTTTCACGAAAGCTAGGCATGATTTATTCACAGGAGGTGCACGGTGTCCCAGTATAAGCCTGCAGTGGTGCAGAGGAGTAGCGCACGCCCACTCGCGTGCTACTATACGGTACGGCGTCGCGGCGCTAGGCGTCCACGTGTTTACTCGGTGCCTAGCACGCAGCTTCGTTTCTTTTTTCTTTTTCTATTTTCTCAAATTTTTTTTTCTTGTTCCTCTTCTTCTCACTCCTCCCTTCCCTCGTCGTCTTCCTCAGGAATTTGTCCCTTGGGTCTAAATTTAATGCGCCAGAGTTTATATTAATTACGAGTTGAAACGCTGTCGTGTCTTGTCGTCTACGTAAAAAAAACAGCTACTTTCGGACTTAGTTGACAATTTAACTAAAGCTTTGTCTCTCAAGATCTAAAAACATTTAGTTCCACCTCCGGGCAGGGAACTAGGCTATCACCGAATTCCTCTAAACATAGTTTTCCGGTTAGAAATATCTAGTCCCTAGGCAGGTTAGTTTATTCTAGGAAACAAATAGACCAACAAATCGTAAGGCTGCTGCTATAATTCGGTCAAATAGTTTTGTCCTTTTCTCTTGCACCATTGTCCGCAGTATATAGGTGTAATTATATACATGCATATATACGGGGGTTGGAATTGCAGCCGTTAAATTAACCGCAAAGTTATTCGCTGCGTTTATACCCGATTACCTAATTTCATTCGTATAAACCTGCTCATTTTTATGAACCGCGAGTTTCCTGTATTACCGAAAAAAGAAGAGAGGGACTAGGTGAGAAAAAGAACAGAGAAGAAAAAAAAACAGGTGTTTGAATCTTCACTCTATATACTATCATACCGAAACGCATCGAAGTTACAAGGCGTCGCGACGCCTCCAGGCGCGCGTTCCGACGCCCAAGCGTATTTTTAGTGCATTCCGGTGCAATCGGAGCAGACATACGGATCCCTGCGTCGACACAGAAGATCTTTTGCTCGAAGATTCTATCGTCGGTTGTCTTGATGCTTTTACCGAGCCTGGATTAGGCGACAAGGATTATCTGGTCATCTTTTTTATATGTGGCGATGAGATATTTGTAACGTATATATATACATGCAACGACATATTAAATTACAGAAATAGAAAATCACTAAAAATACCAAATAAACACGTACAGGTTACATGTCAGTCGAAGACCCGATTTCCGGTTAAAAATCCATACCGTGAAATTGAGCATCCGGACATTCTCAAAAAGTATCGTTAAATCAAGGTTCTAAACTTATCGAGAGATGAAGAATCCTCCCAAATCTGATTTTCAATCTATTCAATTCTTCGCCCCTCAGAAATTTGATTATAAAATCTTATTAAATCGTCCATCATCATCATTATCATGTCTACAAAAAATGTCTAAAATACCATGTAATCCACTATTCTGCTCGTTACACATCCCTTGAAACAAATTCCGGAATGGAGCATCACGTTCGTGTCAATCTTAAAATTTCTGCACGAAGAAAAACAGTTGCGGGAATCGCAGGCGAGTGGATTGGCTTTTTTCACCATAATTATATCCATATACCTTGCGTATTTTTCGTCGACTAAATTTCGGTCGTGTTATAGTACCTGGGTAGTATAGTTTTAGTAGTCGGGAGTTTATTGAAACGTGAAGAAACGTGAAGTATTTCAAAGCGTTTAGGTGCGGGACCTTTACTGTGCTGGTGCTCTACGCTCGACGGAATTCATGGGAAAAAAATGCGTGCCCTCTTCGCCCTTCCTTACTTCCATCGCTACTTGTTACTTGTTACTTGTGAGATACCGTACGAAATGGACATAATATGCAGGTGCCTCCGCCGTGCGGTAGCGTAGTGGGAAAATTTGTCGCACGTGATATTGCATAACGTTGCCCGAGTGTGATGGAAATACTAATTACTAAGCGCAGACGACGACGTTTTACTGCCGCAGCTCTGAGGACTGTTCCTGTAGAAAATTTCGGACTTCAGAAAATAGGGAAATTTTATTCCAAAAGGGTGAAAATTTTTAAGCTTTGACTTTTAAGCTTTAAGCTGAACTTTGACTGAGAAAATCCGAAAATTTAATCTAGGGGCACGACGCTCCATGCATGAATTTTGAGTTTCGAAGTTTTGGGTCTGTTGCATTTTAAACTCTTGGAATTTTTGACCTTCGGTGTTCTTCGATTCGAAGTTTTTGCAGTCGACTAAAATTCGGAATTTTTACCGTTCAGAACTTTCAAAATTCGGAATTTAAACCCTGTGCCATGTATTAGACTTTGGCAATTAATTGTCAGGTTCGAAGCTCGAGTTTTGCGATGTTGAGGATTATAATTGCCTCTAAATTTCACCTGCCTGACAATTTCTTAATAACTCCAACTCGCCACGGTGGAATAATCCGCCGAGACCATTAGTTCCGACTGAAACAATCGACGAACTATATGTACTGCAGTCTCTCATCGCACGTCTGATGGAAAGTTTTCTACTGCACCCACAAAATTGCGTGTATTCTTGATAAAAATAACTATCCATTGAAGACGTCACATGCAGCGCATCATCATCATCAACATCATCCACAGCGCTAAGTATGAATAGGTAGATATACGAGGGGCGTTATATACACAAAGGCCTGTGTTATAGACAAACGTTAGGCTAAAACCTGCAGCAAGCTGCTGCAGGACAATTCGGAGAAAGGAATTGCACTTTACACGCCACAGGATGCAACTTCCGCTCATTAAGTGGCCGAAAATAATTAATGCCAGGGACGACGACGACGTACGACGACGACTTCGCTTAGATATATAAACCGTGCGATTTATTTCCTTTCTCACAGAACTTGAAGAAAATGAAAAATAAAATAACCGTCACAACAATGACGAGTATATAAAACGGAAATTTTCCTCGTGGTTTCTTTCTTTACGGTGTAAAGATAATAAGCTTATCTATGTATAGATTTACCACGAGCCATCTTCATCTTTTAAGAATTCGGAGGAGAAATTTTTCAAAAAAAAAAAAATTAATAAATACGTAACTATATCTAAAATTGGACAAGCGTTTGGTTTTTTTTTTTTTTTTTTTTTTGAGTCGTACCAGCTTCCTTATCCTTTCTCTTTGTAAATTCTCTGATCTTTCACCAAGACTTGAATGAGCGTCGGCTTGCAACAGATTTAGAGACACATGTTTAGCGGCACGATGAGGAGGCGACCGATGCCCTCTGAAAGTATGAGGTAAACTTGCGTCGTTATCTGGGTGTATCCACTTTACCAAAGTCAAAATACATTCACGTACAAGACGAGAGCTTGTAATAGCAATATGAAATGACTTCGATGATGTCTAGTCGCCGTTTCAGTGCTCGACTCGCGTCTACGTACTACGTTCCGTATAGAATCGTGGAGGAATGTCTGCAGTGTAAAAGCTCGCGGATCAGACGTACAATCTCCTTTCCGTAAAATTTAACGAAAAAGAGAAAGGAATCGTTTGATTTTTGCACGATTTTTGCAAGACCTTTCGAACGGTTCGGAAGTTTTGGATCCTTAGATTTTGATTTAGAACAAAATAAAATTTAAAAAAAAAATTGAAAACGAACTGAACTGTAATTTCGGAGCTATTTCTCTCTCTCTCTCTCTCTCTTCGTGACTTGCGAATAAAATAATTTGCGGACTGCCTGGAGGTTTGGCGGATGTGGTCGGAGCCGAAAAAACAAAATGAAAAAAGAATCGTGAACCGATATCTCTTTTTTGAAACAGTTGACAGTCGATTCGTGGCCCGTGACCTGGTTAAAGAGTTGCGTAATTTTTTGGCGAAATTATTGGGAGGTGCTATGACAATACGGTAACCACAAATCTGTCCGTCAGAATTGGTGGTCGTTTGATAATTCAGGTTCTCTACAAGTCTCTCGCGTTTCTTCTACCGTTGCGGAACACCTCGATGAGGTCCGAATAATTTCTATCTAATGTTGTTTCCTTGAGCCGTCAGTTGGCCCGCGACGACTGTCACAGTCGAAGTAGTAATAGTATACCTGATTCAATCAAAACCTTCGACAAATCTGTTCGCTTTACTTATAATTACTTTGCTGGCACGATTTAAAACAAATTTCTGTCAAGGAACAAATTAATCAATATTTCGCAATACTGTCTGTCTTCTCACGTGTTGTAGCCTTCGTTCAGGTGAGAATATCGCAACATTTCAATTATACGTAAAATAGATTATATACGAAAATTTTTTTTCTACTCCGATCAGGTTCAAATACGTTGAATAATTTTTTACCCAGCCATGTCTAGTATATTCTCGCTTCTTATTTCTTACTCCTTGCTTTCTGCTTTTTTTCTTCTCTTCTGCATTTTTCCTTCTTTCATACTTCTTCTTGTCTCATCCCCAAGAAATGCCATTAAGAGCGGCGTACTCGTGGAGAAGCAACGCATGTTTCCTCTCGTCGCGTACGAAAGTGGTAGCTGCTGCTGCTGCTGCTGCTGCTGTTGCTGCAGTACGGAGGTATATAGTTATAGTTGTCTTCGGTGTGAGGTATACGCGACCACAGCCTTGCCAGTTTATATTCTTCTCTTATTTTGTAATTTTATTTACATTTTTTCATACTTTTTCTTCTTCTTTTTCTTATTCTTCCTCTCCTTCGTCTGGTGTTGCGGTCGCAAGAATTAATTTTTTATTTCGGGACTCGTTGAAAGGCAAAGTTCATACATATCCCGCCTGCACAACACGGAGAGACGAGTCTACCGGATGGCTAATATACCCAACAATTAGTCACACTCTTCAAGATTTTTTTTTTTTTTTTTTTTCAAACCGTGAAAAAGTATTTCTAAATTTATTCAGAAAGTGAATAAAATGCTGCAGAAACGTGTCACTGTTTCTCCCATCAGAAAACGTAATATTTCGTTGAAATTATGCAATAAATATCCCGCTGCCAGCCACTGCAGATGCCCAAAGATTTCACCTGACGATATTTCACCGCGATATTAAATCCCGGATTTAAATCTGGATTATCTGCTCGATTTTTATTAGACGAACATTCCAGGCTTGATACGTACAGCTAGTTAAAAAATGATTAAAGATCTAACTGACAAGGAATCTGTGCGGTGAAAGTGAATGAAGCAGGTATATGAGATTTGTCTGTTTCACGTTGCGACGTGGGCGCCCGTTGATTGCGGGCAAGTAAGTATAAGAGAGACTCGTCACCTCTTTGTTTCATTTTATTTATATTTTTTTGCCTTTTTTTTTCTTCTTATTTGGCCTTTTTCTTTCATACTGAGACAATGGCGTCTTGTAATAATATCAGATCGCGGTATAATATGAACTGACCTCGCAGATTTATCTCGCTTGCGCTTTAATACATTTTTAAAGACCGAAATGATCTTAGAAACTCGTATATATTTATTGTTCGATTAAACCGCACACGTATATAATATGCAGGATCGTTTTGCGGACTGTAATTTGCATCCAAAGCCACGTATACTCAAGATATATATCTGCGAGGATCTTTAACCACACAGAAATTATGCTCGATTCGAACAGCTCGCCAAGTTCCGTACAGATACGACTTTCTCGAGTGTCTTCTCGCAAAATTTTGAAAATTATATGCGAACCGATAAGATTTCAGGGACGTACGTTACGAGCTTTTGTTTAATTCTCCTTTTTCTTCAACTTTTCAGTTACAGATCAAATTTGGGTTCATGGAATTTGATTGCGAGATGAAAGTCCTAAGTTTAATTTAAACGGAGGCGGATAGAATAGCAGTTCTATAAACGTATTTACGTATTATTCTTTGAATTCCATAAACTATAGAAGCGTTTGATGGGAAAGTGTGAAATTACTTCACCCCGCTCTTTCCATTTTTCTACTATATTTCCTAGCTCGCCTTTCCCTCTCATTGTAAAAGATTGTGATTTGCTCTCCTTTCTCCATATTTATACGTATATTTTAAATTAGTCAATTTCTTCGTTATCTATTTTAATGGACAATTAATTGATCTGAAATTCATTCGAAGCTGTACATCTACCCGATCCAATTACCCGAAAAAATTGACCGTCGAACAAGTCAATCAACTGCAAAGATCTCCTTTTTCAATTCATATGTCTAAATATATTTTCAAATCAATTCGTCTGGATTAAATCTTAACATTGATTCGAAGTTCTGAGACGAGAGCTCAATTCTACCTTCATAACTGTTTCCACTTGGGCAAGTTTTGCCTCTGTGTTAGGTATTCGTCATGCCGACTTGAACTCGTCGTTCTTGTCAACTTCGACTATAAGAGCTACTGCTGCTGCTGCTGCCCCTTCTGCCCCCTTCCTAAAGACTTGGTCATGTTCCTCTCCAGAAACTTTTACAGCACAGTTTCTGACATTTTTTTTTCCATTCTATATACCGTGTATATCGTGGCAAGTATCTGAATCCAAGTTTAATAACGTTTTTTTTTTTTCTCCTATAAATTAGTGAAATTTTATAAATAACGGAAAATCCCAGCGGCGAGACTCCCGATGACGATAATCGATTGTATCTTATTATGCTTCTAAATGGAAGCCACGGGTTATAAAAAAAAAAAACGAAGAAAAAAAATTTTTTAATGCGAGAGAATCGATCGAGAATGTCGGCTTTTGTAACTCATAGGCAAGGACTCGGTTATTTAGATCACAGATATAGTTTTGTTATACGATTCGTAAATTTCACGGTGATTTTGAATCGTGTCGATTTGTTCCGGCAACAATTTGCCCTGCTGCTGCACGTCGTCAGGCAAAGCAATACGAGGCAATGTAGTAATTTAGACAAATTTTATGCCCATTATACTCCGACTTTATACCATGCCGATTGCATACCTTGACAGTGAAGAAGAGGCTTGGCATCTCGAGTAAAGAACAACCAACTTTGCTGTACGTAAAAATCTACAGAATTAATCATCGTCCAGTAAAAATGTGACGGTCATAAGTTTTTCAAATCTCGATTTACAAAAGACGGAAAGACTAATGACCGTTGCGGACTTTTTGTCCCTCATACTTCGTTGTTTATTCCTTATTTAATGTGTGATCCTTTCTCATTTTCTTGTTATACCGACCCAGAGCAGTAAGGAACAAACTTTCTTGCTAACTGACCTCGAATATTTCGCTTTTTACTAAATACACCTGGCCCAGATCAGATCAGTTATTTGGAACTTTTTGCATCATCATCGATGAAATTTCTGAATTGCTCTAAGCCCAGACTCGACTGGATCAGTGACACCAGGAATCCCGGTTCGCTATTGTGCCGGTGGGTGGGCGTTGGCACCCGGACTATAACAAAGCCGAGGAAGCTATCGGTTACAAGGGAATTTTTGACGCTACTGTTTTCGTCTGATTCACCGCTATAACGTTTCCCCCGTATATGAAATGTGTCCGGCGTGGTTCGTAGCGTGAAAAATATATAGTTCAATGTCGTTTTTGCCACATTTCTAACGGTCCAGACGTCCGAACGCCGTATATTTAAAATAAAGTTCAGGTAAATCCTTAATCAGCCCACGAAGGACTCGAAAAGGGACAACCTGGACGGGTACAATTAATCTAGCAACAAGTTACGATCCATTACCAACCTGTTTGACAATCTCTTATCTCTCATCGCCATTCGTTGCATGGACGAGTATATAACGCGGTGTCAAGAATTCCCTGTTTTAACCAAGTGGGCACGGTACCATATACCAGTGCAATAACTCAGTTTGAGGTAAAAAAAAAATGTTACACGTTCATAATCATTTTTATTTCGGCTGATTCTCACGTCGTACAAATTTTCAGGATCAATAAGTTATCCAGACGTCCTAAGTCGCGATTGTGCAGTAAATTCTTTCGAGTAAAACTATAAACTTTGAGAGTACAGCTGTTCAGGATCTTATATAAATTTTATTTATATTGGGGTAAACCGCTAACCGAGCTTTGAGACGGTGTATACACAGCCGTTCAACCTTTTTATACCGGTTCAGGTAATTTCGGCTGACTTCCCTTCCCGCCAGCCGGAAGATACGGTTCAGCAATTCTCTTACCCTCGGGGAGGTGAAGCACCTAAGTTATAGCGGTCTAGTGGAAACTAGATACGGGATACGCGGTAGTACAGCCGTTTACACTAAATGCTGTAGTGTTTAGCTAGTCTGATCGAGAAGTGTCGATGAATCTAGAAGAAAATTTATGAAAGAAAACAGAAATTAGTATTTGAAAGCTGCAAGCTTAGAGAAGATATAGGGTCAAATTGAGATATGCAACAGGCTGAGAATCGTAGAAGCAAAAACGAGAAACTGTTACTTTTGGGTCCTGAAATTTCTGGGAATCGGTAAAACGGATATTCCAGTATTGCCACGTACCTGGTGCGAAAAGCTATAAGAATAATAAACTGTAACATTGCAAACTGAGAACGTGCATCGCGATAACCCAAATATTTAAAGCTTGCCAGTGACCTCTGAATATTATCTGATTGGGTACTCCTTTTCAAGGATATGAGTCACAAAAGTTGAGACTGCGAAATAACGATATGCAGTTTTCTTCATATTCGCAATTCGCAGACTTTTTGCACTAACTTCTTGAAATGCGCGAAGTTCTGTTCCTCTCCGGCTTGTGTCATTTCTGCAGATTCTTAGGGTCCGAATATATGTATATTTTTTTAGCGACACTAAGATGGATATATACTTGAATGTCAAACGCCCTGAGATTGTCGTTAACGCGAATCAACATTACCCAGGTTTGGTACAGGGGAACCGTACCCATATGACGTCACCACGATAGACGGCCGGTGGCCGGTTCGAGTCGAGCGCCCATGCGAAACCTCATCCGCCCAGCGGCTACGGCACTCATTCGTACATATACGTTACATACATAAGTATATATGGGTATATACATGCGTATGAATGTGTATTTTATGTATCTATACGATGTATAAACCTGGGTGGAAGGCGTTTACAGAACGGTGGAAAATTCTGCAACAGTCTAGTGTGAACCGCATGACCAAGGACCTAAAAGTATATAATCTTGCGATAAAGAAAAACCCACAGTTTCCATAGATTATTTTCTGCACATAGTTTCTGTGTAACTGCAGGGAAATGGGAATAGCTCGCGTTCGTTAAAAACTGTTATCAGGTAATCGACGCCGGAACTGTCGCAACAACAGGGTGATGATGCTTTCCCGCCATTGTATGGAAATATGCAGATGTATGTACACACGTACGTGTCTAGGATTAGCGTACGACCGTGTGTACCTAATCTAAATTTAAAAACATGAAACGACAACGACGACGATGATGATGATGATGATGCGTACCATAAGGGCTAAGGAGTACCTGCGTAAATAACGATCATTGTAATCGAGTAATGTTGGGGATCTTTACGGAATTACCCCGTCTCGAATTACTTGCGGAATTACGATTATATACGAATTTTTTTCATTTTTTATTCATTTATTTTCTTTTTTCATGGTCGCAATTACGTCACGGGCGGGTAACTCGCTCCGCAAAACTAAACGAAACGAGATATTGCTACGGCGTGAAATAGGAAGGTGCAAATTACCGCTCGAAATAAGCCGGAACACGCAGATTTGCCTGAGGGATGAAATTATATAGTCCGAGGAGTGGAATAAGGCTACTTGCCGCATCACAGCCTCGGCCTCTGCTCGGCTAACTACACCATAGCCCTTAATAGTTGTTGTCCTCGGATTCCATCGCTGCGTGCGAAGATGATGGTTTACTTCTTTCGATTAACGCCGATTCATGGCCATTTATCGATTTTTTATACTTCACGGAAGTACCTAACATTCATGCAAAAAAGGACAACGTCGATAATGATAAAACAAGCTTGTACTGAGGTTTTGAAAGGAAATAAAATTTATTTCATTCTGGTTTCATCTTTGATTACAGGAGTGTCAAAATTTGGCGGAGGAAAACCGGAGGCTGCAGGGGACTATGGCAGCCGGACGAACGCCTCATTCTCGAGTGATAGACAATGTACTTCTGCAAACGCAGATCGACACACTTCAATGGCAGCTGAAACAGGTTTGTGTACTAAATTTCAAGACATAAAAAGAACTTCTTGTATCAAGTTCACGGAGAGCAACTCAACTCGCGTGTCTGGCATATTAAATTTGGTCAAAACCATGCCGGAGCTGGAAATAAAAGAAGCTATTGTCCAAACGTTTGTTAGTCACGGCTGGACCCGCGCGCCATTTCGTGACCACCGTTAATAATATCTCTCCAAGTCTCATATCTCGCGATTCAATCTGCCGATTATTTACGAATACTAAATATACCATCGGGAATCAATTGTTTCGCTGATAGTCGAAATTAAGAAAATCGTGTATGAAATCGGGACCAGATTATCGATGTTCTTCGCAATTGAGTAAAATGTATTTCGGCACATTTTTCTTATTTACTAGACAATATTAGGACGCTGATAGCGTACTGCAACGGTGTCATCGGTAATTTGTACGAATTTCAGAAAATTTGAGAAATTTAACGAAGCATGCAAAAAGTCAGGGAAATGTCTGAAAGCAAAGTTGATTATACAACCCGAAAAACATGGGGGGAGTTTGAACTTTCATTAAATATTTCGGCCGGGGAAACTGAGGAGAAAAGTCAGGGAACTGTGAAATCGAAATTGAGTGGCCACCCGCGTTGTCAGTTTCAATCCGGGGATCACGCTTCTCATTTCCATTTTCATAATTCACATGCAGTGTGCGTTTCACAGTGCCTAAACTATGGGTACGATATAGTAAGATGACAAAATATGAAGTAAGGATGCTGTGCCATTAAAAAATCTTTCATCATTCTTCAATTTTTGAATCGTTTAGTTTTATTTTATTTTATTTTTTTTGTTTGCAGACTGAGGCGAATAGGCAAATGTACCGAGCTCTGATGGGCCAAGTGGTGCGATTCCTGGATCGAGCACACAAAAGCCTTGACATTTTGCACGAGAAGTATAACCCGAAGAGTACAAAAGCACCCCGCGTACCTCGCAGCCGTAGTGTTCACGCTGTTGACGGTTCGTCCCCAAGTCGTGTGTCGAGTCCATCATCGAGCAGTTTTGCGAGGGCAAAATCTGTCACCCAAATATCACCTACAAGCAATACTAATCGTGAGTCTGCCTCAGTTTGGTCGGTACTTCGCCGCAACGAAACTCCTCCGCCTGGTACACCTCCGCGTCCTGCAGAAAATCAGGGTCAGAATCAGTCCCACGACGGAGTGGTTTACAGGAGACGTCCTAAACAGTCTGAAAATAATCCGGACGAAGTACCGCCTGAGAGATTGTCCCAGGAAGCTTTCAGGCTCATGAGAACTGTCCAGTCTCTTCTTGCCACTAGGGAACCTGACCTAGTAAGAGTATCAGAAGCTGACGACAACACTTCGCCATCTCCGTGCGATCACGAGATGACTTTACCGCCAAATTTCGCCAACTCAACTGCCCTCCACGACTCCTCGTTCTCAGGTTGTTCGAGCAGTGATCGTGCCAGTTCCCGGACCGATCACGACACGCCGTTCAACAATTTTCGAAAACCGTCCGAGTCAAATGGCGTCTGTCTTCTTCCCGGAGCCAGGAGATCCTTGGATGCTACATCGCTGCATTCTGGGAGCAGCAAGACGACCACAAGCGAGACAACCGAAGAAGAGGATCAAGGCGGCCCGAGATCCCTACTGACCGGTGTATTGGAAAGCGAATTTTCCAGCACACCATCTTCCACACCAAATAGACGCAAGAAACCTACCGCAGAACCGGAAGCTAGGTTCAAACCGAAGCCTGCAGCGAGCGTTAGCAGCGCTGAAGACGAGAGTGGATTCTCGTCGATGAGTTCCTTCCAGGATGTTGGCCTTCCGGCGGCACCTTCACCGATTAAAGGGTGTCATACCGAAGTCGGACTGCCGGAAGTACCTTTGAGCAAGGTCAGACATAGACGATGGAGTTCGACGCCTGCGGAAATGCAAGCCCTTCTTAACGGTCGCCATAACGCCAGTTTTACTGCAGCTAAAACCACGAGCGAAGCGCTCAAGGTGCTATGGGTGTAGCTGGATCGGAGGGCTGCGGAATAAAGTGGATTACGGATAATGGATATCGTCGAGGATAGATACATCACCTTACATACGCCGACTAAAGTCATACGTGTACAAATCTTTGTGTTTAAAAAAAAAAAAAAAAAAAAATTTTATATGCTATTAAAATATAGTACGACGAATGGCGGTGAACTATTTGCATGGATTATTATATACAACAGGTAGACTCGTTCTAGTTTACACGTCTCCTCAATAAACTCTTCGTCGTTGACCATTTTTTTTTTTTTTTTTCTTAGTAACTTATATGCAAATATCGTTGTAAAATATTACTATTCCTTTTATTTTCTTCTTTAATCTCTCGAATCTTCTGGCTATACGCGAAAACCATAGGAATAAAAATTCCTCCTAAACTCGTGACATTTTAATTAGCTTGTCGTCTCCCCGGGAACATGTTCAAACGCTTGTGTATTCGCGTTTTTTTATCTATTTTTTTTTCTGTTTTACATTTTTTTTTTCCCTTACCTGCAGCATGAATAACGAGCGTATTTTATACCTGCGTGGCGCTGTTCTGTATTTTATAAAATGAAACAGTACAGTAATGTATGTATATGAGAATAAAAGAATTCGCGAACTACAAGTCGGCTCAGGTGAACGCGAATTTTTTTTAATTACGTAGTGATCTCTGAAAAGAGGGATCATTATCACGTTTTTACAATTTTGACTTTCATATATTTAACTGTAATGTATTGTACAATGCAAGTATACAGATAGAAGAAAAAAAAAGAATAAAAAAAATTTGGCAGTGATCAAATCACCAAAATCCTAGCTCTTACAATTAGTTCGGTCTCGATTCTCTAGCGTTAAGCGGGATATCACATCGTAATTGATTCGATACAGAGAAATTAATCGTACTTATCAAGTACCTAATTGTACATTTAATAATATACCTACCTTAATTATTATTATTATTATTATTAATAATAAAAAATATTTCTCGATACGGTTTATATTGAAGAATTTGAGATAGTAAAAACTCTGGTATCGATGTGTGGATGGTAGACGCGGATAGTTTATAAGTAAATTAATACTAATAAGTATCACTGCAGATAAAATGTATATCGTATTTCCTTGACAATTAGATTTTGTACACGTCCGACATACGCCATGACCTATGCACGGTATAAATTACCGGGGGTTTTTACGTGTGCAAAAAAAAATAATTAAAAGAATAAAAAATTAAAAATAACCTCGGGCTCTATTCGTGGTAATATCGTAGTTGTTATCTGTTAATACTGTACCATATTTAATAAAAAGCATTATAGTCTCAGCGAGCCAATAAACCAAAGTAAAATAATAAAGAAAGAAATACAACAAACAAACAAAACGGAATAAGAATTCTAATGGTTTTTGGTCATTCTGTGTTGCGATGTCTATACATATACGCGCAATTACAGTGAATTTGCATCAATTAATTTTAGAGGTAGCATGTAAGAGTGATTACTATTATGAGTATAAAACTGTTTATAATTATACACATTGCTCGATTGTTGTCACGTTCGGTTGACTTGTATAATGAAATGATTTTGTGAAACATGTTGTTTTATTCAATGAATACCAAATTCTTTCCCTTTCCTCTCGTTAAAAAAGACAATCCTTCACGGAGAAAACCTATTACAAAAAAAAAGGCTCGGAGTTTTCGAAAAATCGACGGGCCCGAAAGCGAGGATCAAAAATAACTCAAACCTGAATCGAAACATCAATTTATTAGTTCGAATTAATTCACATTAATTTATATAATCTAATTTAATTCTTGTAATTCGAATTAACTCATAATTTAAATTAATTCACTATAATTCCAATTAATTCATATTTCAATTCGTGTTAATTCGCATCAATTTCGATTGATTTTTATTAATTGGCACGTCAATTTAACAAGTTATCTGCCCCTCGGATTAAACTAAGAATAATTTTTATTCATTCAAAGTTTCCAATATCGAGATTTTCCAGTTTATTAAAAAGTAATAAATAAATAAAATGGGTTTTCCGTGACAGTTTTCCGGGATAAATATCTATATTCGCATAATTCCGATGATATCTTCCGGGTAGCTTTAGCGTGGTTCTGTCAGTAAACGAACCACATTACCGACCTAGTTCAGGACAACGACGGTAGATGGCGTACCGCCGAATTGTAATCAAGATGGCGTTCTTAGTTACGGTTGTTTACTCGCGTAGTTACGTTGTTATAAACTTTAATAATGAAAACTGCTTTTTTATTTAATCTTTTCGTAATTGTTTCGCGATTAAACGATAGTGCTGACACTTGAGATCATTCGCAGACGTTTGCAGGCTGTTTTTATCACTACATACAGAAGGAGATGCGCCTGAATAAGTGCAAGTAACCAATGTCAGAATGTTCGATGTGCCGATAGAATTTTCCGTGACAGATGAATTAAATTACACAGAAATATATTCGATTCAGTATTTCGAGTCATCGTAGTCTCGCGTAATAGCGTATCCGCGTATTTAGAATAAAATTATGACAAATATCAAATACATATATTCGTATGAAAACTATTGAACTATGAATAATTTTTATTCATTTAAAGTTTCCAATATCGACATTTTCCAGTGTATTAAAAAGTGATAAATAAATAAAACGGCTTTTTCGTGATAGTTTTCCGGGGTAAATATTTATATTCGCATATATTCCGATAATATCTTCGGGGTAGTGGTTCTATGATGGTAAACAAACTTCTGCATTACCGATCTGGGTGAGCTCGGGACAACGACGGTAGATGGCGTACCGCCGGATTGAAATCAAGATGGCGTCTTTAGTTACGGTTGTTTATTCGCGTAGTTACGTTGTTATAAACTTTAATAATAAAAAGTGCTTTTTTATTTAATCTTTTCGTAATTGTTTCGCGATTAAACGATAGTGCCGACACTTGAGATCATTCGCAGACGTTTGCAGGCTGTTTTTATCACTACATACGGAAGGAGATGCGCCTGAATAAGTGTAAGTAACGAATGTCACAATTTTCGATGTGCCGATAGAATGTTACGTTACAGACAAATTAAATCACACAGAAATATAGTTGATTCAGTATTTCGAGTCATTATAATCTCGCGTAATACCTTATTCGCATAATTAGAACGAAATAATGATAAACAGCAAATTCATATATTCGTATGAAGATGATTAAACTGAGCCCGAAAAACCTAAAAATTCTGTGGGGAAAAAAAAAAAAAAAACATTCATTTTGATAACAATCATTTTGATAACAGTTCATTCGAGTAAGGATACGTTATACGTAAACAATGTATAAAGCCGCACTATTTTTTTACGATAGATTATCAGCCAGACTATAATAATTCTCAATCATAAAACGTATAAGTAGGATGAATAACTCCTGAACCAAGTTACGAGATAAGAAGCTAACTCAAACGTGGTTAAAATAATTTTATCTTTCCTTATCGGTATGCGTGTTGATACGACGCTGTATCGTACGATGTCGATATACTGTTAACACGTATGTATATAGTCTTTAATTTTGTGACAAAATCATTGCAATTCAAAGTTCATCGAATCTCTATAGCATGGTTAAATATCTCGTCATTTACTTCCGATCTCTTACAATACCTTAAACAGTTTTTTGTAAATAAGTGATTACAAGTACTTTTCAATTTTGTTCCACATCGTAAATCAAGCCGTGATAGATGTACCAAAAATAAACAAGATCGGCGCATAATATATCAAACAGTTTTCGGTCTTTTTTTACTATCAGACTCAATTTTTCTAACGAATTAGCATATAGATATGACCCGAGATAATAGTAGAAAAGTTTTATTGGATACAAATTGTGTGCTCAATCGATACGGTGTACCTTCAGTTACAAGTGGTTTAAAAATAGTTAATTAATTAATTAAACGACCGCGCGATCGAAGACAAGAAGATAAATAATTTTTAAAAGGATCAGACACGATCTTCCGCAAATGGATTAACGTTATCAAATTCAATATCGCGCGTAAGTATATCTACAATCGACCGAAACGAGCCCTTTCTGCAAGAAATTTGCATATTTTTATCCTTGTAAAAATAATTCACAACTAATTAATCCTGTGTCAAAGAAAAGGCTCTCGATTTATTAACCACCGAGAAATTTTCTCGCCGACAGCGAAATAAGGGTGTTTTATTTATTGACAAAAACATTATCCTGCTGTCGGTAAGCCAGATAATCATGAAGGTATGTTAAGTTGCCTGCTGCCAGGCGAACCCCCGTCGCGTTTCGCTTACCGACCACAATCTACCCGATGGCGTTACTGGCATAAGGGCACGGTATTCGATAATAAAATATCTTGAGACTCGAGAAGTAGTAGTGGTCCGCGAGAGTCAGACTGGAGGAGGTGGTCGGTCTTATCGGTGAGTTAGGTTTTAAAGTAGTTACGGATAGATCCTCGGCGACTCGATCCCGAGTCGGTCCCTAGCCCGGTCCCAAGATCGCGCCACTATCCGAGCCACTTTTAGATTGATTTTCAAGAGCAGTCGAGCGGCCCGTGTTATTTTAATGTGCTACAGTGGGCTGTGGGTGACTTAAGCAATAGTGAGGTTCGGTGTGTGTCTCTCCTGGCGGACGTAGTTCATTTTTCTCACACAAAAATTTTTGTGCTTCGGGACTAACTGAGCTCGGCGCTGTCCGTGAAATGAGTGACAAGGACCGTTCCTCTCCTACCCTAGTCGAAAACAGCCTCAAATCACTCCTCGATCAGCCCAGTATCTTTCCGCTAATTGGTGAGTACGATAATATCCCGCTACACACTATACCTACACTCTCACGTTACGCGCACGTACACAATCATCTCTATCTATCCGTTTATCATCCGTCCCTCTCTCTCTCGTTTTCTTACAACCATCTCTGTATATATCTCTCTCGCGAGCATACTCTATCCATCTATCTGTCTTTATCCGTTATTACAATACCATACGACGTATAATGATATTGAAAGTAAATCTTAATTCGCGCGATACGCGCTATGCGATGCGAATGCATGCCCGTGTACACCGGACCGTACCGGAACATCGTACATACTTATTCTACCACACGCGCACGATTAAACAACTGATTGTGAGTCGGTAACGTAAGGTGTGATTCTGAATGACAGTTTTGTTTTTAATTTTATTACGTGAGTATTTGAATATTGTGTGTAAAACGTGGTAGTAAATAGTGTACGCGGATAGTGGTGATAGTATTCTACCACATTTTAACGCACCGCGAATCTATTGTTGCGTCGGCGCTCGAGTCCCGATTAACCTCGTTCGGACCCCGTGGCTAACCACGTGACACGTAGCAACGACCCAGCCTTACCTCGGCTCGCCTTATACCAACTAAAGCTTGATGCTGATGTTGCGAGTGAGCGATGAGGAGGCATGAGAAGCTTTATGGAGTGAACGCGTGTCGAGATTCAATAGATCGTAATTCATCACCGTTGGTAACGGATTCGGCGCTAACTTTAACAAACAAATTCAATATATATACATATAAATATACAAGGTATATGTAGATATATAGAAAATAATAAATACGATCTTCACAGTCACCCGATTATTATATTATAACTCCGATGATAACGAGCACGATATATATGAGAAATGATAGCAATCATATCGACGGTTAAAGATAAATGGTATATAACATACATTTATCGTTCTGGGGAATGTCGTCTATTATTACTATTATTATTTTCGAAGTTAGGTATCGCGTGTAACAACAGACGAGCATAATTAAAAAAAAAAAAAAATGAAATGAAATAGAAAAATAAAAAGGAGAAGCGATAAAGATAATAGAAAATTGAAAAATTCGTGTTACCTGCAGCACTGTCGGGGAACGATTTATTATCACTTGAAATACACGTGTTCTCGTATGTCTGTTATATCGGATGGATATGTTAATGAATTGTTTAACAACGAGTTTCGCAATTTTTTCTCTTTCGTTTTTAATTTTCTTCTCTTATGGCCATTCTCTATCACTCTCACTCTCACTCTCTCTCTCTGTCTCTCTCGCAGTTCATTACAGGAGTGTTAATATTATACTAAGTAAGAATACAGCCGATGAAAGATTACAACAGCGTAATAATATAGTTTTTTATACTTACGGCCTCTGGCTTATTTATTTGTATTATTTTTTTTATTTTTTATTCTATTTACGTGTAATATTATTTAACGCGAGATTTGTACCAAAGATACTGCAATATAGTTACATCATAGTATAGTATGATACCGATCATATATTGCATCGAAAGTGAAATCGCGCCTTATAGTAGCCGTAAGATATACGTTGAAGCGAAAAGGCCAACCAACGATGAAGGTAGAAATAAAAAAAAAGAAAAAAAGAAAAGGGAAATAATAAAACTCAATCTTTTCATCTCACTATGAATAATTGATTAGGCCTTTCCATTGCCCGATATGATGACCCAGATAAGCTCCCGGGTCATACCAGGTTTAAGGTCAACGGACCCTTCTAGAATATCTAATTATATATGAACAAGATACGATTTTTTTTCTTTAAACTCGATCAGGGTGTCTGTTAAAGTTTTTGCGTCTTTTTTTTTTTTTTTCTTTTTCCTGATATAGAAAATTGGGGAACGATCGAGCGAATAAAAATCCATCTCAATTCCGGTTCGGGCGTATTGAAACCACGATCGAATTGTTCTACTTCTTGGAGTCATTTAAAGAATAATTTTATAGAATATAAGAGTTTTCGATTCATATCTCTTCTTCGTATATAAAGAAAATGACAAGAAAAATTTTCACAAGTTCGAAAGTTTTAACGCGATCTTATGGTACAAGTTATCCTGCTATCGTCTGGTTCAGAATTCAAGGTCATGAGGATCAATTAAAGATATTTATTATTAATATTATTAATGTTTTTTCTTTATTTCTTGTTTCCAAATGCGTAAGATCGATGCATCATGCTTTCAGAGGCCATCGCCACCACCTCATATCGTACCTCGCGTCTGAGGATTTCGAGAGATTATCATTGCTGTATCTACCGATAAGAGCTGTATCATGCTTGCTTGAACTTTCCATGACGATAAATATCGCGTATATATTTTATAAGATCGGAAACAATTACGCCCGAAGAGTGGCTTTAATTTAAATAATTTTTATTCCTCGCTGTATATATATTTTTATATATCAGGCGAAGATTTTTGTAATTTCTTTTTTTGAAAATTTCACTTTACCTCGTCGCTAATATTATACGAATGTATATATAGACTCTTATTTTTATTATAAAACGGAAATATTTAACGGAGGTCAACAGCTCCTGTAGGCATTATCTGTAACGGCCTCTAGTGCGCCAGCAGAAAGCAACTGCATTGTGGTACAAGTGCCGATCAATATTATACAGAGAATGCCGCTAGTTCAAACCCGATTCAACTTATAACAATTTCACCGAATTATTATTACCTATACATGCGGACGTTGCAGCATGGCACGGTTGGGTTGGTCGTCTCTCTCTCCCCGCGCTTCTCAAAGACTTTGCAAAGTCAGTCTACGATTCTTCGAAAAAAAATTTATTTTATTTTAAAATTAGACAGGCTTGAAAAGAAAAAGGTTTGCGATATCGCGAAAAATTTGACAAGTATTTTGCATAAAAAAAAAAAAAAAAGAAAATATTCTGGGTGTTAGTTTTTGAACATTTTTTTGTTGTTGTTTGAATTCTGTTCTAACATCTAGTCGTGTATCTACCTCAAGCAACTTTCAGTTTCATATTCGGGTATAATACTAATTAGCATCGATTTAATCCGTATGGAGTTTTAGTGAACGTAATTAACTACTGATGGGTTGCGGAAGTGAATTTTATAACCAACGTATAAATGGGCTAGGCCTGTAGGTATATCGAAGCTGTATATAAGCTGAGGCTTAATATCCTGATTTTTATTCCTAATATATTTCTTAACTGCTGATGATAAATTGTTCAATTTTATAAGAAGATTAGGTGCAGTTCAAACCAGATTAGATTCATTAAAACACACATCGTTCACGGTGCGTGTATAAACGTATCAAAGCGGTATACATGACTTGTGAAACGTTTCGTATAAACTTTCAACGAAGTATGAGGAATTAGAAAGAAAAAAAAAAATCATACATAATAAACTTAATTCAAATATTCACTCGAATCCATAATCAATCGATTCCTTTCATATGAATACGGAGAATAATTTTGTACTGAATGGACCCCGGATTTTTTGAAAATTGAGTAAAATTCCTTGGACTTTTTTTCCACTGCGGAGTTCCATCAATTTTTCCTTATCACCAGTAACTGCAGTTCTTACTTTTCAATAAATTTCTAACGCTACAGAGTTAATTGCTTTGATTTTTTATTAATCGATAGTTTCAATCATCCTAATCGATATTTATTATATTCATCTATCTAATCTATTAAGGACTTAGAAAACAAAAAATTCCTCGATAAACTTAGCCTGTAAGTTTCACTGCCTTCTGAAAAATCTGTAGAAATATCAGAGATTGCTTACGGTCATCACTTTTTTTTCCCCCCAAAAAATTTATGAATTTTATACCGAATTTGATAAAAAGTTTTTCAAAAAGAATTTATGTAAAATTTCTATCGTAAATTTATATACATACCTATTTACGTATGCATAGGTGTTAAATTTTACACTGGGTATATGGTATTTCGCTGGGGGCTAAAAACGTGTACTAGATGCAGTTTATCCGTGTGTAACATATACACATACATATACTATATGACGGTTATCTCACATTCGATCGGGATTTACCAAGCGAACTTTGTAATGGATTGCAAAGAGGTATAGGAGAGGTGGAGCCGAGAGTCTTACGGTCGGCAATTATCCGAGGATAATTACATTTATTAATCACTTAGGAGTAAAAATCCCTAATGGAGTTTACCTGTTATAGCAACGTGTAAGCTTCCCCCCCTTGTAACTCTTTTTGCCATGTGACTTTAGCCATGTCTGATATATTTATACCAGTATCGCTAGACATGTGTATAATATATAATCGATATTAATACACATGTGTGTATATATGTACACCCACCGAAAACCACCGGTGGTCCACATTATACACCGAAAAAATTCCTACACCTTTCGATCTCGGTGTTTATATTTGTGGATATTGTTAGTTTGATCGTCGTATTAGCTCTGTTTGATCGTTAAATGAATCTTCGTCCATCTGGATTTAGTGAACTTAATAGTATACGTATAATAGGTAGGTATATGTATGCGTAGATAGGGGGAATAATAGTATAAACTTTGAAGTTTAAAATGGCTAGAACGATAAACATTCCGAATAATGTTCAAATCTCTCGACAATAATTTGATTAACACTTTGAAAGCTGTATATTATAGACCGAATGATTCATTCAGTTTATAGGATTTCAAGGCTACGGCCGATTCGGTCCGACCGAATAACCTAATTTCAATCTTTAATATCACTGTGTATAAGACAAGAAAATTAAAAAACAAACAAAAAAAACAAAAAATACACAGAGATAAGGCGATTTGATTGATCGCAACATCCCCATCTTTACCATATACAAATATCTACGTAAACGCGTGTATAGAAAAGTAAACCCAACAAGATGATAATTTGTTTGACAAATAGAAAAAAAAAAAATCATAAAATATGAGTTGAATTTGCATAGTTTTTTTTTTTTCTAATTTTTTTTTATATTCAACGGTGAAAGTTTGCGTATCCGTTTGCGTGTGTAATTTATCTATAGGTATGTATACCTACAGCCACTTGGATATTCATTGCTGCGATTTTGCAAGATCGTGAAGAAAATTGTAGTTGATTCAAATCGCCAAGCATTTTTTTTATTTATTTATTTTTTTTTATTTTACTGCATATATATATATATATATATATATATAACAAATGAATAGGCAGTATGCATGTATGTACACATACATACCTATATACTTTTTCGAATTTCGCATAATCCGCGGTGAATTTTGATTAGAATCGACTATTTGATTTTTTAATTTCATTTATTTTTTTTTTGTTGATTTTACATTTTTTTTATCCTTATCTGAGAGATGGCGTCACGTATACGTATATATATACGATTCTCGATTTTATCTTCAATTTAAAATTTTTTTTTTTTTTTTTTTTTCCATTCAAACACGGCCTGCACAATCGCAAATATACATTTATACTTGAAATATATATTATATTTATATATATTATGTCACTTGAAATTTTTGTGATTTTTGCAGATAATTCCGAATAAAAGTTGGTATATTGAACGGTTGAACAGAATTGAACAAAAACTTGGTACATACGATTATTGTGTTTGCATACTTTATCTAAATATCAATTTGTTTTATTTTCTCTTCTTCTTTCTTAAAAAAATTCAAAAACCAACGTAATATTCAGCCGCTGAATTGGCGCGAAATGTCCTATACGCATATATACGCGATTTGGCTATCCCATATGTTAGATGAAGCAAATAGACTATCCAGTAAATAGACAGGCGGGCTGTTCTTTGCGTATCTATACATATACATATATAGTATATACACTTATATACACGTATGCATCCGGGAGAAACTCAGTCAGTTAGCGCCGTTTCGTCGAGTAGAGGTAATCGTACGTCTAGTTAGCATAGTTCTTCATTTATGAGCTCCTTCTGCCTCGTGATGTTCAGTGCTTGTACCTTACCGAGAGAATATGCTACAGCCTATACATCTGCTGCAGCAGTTGCATACATCTACCTATACCTCGAAAAATCGCTTTTATTGTTTTATTTTATTCGAGAAAAGGCGCGGTGCACTTTTCACGCTGAATGCACCGAGGGATATCTGATCGTAGAACTTCAAAGCGCTTCGTTTCATTACATTTAAAGTGAAGATTTTTTTTTTTTAGTTCTTTGGTCTCTTTTATTAAAAATCGAACGACGCTAGGTCACACTTTTTTTTTTCTCGTTTTTACATTTTCTCTATTATTAATTTATGAAATTGGAAAATTCTTTCGATCAGTTTTACCTCGAATAAAAAATGTAAAACTTTTTCCTGACTTCGATCCTATACGACCTGCATATGTATAATACGTCTTCCGTATCGTGCGAGGGTGTTCCCTAAATAGCCCGAATATAAATGCATATTATACCTATATACCATCTCCTTTATGCTCGCGATCAATAATGGCTTAATGGCTTGAAAAAATAAGAATAAAAAAATCGGGGTATATATTTTGAATTATCTGCAAAGGTGGAAGAATACACGCGAAATACCTGCTACGGAAAAAAAAGGAGCTTTTGAAAAAGGATTTTATTTTGTTTTTCTTTTTTTAACAAACATGGAATTTTTTGACAAAAATTCTCAACTGTCTCAACGCATTGACCATCTTTTATGCACAAGGATTTGATCGGAATAAATTACTGAAAGGTATATAAAATGTCCAAAATCATATAATTTCAAGATTCGCGACGTATATGACCGATGACTTACGCTGCAGATAAATTTTAACTTATATTTTATACCGCGGTAAAAATCTAAAGGGATTTCATCGTCAGCTGTACTGTTTCTCGGATTATTTTTTTTTTTATTTTTTTTTTTTTATCGCTTCTTTTCGTGTGCGATCTTCTTCTGCTGCGGCACTATTTCGTTTAAAATTCTATAATTTTCCTGATTATAAAGTATGTGCCTAAATAATGAAGAACATGTGTTTCATTCTTTTCTATTAAATATTACCACCTACGCTTAGCGCTTTCGAACAAGATCAAACTGACTAAAAATAATGAGCGATTCTGCGTCTCGACGCTCGGTCGCGTAGTAATATGCACTCAGTTTATGTACATTTTAGCCTTGAGCTTTCAAATTGGCTAATGAAGTAATAATTACCAGAACCAGACACGCTAGATCAAACAATGGCGTTGATGACGCGGACGCGACGACACGTCCGTGCGTAGAATATTATATCTACGTATTAGATATACGTAAAATATACATTCGCATGTGTGTATATATACGCATTCGTATATATATTATCGTATATACTTACCGTCTTTCTTATACTACCAACAGACCGTCTCATAGCTCCTGCGTACGCAATGAACACGTAGTTAAGCTCTAAGCTCACAAGTCCGCACATATTCTGCAGTAGGTTATATATACCAGAGAAATTATTATTGGCCGTAATTGCCACTGTAAAAAAAAAGCAAAAAAAAAAAAAAACTAACCGCAAAATTTCATCGTATCGCGTTATGAACTTTATTTTCTTCTCTGAGCTGCAGATCTTTCAGGCCAATTTATGTGGTCCATGCTGATCGAATTAATCAGGAATTTCTACGTTTTGGGAAATACGTAAAATTTTGCTTTATGTATTTATTTATTTTTTATTTTTTTTTTTTTTTTTTTATACCAAATCGATAGAATTTGTCGATCAATTTTTTTTTCTAATTTGAATTAGTTTTGATAATTTTTTTATTTTTTATTTTTTGGATTCCAGAAATTCTTTCGATAAAAAAATGAAAGGGGTTTTTGATTTAGTTTCTCTAAGATCGCAGCAAAACAACAACAACAACAAAAGTGTAGCGATAATTTTGATCCAGTTATGGCGTTGTCGTCATCGGAGAGCTTCTCGACGTCGGATCTTGTCCCTCGAATTCGTATGATGTATAAATGAAAATCGGAATGAATGTACAAATACATACATAATTACCGCATTAGCGATATTCGAAAGTTCATAAATATATATATGAGTAAGTTGGACAAAGTTTTTAGTGGGAAAATGGCGCTCATTGTGACCCGATATACTTATAGATCGACCTAGTATTATTCTTGGAATGTTTTGGGAAGCTACCCATTCTAGGTGCGGACTCCGTTGCAAACGTTCAGTTTTATCCCACGTGTTGCCTGCATCTGTTTCCATCTTCTCTTCTTAAGCATAATACATATAGGTATACATGTAGGTATATACATACGGACATTCGTCTGTTTCTATTTCAAAAACTAGACAATTTGAATACCAACTTATTATATACGCGTTGCGGTACATCGTCGAGAAAAATTTATGAGAAGCTGATCTGAAATTTGAGTCTGATAATTTTTTTTTTTTCCTTTCTTTCTTTTTCGAAACATTATTTTCCCTTAATTTATGTGAAAATTCGATAAATTTTACGAAGTAATTCAGAGATCACGATCCCTGAAAATTCGTAAAATCTAGTTTTCTAGAAAAGTTCTTGGATCGAAACGTTCGTTTCCGAAATTCACGACGAGATGATAAACTTTTGTCATCTGTAAGCCAAAAAAATGATTTTTTTTTTACGTTTTTTTGTCCTCTAATTATCTCGATTTGGGTATAATTTATATGCGTGCTGCAGATATTCCGCATATAGAATAAGAAATTCAATAGCTGGCCTATACGCCCTCGGGCCCTCTTAGAGTATACAATTTATAAACGTCGTGTATTTCTTGAAGACCAGCATATTTTCGTCACTAACATAAGTCCCGTGTCATTTCTGATTTCTGAGTGACGCTTTCGCGAAATTTTTGTATACATATATACATACCTTATGTCTCGGGGCGAAGATATGAGAAGACATCGTGTGTGAGCGCAGAACGCAGGCTTTCAGTACTGGCACTATAGCATTGCGTTCAGAAATCCTGTGCGGCTACCCGTGATATTCTGGAAAACAGCCAAGACTTATGCCAAGTTTCAACATTATTCCCAGCTAAGCATTAGATATTTTATTTATTTATTTTTCTCATTTATTTAGAAAATAATGAAATTTGAAATTTCTCATTTACCTATATATATTGCATATACCTAGGTATAATATGAAGCGGATAGAAGCCAGTGCAGCAGTAGGTACAGTCGCGGTGTTGTTATGTTTCAGGGTCTTGAAGTGCTCCATTAATACAATTCGCAATCAGAATTCATTACCATGTTTACACAATCTTATGCCAAACATATTTCCAACATTAATCTTCACGAAATACCTACATAAGTGATAACATACATGTATATATGAACAATAAACATACACCTTATACCCGTACCGCGATTAATTCCTGTACGTATAATTTCGTAAACTATTTCTTGGTCAATGAATTCATAAGTTTATCCGATGTATCGGTATTTCTATATGGCTATTATACATATGTATATCTATGGGTATATATACATACGTAGATTTGTAACACTTGAACCGCGCGCGCATCGTTTAATTGCGTTTATAGATATAGAAGAAGACGTGCGTCTGTTTTTAATTGATAATAAGTTCGAGAAAAGTAAACCCTTCAGCTAAATATATAAAAGAAAAAAATGTATCGTTTATTTTTTTATATTATTTCTCGTTTCCGCAGATCGCACGAATTATTCTTGATCACAATATCGAGTTTTTGTTCGAAATTTTGAATGATTTGTAATTAAATTTTGCGCGAAAAAAATGTTGATCGTAATATAATTAGCAAACGTAGATCTGTGTGTGTGTGTTTTTTTTTGATAGGTATATTAAAAATTTTCAGGACCTCGGCTGATTCAACCTCGGATCTCGGTAATATCGACCGGTATACCAAAATTGTCTATTGAATTTGGTATTGAAAAAAGTTTCACGAAAGATTTTGAGGTATATACGTACGTAGATCATATCTTGTGCGATATATGTAGAAATTCTTTTTAATGTATGTACTTGGCCCGAGACTCTGCCGAGTCTCTTAATCGCTGAGAACAGCCTCCGGTATAATAGTGAAATAAAATATCTCTACCTTAATCGCTATCAGTTCTAGATAATATGCTTTATATATGTTTACCGACACATATGAGCAGCTCGCTCGGTCTCTTCGCTGTCTATCATTCCGAGAGAATAAAACATGCGTGTAAATTTATCATATATAGTATACATCTATGTACACATTATGTATTCACTGGCATGTCTTACTTAGGTATGTAAAACTTCCAAGCAACGAGTTTGTTTATTTATTTATTTATTTATTATTATTTTTTGATATAGGAAACTGATGTATTAATTCCAGGATGAAATGACAGGACAGATGTAAATTTTCGTACAAAATATAGTTATATACTTTATTTATATATACACAGATATATATCGATATCGTATGATATTCATTTTTTTTTTTTTATTTCTATTTTTTTTTATTAATTTTTATCTCAAATTCCGTTTATACATATGTACGTACGTAAAGTATATACATATGTGTATAATGTATGTAGGTACTGTAAGTCTGATAATCGTTTTAATGTGGTAAGTTTCCTCGCTGGGTCAAATGTCAACGACTTGGATCCCAGAGGTTCATAGTCCGCTGTTTAATTATTAATTAATTCCGTCCTCCGTCGGTAAGTTAGAGTTAAGAAGCGTGTTCAAATTTCGTATATGTATATACGGACTATGAGTAATATATATACAGGTGTACTGTACGTTTAGGTAATTCTGCACGACGGAGTGTATATCCTTTAATTTATTGACCGTTTGTATTAATCCTGTTCGTTTGGTTGTTTAAACGCTCGTTCAAATCGATTGATTTTTTTTTTCCTCCCGTAATTTGATTTTCATGTACATTTGGAATCTCGGTTTTCTTATTTTCTATCAAATATACAATAGTATAAATATACGCGTACTGCACCCATCGGTGAATTTCGGAGCTCTGCTGCAATTGCAGTGAAACGGAAATTGACTGGTAAAAATACGATGATTTTGAGAATAAGTTTGAAATGCGTATGAAATCAAATGAAGTAAAAAAAAAATGAATAAAAAATATTATCAAAGTAAGGGGGAAAATTTTGACTCGTCAATTTATACTTGAACGCGCGAAGGGCATGTTATAAACCCATATGCCTACAATTAAATTGAAACATAAGTTGGTACAATAAATTGCGAATAAATATAGTATATACTTATATGATATACAAATGGGTATGTAGAAATGTTGTTCTCGTATACATACCTATATACTATACTCTACGTCGAAGATGGGAAACCTTTTCGGTGTTGGTACGATGTTTAATATACGGCTTCCATTACCTTATACTGCTGCAACGCTGCAGGGTTGACGGTCGAAGTTCTCGTTGTTCGTTCGTCGAAAGATATTGGCCTGGAGGTTCATATGCGTGAAGTTAATTGGTTTCGAAATGACCTCTTATTTTTTTTTTTTCAAAAAAAAAGAAAAAGAAAAAAATTAGAAAAAGAAAAAAAAAAAAAAAAAAAGTAAACTCATTTTTCGTTCTATACAATATTCCGAATTTTACGAAAATGAACCCGGTTCGCCATAAATATTCTTTACACATTTTTTTTGAATTATAAATCTGGATGAAGTTACAAACGGTGTTCGATCCTCGATCGAAATTCTGGTCTTCCTTTTTCGATGAGCAAAAATAAATAAAAAAACAAAATAGAAATTTTTTTTTCAACACAAATCTTGTGGAGCAATTTTTCGTTATTTAAAAACTGCGACTTGTGGCCTGCAACTTCACTTTCAACCATAAATGATTATCAAATTCTATCGATTTAATCTATACACCTAACACGCAATTGTTATAATGATATAGGAATTAATTGGCCCAGATAAACGATAATAATCGTTTTTTTTTTTTCTCTATCTGTTTCTGTGTATAACGACTTCCGAAACGTGTATTATTATAGCCATACGTATATAGGTATATATATATCGCGTTGGTTTTTATTGCTTTTTATAAATATTCACCTGCACTAATGAACGGTGCACAATTATACCTATAAGCTTGACACAATTCGAGTCTTCTTTATTATAACCCACTCGGACAGCTGTTGTACTAAATATTAGTAAATTCTATACGTATTGGATAAAATAATATATAGGTATATACACATACACGATATATACATACGTGTGCGTGTATGATATAGGTTTATCTATCTATAGCCAAACTACAGCCGGGAGATATTCTCCTTTTTTTCTTTCAAAACACTAAAGATCCGATATATTGTGCCAGAAATTCAGATCGCGGACAAAAGTAGGTATATATCTGTGTATAATAGAGTAACTGAATTATTACAATTTTATCGAAAATAGTTAGGTATTTCTGTTCTATTATAATTGATAATGTTTATTCTCGATTACCTTGTGCGATGTATATATAGATAATTTATTATACAGATATTCAATTTCTTAAATATATCGAACGAAACAGTTTTTAAACTGTTCATAAATTTTTTTATTACCTATGTATACTTGCCCGCGAACTAACTACGTAATATTTTATCGGTGACTATATATACAGATATATATTTTATTGCGTATAGTCACAATACCTCATCGCGTTCATTATAACTGGTACCTGTACGTTGAATAATGCCATTATTTTGTGTGCCTATTATCTTTTCATTGTGATTCACATTAACAGGTTGTTAACCTTCGAAATATACCTTGAATTAGACACTCGACTGGGTGCTTTAATTTTTCGATTTCATTTTTTTTTTTTTTTTTTTTTTTTTTCTTATTTGACACTGTAGATGAATAAACAATATGTAATATAATTTATCGGATTTAGAAGTAATTTGTTACAATATAACAACGGTGGCAAAGGTCATAAGGAAATGAATTCATTCAATAAGTATGTATGAAAAAAAATTTTTACACCTGCAGCGCAAAAGTTAGGGGAAATTTTTTTTTTTTTCTTCTTTTTTTTTATCAAAATTATAGAAAATTTGTTCAAAGAACAGTAAATTTTTTTTGTTTTTTATAATACGGGAGAAATAAATGTGTAGTTATATATAACCTTGAGAAACAATAAAACGTTTTTTTTTTTACTTTTTTTTTTTCTTTTGCTTCAAGGAGGAATGGGCCACAATATTTTGTGCGTTTTGAAAATAAAATGGGGTTTGTTTTTTTGTTTTTTGTTTTTCATTTTTTTTTCTAGTTATTCGGAATCTTGTATTTTTTTTTTTTTTTTTTTTTTTACAAAATCTTTTTCCTCGCGGTGTATATTTTTGTTCTAAAGGGACATGGTGTGCACATAGACGCGAATATCCCAGGTGGCCAATAATATTTCGACCTGGAACAACGCCAAGCATAAAAAGCGTTGCACGTCCTCGCCGTGCCGGCGTTTTCATCATCATGGCACTATTATATTCCTCTACCACCGGCGAATTTATAGTTCTACTAATACTAATAGCCGTGCCGTTTGAAACTTCATATATGCGTTTGAAAAAGGAAAACAAAAAAAGTGTATAGAAAAAATCAAAGAAAAAAAAAATAATCCAAGTTATAAACCACCAATAATTCTCAATAATTAACGACGTTGTAAGAATATCCCTTAATCTTTCAAAATTTCGACAGTCTTTGCAAGCTCCGGTTTTAATAAGGAAAATTTTGACTTTTTTTTTATAACGATTGAAAATTGGGGTCAAATAGAAAAAAAAAATCGTGTTTTTCGATAGTTTATGCACATAATTGATAACTGAAAAAAAAACTTCCTGATATACAAGAGGTCCCGGTTGAGATGGCGAATTTTAAAAGTTGAGAACGCTGAAAATTCTTAATTATAAAATTTCCGACTCACAGTTTTTAGAAAAGGGGATCACCACGAGAGTCTGCAGCACAGTCGATTCCAACAGCTTAAAATCGGAAAACGCCGAAGGTTCAAAATTTCGAAATCAATAAAAATCCGAAAGGCCGAAACTCCGAAACTTGAAATTCTGCACGCACGGTGAGCTCCGTTTTAATAAATTTAATTAATTTTCCGAATTCTTGGGCTTTCCAAGTTCGTAGCCTTTTTGCATTCCGATCTTTCCGAATTCAAATATTCTGAACATTATCATTTCGAAAAATCCTAAATCGTCTCAAATGAATTTGTAGTTTTTCCTACGAATTAGTCTCTAATGCAGGCTAAAGAGTCCTGATATACTGCGAGTCCTAAAATATCGAAAGAATACATAGATGACAATATGATCTCAAAGTTTCGCTTAGAAAACGATTTTTCATAATCCGATTGACGGATAAAATCGACTCTTCCTATAGATATTTACCAATACATGGGACAGGTATATACCTACGTATCTATACAATCGATAATCTAAGCCTTTCATTTATTCTCCGATGGTATTATAGTATGTATACGTCGGGCGCGTTGAGTGCATGCATGCATTCCGTGCTAAACAAGTAGCAATTAAAAGCCGACATCCGTGACATCGGTGACCTATACAAAACTTCTTATAGATGAATTAATTAATTACTGCAGCTGTATAAATAGGCTCTGCATTCAAATTACCTGCAGCAGGATGAGAACGTAACTTTTCCTCATATTCTATTTTCTCGTTTCCATACAATTCGAATCCATTCGTTCCGGACTAACTTACGTTGATATAAGCATATAACCGATTACAACGCGTCTTGGCAGGTACCACTTATTATAATATATCTTGCAATATCTTCATAATTCATGTATTCATGTATATTTACATATACATACATTGTAAATACTACGTACGTATATCTGTCTTTCGTTTCTATCCATCCGAGTAAACGCGACTTTTACTGCAGGATAATAAATTTCAATCCCAATACTTTCGTCTCTATAATTTAACGCACGTACGTACGTACGTATGTACATCGTCATATGGATACGTTTGCCTGGTTAAATAAATTCAAAAGAAATAAAATGAAATAGAAAATTGACTGAAGATTGGAAGAAATTTTTTAGTCCCAAAAGTAAAAAAACTGAATAAATAATAAACAAAATTGATACAAAATCGACAAAATTTCGTACCTACAATTTTTTTGATTCATTTATTTTTGGCGTGAAAAAGTTTCCGCGGATAATCTTAGAGGCAGATCAAATGGCACATTTATGACGTCCGCGAAACGCTGAGGCTGAGAGAAAGGAGACAATTAAATTGGTACAGGGATATAGTGAAATCACGAAGATTGGATCTCGCTATACGAGGAATGAGGAGAAAGTGTGAATACGTTATCCTGAAGTAGGATATATATATACGAGTTGTGAGTCACGTGTGTAAAAGTTTGTAGTAAAGCTGCATATAGCCACGCAGCGTGTCGTTCGATGCTTAAAGAACTTTAGTCAAATGTCAAAAATGAACAAGAAAAAAACCAAAAAAAAAAGAAAAAATGTTTCTTGGCTTTAAACTGACTGAGACTGACACCTCGTGACGTAAGAGACGATTGAGAAGTAGAAGATTAAATACCCGCCCAAACGATTACGAAATTTCTCCAACAAATTGCAATCGTCGCTGCGTGTATAATATTAAATGGCCATTGCGAAAGTACGACCTACGAATCGTTCCGGATACCCTGAGACCAATTAATCACAGCCAAACCACGTGCGCTGGCTGTCAGTATACATGTGTCCGTTTGACGCGACGACGCCTTGCAGGGGGCTGAACATTGGCACAGGATAAAAGGCGGCAGATTTTGGAGATCAAAATTTCTTTTATTGTATTTATATTTTTTTTTTTTGATAATTAATTTATAATATTGGCGATTTTTGGGTCAAAGTTGAGAAGAAACAAATTCCTAAAAATTTTCGTACACAATATATTCTTGGAGTCTGCAGTATCACGGACTTTGTTAATTAAGTACGATGTTGTAAAATTGTACGGTCTTAGTTTTGGCCCACGGTACCGCAAAACTGTACGCCTAAACGACTAAATTTAATTCATAATGCAGCAACTGATTTTAGCCAAAAGTAATCTTTTTTTTTTTTAGTTATGTGTCAAGTTTTCAAAGCTCTTATTTGTATATCAAAACCGATCCCGTGAATCAGAAAAAAGGATTCGGACATCCAAGGATAAAAAATCAGAAAAAAGAAAGAAAAAAAATCAAAGTAACATCAATTTTGATAAAAAGGGTGAATCTATAACGAAATATTTAATGAAACACTCAAGTAGGTAATTGGAGCATTAAAAACGCAATAATTTGTACAAAAATGTCTAATTGATTTGATTAACATTGAAATTCGATAGTAAAATAGAAAATCGTGGAAAGAAAATTTTCGCCGGATCCAATAATGGATAAAGATCGATAAAAATCGATACCTTTCGTAAGACTTTTGTCTATCATCATAAGAAAGAAAAAAAAAAATCTGTATAAAAAAACAAAAAAAATCCGTTGAGGTGAAAATTTTGCATACCTATAACGTGAAATTCTTTCAAACTTCGCGAATCGAACGTTGTTTTCGAAGAAAAAAAATACGAGTCTTTGAATCGGCAATCTGGGAACTCAAATTCCGGATTTTTGTCTATTCGATATATTTTTTTATTTTTGTTTTTGAGGCGTAAGGTGCGTCTCTCGCGCCTCTGGCCGTGAATTTTTGTTCCACGATCTTATGGCAAAGTTTTTGCTTTCGATGTGCTTAACTTTTGGCAACTCGGCGCGAGGTGCGGTTTAACTCTTATTTCGTTATACTATCGCACTGGCCGTTCCCCCGCTTTTTGGCGACGGGATCGTAGACGATTTGGCGACTATTACACTCGCGAACTCTATAATACTTGTAAGCAAGAAGATATGTAATACAGAATGAGCCTATTGACTAGTTAAACGTTGATTCAGCAGCGAGGTTTACCGCGATGTTTTAAACCTCTCAAACGATTTATTGCTCATTAAAATTCGACGCTTACACCTATTCAAATTCATCCTGTTTTTCGATCAAAAACTGTAGTAGTAACGCAAACAGCCCAAAAATACAACGTGTAATTTTTTTTGCTAAATACATTCGGAGCTGAGGATCGATGGACTCGTTGAAGACCGTCTGAAAAGCATCCCTATAAAAAATGATTAAGAATCCCTTAAAATTTTCACAAAAATTCAATTTCGAAAGCCTTTTTTTTACGATTTTGTGCGAATCTAAGAGCTTCCGAATCTCCGTGGTAAGGAGTTTCAGTTTCCAACCTGCATCTATAAGCTGTTTAAATTTTATAATAACACCGATTAATCGCTGCTTTTGAGAATAATTCATTGATTTTCTAAAACTCTGAATGATAGTTAAAGTGTTGCTGAAAATAGACGGCGGGAAAATTGATCGCGGAGTAAAAGCGTATAGTGAAAGTGATATTTATAGTTAAAGAATAGACGGTTGTATAGTTATAGGAGATATAGGTATGTGTGTGTGTGTGTATAGGTAAGGTTTATAACGTCCCTGGATTTATTTGCGTATCTATAGTATATCGAGAAGGAAAATATATTTTGAGAATATCTCTAAGCTGAGAGTCGACGACGGGAGCCTCGTGACTAGTTTGAAACAGCACCGCGTATTCATACGACGTTAAAATCCGTCAAGCCAGAATACGTCAGCGGAGAGATCGGAGTTGAGTCGAAAATAACGCGGTGTGTGCTTACTTAGAACCGCGGCCACCGGACGGTCCGAGAGTCGCGTCGTTCGGACTCCGTCAGTACGTAGAGTTGGCTAAACTAACGCCGTTCATTCGCTGCGTCAACGATTTCCGTCACAAAAAAATAAATAAAACTAAGTTTAGGAAATCGAATGTATAATGAATTTTTTTCAGTTAATTAGGTACGATGCGAATTTGATTAAATTCGCGAAATAAGCAAAGTCCTTCAAGGGTATAGAAGTAGCCAGTGAAAATTTGTGAATCCTGTAAATCTCGCAGGGAATTGAAACAAAAAAAAAAATTAATTAATAGATTAAAGAAAGAAATCAGGGAAAATTTTGTTGTTCGCTGATTACGGAGAAGAAAATTTGAATGAGCTGTTTCCTTTCTTCGCATATGCGAGGCAGCTCTGGCTTCTGATTTATTCAGAAACGGTCGATTTTCATGCGGAAAAAATGATGGAATTTTATTTTTCTTCTTTTTTTCTCTTCCTGAAAGAGTGCGATCACTGTCCGTTTTACCTACAAGATCACTGATACGTGGAACCAATACGGAAACATTCTGCAGAAAATTTCCTTGTAGTTATTATATTGTAATTGTTTATATAGAAACGGGTTTGAATCCGTGTCCTACCGACTCGAAATTCGAAGCAGAATATTCCAACATTATTATCTTAGGATTGAACCCATAGTCATCGGTTTATTACTCACAATTGAGAAACTGATGAACGCAGAACTATAAACAGCCAAAAAAAGATAAAAATTTTCGAATAAAATTAAAATGAGTATCACAGAACTGTTTTCTATGCATAAATTTCCATCAGAAGATCGACTATAGGTCAATTCACAGATAAGCTACGTTATCGTAAAACTTTGATATAAAATTCGAGTCAATATAGATTAAACAGTTCATCAGTTATCACGGCCGCCCGCACTGCAGCTATAAGAACGACAAAATTTTTCCATACATTTATTCAACGTCATATATGTTTGAGTAAAATTTCCACATGGATTAGAAAATAGTTTCAGCCTCTAAAAAAATAAGAAAAAATTCTGATACGAAAAGTATAAATTTTACCAGCTGTACGTGCGCGTTAACGTGTCCCCTTGAAATGCAGTGAACGATATGTGAATCGCTCCCACGCGAAGGCACGTGGTCATGACGCGTTGTGGATATTTAAACTACGAAATGGGTAAAAACGTCACCGGGGAATCGCGTTACCAAGAGCGATGACGTACTCTGAGTAAATTGAATCCAATTAACATCATTTTTTTCTATAACCAGTGTTTGTTGATGTTTTTATTTACGCGTTTCAATTATTATACCCTGCAGTTCGCGAGTTGTAACGGACTGACGCGTTTACCCGCGGTTCTTCTGGAACGAGAATTCCTGAGGGAACCTTTGGTACGAGATCATGGCAAGAGAGGCGGAACCTAGGCCAGAATAGCGTAGCGTGAATTCTAGCCAGTCTAGAGTTGCTAGGCGATGGTCACGTGGTATGGCACCAGTTTTACTGGTAGTGGTATACTCGTCTGTATATACAAATATGTGTGAACGCATCATTAGCGGGGACTATCATTAGCCGACAAGGCCAAACAGGGCCGCACCGTACCATCCCCGAGGAATTGTTCATAGCCGATGATATACTATGCCGCGTACGTGTATCGCCTCGGCAAGAATAAACGTCATCAAAAATTCGATGCTCAAAACCGAAAACGAATTTCAGAAAATGGGATCAACCGAATCGTTTTTCGGCCCAAAATTCTGTTCCTGCGGAAAATTTGATGAATTCATTTACAGGGATGAAACTGTTGATCGATGAAATTTCGTTTATTTTGAAGAAAAATTTTTTTTGGCAAATCTCGCAGGGCTTTTTTTTAGGTATATATGATCAAATTAGCCCGAGTTGTGACATGGACATGCCTGAATAGGACTTATTATATTATTCTCACTGTTCTAACCGAGAGAATTTTGGGCCCCTCCCAACTGCGTGCAATACGTGAAAAGCAAGGCTCTAAAACGCGGATAGAATACCAAAGAGAATAGACATAAAGGCGGTGGAAACTTCCTATGAATACCTTATACCTAACCTACGCTAAGGATATACGCGACTGGAATTACCCGTAAGGTTGGACTCTGTACCAAATCGAATATCTTCGAAGAAGTATGTTTTCTAGCCACTTTCATTTTATCATCAAGACCTAATCGGTTAACTAAACCTAGAAAAAAAAAAAAAAAAAAAAATAAGTCAAATACGTATAAACGGAAAGTACCGAAATCTACGATTAATGAGAATGAATCGAGAGTCACATGGATATTACTGTACGCTTTATCACTCGACGAATGCAGAGTGGACAAGGACATGTGTATAATACAGAGATACAAAATGTAAATTTAGATATAAAAAAAAAAGCAAAAAAAAATCGTGTACAAGTGTTCAATTACAGTACGTACAATCGAGTCTGACAAAATGTGTGATGCGGTTGCGGTCAGCTATCGCATATAACGCTTGATAATATACTGACTGGAAATTTTTTTCTTAATGAAGCGGAAAATGTGTGAAAGAAATTTTAAATGCCAGTATTTTACGGCTTTGTTTCTCCGCCGGTTCTGTCCGATGATCTTGAAACGTCCGACTGGTCGGTCAAACTCTCCTTTCCGCTGGCGCTGAGAGTACCGCTGGCCGTATCGGCTCCGGATCTTCGGGTTTCCGCGCTGCTCGCACTGCTTATTCGCACTTGGGAGCTGGTTTTGCTACTGGTTTTGCTTTTTTTACCGTCTCTGGTTCGTTTTGATCGCCGTTTGCGGACCGGTGCAGCGGGATCGGCTAGCTCGTCAACTTCGATTCCATCCTCGTGACGTTTTCCTCTGCATTTTCTCCCGCTTCGTCTTCTTCGGCTTCTCGATCTTCGGCAGCCTCGTTTTCTTCCTCTTCGGCGGCTCCGTTTTCCGCATCCCCGTTTCCGGCCTCGACCTCGACGACGACTTCTTCGTCTTCGACTCTTTCTTCGACCACAACGTCGCCTGGAACGATCCTCCGGCGCATCGGCATCTTCGAGAGCGGTGCAGGTGTAGTAACCACTGTTTAAAAAAATATTTTCATTTTTCAATGAATCGATTCGATCAAACTTTTGAAATTCTTTTACATCGAGAAAATTGAGCTCGATATTCCATTAGAAAATTATTTATCAATTACTCTTTCGATCGACGGAGGATTCCGGTCGACAAACCACGTCGAAGGGCCAGTTTCATTTGCCGCTTTACATTCTTCGTTGGACTATCGGACTCGGAGGCTATGTAGTTCGTTATTTCTCGTGAAGTTGAACCGTGGATATTCCTCAGCTTCCGTATAGCAGCTACGAGTAGCGCTGAAGTTTTCGGCACTTTCTGAGGCAGACCCATTGTGCTATTTGCGGAAATTAATCAACATTAGGATCCATTCAATCGAGTTCAGATCGTATTTAATTTTTCAAATGAACAAAATGGTGTGAAAAAAATTTTTGGAACCTCTCGAGCTTTTCCTGTTCTTAATTTTGTCACTTACCAAACGCGAAAATCTTCCTGAGCGATCGAAGATCCGATAATTTCTTCTCGGCGTAAACTCCAAGAGAAATACTGAATAATTTACATTATTTTTATTAAAAATCGTGACATTAAGACCGTGTGTAAAGCAGCGGTCGTAGAAAACTGAAATGTTGGAAAGCTTGGATACGATTGTTTCCCTTTTTTTTTCTTTCATTTCTTATTTTTTGAACGGATACAGAAGTCCTTGGAAATCGACGAAGCTATTGATCAGCTCGTTTCGACATCGGAATAAAAAATGATAAAATTCTCTAGCGAATTTCGAAGATTTAAAGTCGATTTTAAAGTCTTTGAAAATCGTTTCGGGTGCTTCGAAGTCGTGCAAACTCATGCGAAAGGCTGCTAGAACAATCGCATGAAACTCTTTCGAACCGATCAATCATCAAAAATTGTTGTAAGTCCATCAACGTTTTTGCTAACCCGCATCAGAAGTAATTCGAAAATAATTTCCTGCCGAAATCGTGAGTCGCCCGAGACGAGAGGAAGCCAAACTAGTCGGTCGAAGTAGTTTAAACTGAGAAGTAATTAGCTGTATACACACTCCTGGTTTTTAAGTCACCCAAATATATACAACACAGTTGTCATAATTCGTACATCAAATATATGAGAGTAGGTACCAGCTAGTTCTAAAGTCGAGCTGTACGGTTCGCTCAATGTTTTGCGACGTGTAATAAACCGATTAATAATTATTAAGCCAGTCTTCTTTCAGATCTTTTTATGTATGTCCGAGATAAAAAGAGAATAAAAAATAAACCAAAAGGTCTGAAAGGACATTGAGTGTCTCGTAAAAGTCTTAATGAAGTCTAAAAAGTGTTTTAAACGAACGGCATAAATTATAATCTTATGTAAAACACGCGTCCTTGCCTATGAGTCTTCGGTTCGTCATAAAATTTTAATCATCGTTGCGTTAGAATCTGAATTTCTGAAAATCATGCCCATCAGATATGAGTATATTTTGGATATCAACTGAATAACAAGAATACCTATAACTTTGCAGGAAATGAAAACAACACAAAATTTTACGAACAACAAATTTTATTAATCATTATTGGTGAGATGAGAGGCGCGATAGCTTCAATTTTCCATAGAATTATTCTCCCATCGATGTGCACGCATAAGAATACAGAAAATCGTTCGTGAAACTTATGTTCAAATTTCAAACGGAATAATCGTACCCTACCATCGTTTGGCGTATATCCAAGAGTTGCAGTATTTTGAGAAAAGGTAAAGTTTCTAAAGTGTAATTAATACAAATTTGAAAACATGTGCCAAAAACGAAGGATCTTGTGCGTAAATTCTTTCGATTTGTCTTGAAAAACAGAAAAAAAAAAATAAAACATTTGAAAAAATTTCAAAAGATCTACTCTTGATGAAAATGCTTGGCGTTAAGTCCTAAAAATACTCTGACTTTTTTCTTTTCTTTTTTATACATCAGTAATGGTTCCTCGGTTTTTAACAGTCCTACACATTTTTGCTGCAGGCTTGTACAGAGCGCAGGAGCCGAATGTTTTCTAGGTACGAGATTTGCAATTCAAATTGTGCAGAAAACGTTTCACGATTGTAACGGTGTTCGGTCGCAAGCGAGGCCCAGGCCGAATACAGATAAAGTCCAATAAACAGTCTCTGCTCTAGTCCTCCGAGTTAGTGAAAATTCTTCAATTTCCTGACCATCTGAATCCGAGGTCTTCTATGTTTCTGAAAGCCGAAAATTCTTCTCGTCCCGCTCACTCCCCCATCAGCCAAATAAAGCTACGATCTTTCACCAGTCAACGTCATCCTATAAATAATATTAAAGCTAGGTGCGCGATGTATACCTACGCAGAAGCTTGACCACCAATGATGCTATAGATAACTCAGGAGTTGCTGCAACCGCGATCCCCCCTCTTCACACCGTATTTTGCACTCAGGTTAGAAGTCTTAAGCTCGGACCTGTAATTGGCGAAGAGAGAATACACCTTGGCGCAATTATAATATTGAGAAGAGTTTTTTTTTCCCCCTGTTATTTTGTCCTTGGCTAGAGTCTTACCATTAGCACGATATGTAAGAAACTCTCGTTCGGCATAAGTCACAATTTTTTCTTCCCAATTTCAATGTTCTACGTTCTCATATGCGTATATATTTGTTATACAGAGATTAACGGACGCGTTCTCGATTATCGCAGTATTTTTTTTCTTATCTCAAGTATGTTGAGCCCCAACTTTTGGATTATCAATTATTGTTTATCGATTATCAGCTGATATACATGTGTATAGGTATATCTAGCTAGAGAGTCGCGAAAAATCTCGAAGGTGTTCACATTCGGTCCGAGACACCGAGTCAAATAATTCCTTTTCTTTTTTTTTTTTTTTTTGTCTCAATTTTTTGCACAAGTTTAAACCTCACTCAACGTTAATGACGAGTATACAAACAGCGTATTCCAATTAAATAAATAATTTGGTATGAATAAAAAGCCATCGGTTAACGAGACCCCGAATGTCAGAATACCTACTTTGACGCCAGCTATTGCTTAAGCTGGCTGCGAGATTAGGGCATAAAATTTTGCGAATATCTTCGCATCATCAACAGCCGTGATTATATTTTGTCGACAGATGTTATAACGGAAAATTGTTTCCTTTCGTCTGCAGGCTCGTTTTTATATCAAAATTTCGACTTATCGTAATCTAAAGTTGATATGAGACGTCTGCGGTTGCAGTAATTTGAGTGACTCACAAAAGTATGTAAGTATGAAGGTATATCAGCAGAATTTTACGGCGAGGTCAAAAAATGAATTCTGAAATCAGTTTGCTCAATGGGATCTTGAAATTCACAAGAAAAAAAAAATAAAAGATACAGAAAAATCAGCTACTCGATGTCCCCGGGTTATCTCCCGTGATAAATCATATGTGCCTATATACCTACGACGCAAACTTATTCGAATTGGTAAGCAGGCTGTGGTTCTTTGGCTACTCGACTCGGTTCTCGAAGGTTCCTTGGTTAGATGAGGTACGACTCTCGTACGTGCGAATACTTTATGCGAATGAATTATAATTTCCAAGCCGAACGGGGCCCCCCTCGTGTTATCTGGAAACAACTTTGGGTTTTTATCCAATTTCTGTACACATTCATCGATACTTAATACATCGGGACGCAAATTATAGGTAGATACTCGTACATACCTACGATGTGTTATACGATGTGGAAAAAGCGGTGCAACTCATACTCGCTGAATCTCGTTGCACAACTATTTGGCATCAGAATGGTCATAAGACGAAAATCTACGAGCGATATGCACATCGGTTTATGGCACTTTCCCACTCATAAACCATGAAAATTCCTCCGGTAGGGAACTGGCGTTAACCGCATTTTAGCTCCGATGCTTGTGCACGAGTAGTTTTCATTTTAAATTTTCTTTCTTTTTCTTTTTTCAATGACCACTAAACATTTCTACATGCGGTAAAACTGGATATTTCGAAGATGATGTTTCTCCTCGTGGCTTGCGAGACAGATAACGATATTTCTATTAGTAAGCGTTATATACGAATATACGCGAACCGATTATGGGCAAACAAGGTATTTAATCGACCGAGGGACCTAAGCACCAAATCCGAAACCTTGAGGTGTAATTTGAACGTGTTTTTCTTGCCTTGAAAATTTATTTATCTTTTTTTGTATAGTTCCTTGATGAAATTACCGCACGAGTAGTAGTGGTACTTAATAAGTATATGATATAGGTCTGGTGGCAATCTCGTAATTTTATTATATTACTACAGCGAGTTTGATACAAAAAAAAAAATTAATTAATTAATAAAAAAAAAGATTGCGATGGTTAAAATTGCGGCGGCCTCGGACGGTATAGTTTCTCCGTTAACGATAATCGGTGATAAACAATAATAATAACAACAACATCAGTAATACAACGTGGGCAAAAAGAACAGCGGCAATCTTCAGTAAGAGAGAGAAAAAAAAATGATAATTTCGATAAGGATTAAGATGACGACGATAAATACGATAACGACGATAACGCGGGTCTTATCATCTCTCTCTCTCTCTCTCTCTCTGTTGCTCGATGTACTATATATTATTTGCAGATTAATCTTTCGAATCATTTTCAAACAAAAAAAAAAACTGACTGACTGACTGACATTAAATTTTAACGATAACTTATCGAGCTGCCGATAATTCAGGGTACTTTGAATCATGCGATAAAGGTATAGGAAATGAAAATCGTCACAATTAGGCTCGATGAATAATGTATTTGAATAAAATAAATGAATTAACATTTTTCATGTTTTCAAATTTTATGTTACAATATTTTATATCGAAATTGATGGTTCAGTTTTATCTAGAGATAATTTGTGTGGGCCGATCATACATCACATAGACTATTCGCGTCGATAAATCAGTCAACAATTTTCTAAATGGATAAAAATAAATGAATCCAGTGGATTATATACGATTCGAATTTTGATTAACCTCCGATTCATTTTTAGTTTCTTTTTCTTTTTTTTTTTTCTTGGCTCAAATCTTCAAGCATCTTGTGCACCGAAATATAACCGCGAGATAATGGCATCAACTGCGTCAAATGATGACACGATGACGCCACTGATCCTGTACACTTGGATTTATAAATATCCCTTCTCTGCTGCTCCAGCACACCGAGTATGCTAGTTAAGTTTACCTTTATAACCGCGTGTATGCCACACATTAACAATATACGTATTATGTGTTAAGTCTAAAGTGTAAAATGCAGCGATACCTTCATTCTATGGCTGGTTCATGGCACATTTTTATCCCCGATAAAATGATAAGTAACAGAAAGAAAATTCACACGGAGTACTTGTAGCGAACTTATAAAACGGATTGATCAGAGCCTAGAGATTCGAGGAAGAGGAAGAAGAAGAAAAGGAAGAATGAGAAGAGAGGTGGTCATGTTTTAGTATAATTTACGGGACTTATATCGCAATACATCTCTATGTTAGTTGATTTTTTTCAAAATTTTACTTTTTATTTAGATATAAATTTTTATAATGCTCTCTAATAACACGTACTTCGAGTTATTTTCCCCCCGGTATATTTCTCATGGTCCAATACGGCCACGCAACTATTACAAGCATTAGTCGCGGGATCATCTCTCGATCTTCCCCTGTACTCAGCTGTTATGGTAATTTTCATATATTTCTTGGGAATGCACCCGTTATCATAGCTTGGCGTACGGGAATGGGTTCGTGCAGCTCCTGGAGCACAGACTCAACGCGTGTGTTACACCCATATACCTACCTACCTTCTCAAGGCGAAGTAATTCATGGTTACCATTCACGTACATCAAAGATTTCATCTGGGCGTTCATATAGCCTGTATTTAGCAGTAGGCCAGCTCTGACTGTTAACAGTAAATTAAGTTTCGTTTTTTTTTTGTTTTTTTTTTTACTGTTTTTTGATGACACGGTGCAGCGAATTTTTGACTTTCGGGTTTACAGATCGTCATTAAACTGTGTAAACAAAATTCCATATTATATATTACATATATACTCTGCCTTGAGAATTTCTTGCGGAAATATTGCGGTCTAGATATAGTTTCGTTCGTATATATATATTATTACTCTATAGTCTAGAAATAGACTCACTAGACTTTCCTAACCCGTTGATTCTTGAGGATCTGATACATTCCACTTTAAATTTAACAAGTTAGCGTAGGCTTTATGTCAGTCGAGTTTCTATGGCCTTCGATGAAATCGGTGCACTGTTTCTGGACAATAAATCTAAAAATAACGTTGAATGATTTACACTGTGTATTCCGTCAAACACCGCAAATGTTTTTATGACGGTTAGAAAATTTCGTTTAGTTGATATTATAAGATGGTTCATTGGGATTATGCAGTAACACAAAAATCTGCTAAGTCACAGGACTCTGTAACTCGGAAAAGCTCCTTGGTTCCGAATTTTAAAAGTCCTGGACGGTCGAAATTCCGTTCAGAAATTTCAAAATTCAGAACCTTAACCCAGTCCCAAATCTCCGTTGAAAAAAGACGGATCACAATCCCCCTGTACGAAAACCACGACTGTTTAATAACGATAAATTATTTTTCATTATGTTCCAGGTAAGTCTGCTGAAGATGAACTATAGCCTGGCTAATATTTGGTAAAAGTTAGAAGACTATGTTGTCACCGGAAAGTGAGTACTGTATATTGAATTCGATTTATATATTACATAGGCATCGATTAATGATCATATACATCTCCGACTACTGGGATAAATTTTATTAAACTATGAAAACGGTTTTATAGACTTTATTGTGCGTTTTGAAAAAAATTCTATAGGCGATGATTAATCGTTGATCATCGCGTAGCGAGTCTTCATCACCGTCATCTACGTATACTCTTTCGTTGGGCTAGTAAAGTCCAAAGTTTAAGGTAGATAAATCTATGCTTAATTTCCTCGGCATATAAGTTTCCTAGAAGTGTAATACTCGCGTACATACGTAGGTACAAGTACATGCTTTGGAGCAAACTAAAACGGGCCTGTTTACCTACGTACTAAAAGAATCACCTTGAACCGCAGCATGCAAAGTGGTCGACAAAACACACGCATATTATAATCGTGGTTGAATATGTGTTTGTGAGCGCTAATTTCAAAAACCTGAATATAATCATCTCATCGTTATTAATAGTATTGAATAAGAGTTCTTCGGGACTTTAACTGGTATACCTCGACACTATAAAGTTATAAAATTCGAGGGGCAGATAACTCGTTGAATTGACGTGCCGATGCAGGTCCGTGAATTAATACAAATCAATCGAAATTAACGCGAATTAACAGGTTCAGGTTCGAGTTATTTGCCCCTCGATAAAGTATTAACTGCGTTTCAATTGCCTATCGATTATCATTCGTAATGATCGTCTCATTGTTGGATTTTTCAAACGCTTATAAATAATATAAAAAAGAATCTCGATGATCTCAGCTTTTCTCTATCCATCAAATGATTCGAAATTATCACGACTATCTTATTCCCGGATGATTTTTATTCGCCGTCAATTTATTCCTCATAAAGTAGTTTTCATTTCTTTTTCGACTTTTTTCTCTCCCTCTGTTGTTCTTGTCATTAATACCGCGAGACTGACATGCGGATCGTGACAGGAGCGATATACCTATACACAATCATAACATCCGTTAAGTCAAACAACGATCATCCAAACTACATAGTCACGGTATAATAATATTTAATTTTGAATTAAAATACGTCACGAATTTACCCTCAGGCATTTTATGTATGTAATATTGCGTGCTGAAAGCTTACAGAGGCCTGCTCACTGACTGACATGAGTCGGGGAAGTCCTTGTCGTCGGTTATCGTTAACCCACGCGGAAATATCGAGTTGGAATTAGCCTAGGTTAGCTTCGGTTAGATTAGACTTACGCTATGAATCAGCCGTACGTTTCTGCAGGCTATACTTTTGGTTTAATATAGTAAAACAACTGTTTTACTCCTTTTTTTTTTTTTTTCTTCTTACTTTTTGTAAAATATCTTATTTTTCACGCTCTCTGGATATAGGCTGTCGACTAACAAAGCGTGTACCCAGAACCCAGGTTATCAAGGGTCACCTGAAATAAAGTTTCTAACCCTACAGGATACGACATCGAGTAGGTATACCGGGAAAAGACGATTTAAAAATCTGTACCTACTAGACACGGTTCGAACGGTGTGTAGCAAGCATATCGCTTATATACGTCGACGGAGATAACCGATACAAGGCAGCATTAAGCTGCAGGGGATTTGAAGCTGCACGGTTATATGTATGTGTGTATGTAAAGCGAGGACTGGATTTATGGGATTATAATTGGATCCTAAGCTGGGCCGCGTAATCGTAATCGATTAAAATTTACAAGCGTTTTGTTGTATCTCTATTTCTGAATTATTATCGATCTTCAGAACCGAAAATCGTGAGAATTTTTTTTTGTCAAATGACGATAACTTTGAAGAGTCAGGAGTAAATTTTCTGGGTTTCAGGTAGACCAGTTTCCATATTAGTTTTCTGCCAAAAAACGAAGAAGAAAAACAAAATCCGCGAATCTGAGTTAATTTTATACCATCCGTTTTACCCGAAAACCACAACTAGATATAAGTTAGCGTGGAAATCAAATTACTCGCCACATTCACACGATACCGTATAGCGTCGTAGACTCGTACAAAACTTGCTAAGTTTAGATCTCTTCGCGGTTCGAAATGACAATCAATTGAGTTTGAATGGGACGTGGGCTTAGGTGTACAATTATAACCGAAGGTTTTGTGTTTTTTTAGATTTTTAGATTTTTAACAATGAAACGCGTCTTCTGATGAGATACTTTAGATTATATTTACGGTATTTATAGATATGAAAGATATTTTCACATCTTGAATCACTTTCCTCTGTTTTTTTTTATCCTTCGAGCACAGAGTGCAGAGTATTATAATTTTAATGAATTTTTCGAATCGATATGAATGTACAAAAAAAAAAAAGAAAAAAAAAGTTTAAAAAAAGATAGAAATTTCTGTATCTAAATATAAAATAGCCTTGAACTTCGGACTTCGAGTATTATAATTGCGTGTTGCTATTCCATCGTTTACGTGGAATTTAAAATATAGATCAAGAGATTGAACAATCATTTTTTTTTTTTTTTTTTTTTTTTTCTGAAAAACTTTTTGCCTCGCAGGTAGGTACCCGATTATTTATGGGTTTTTGTCTCGCTGATAATAAACTATACCGCGAAAGAACACAATTATTATTATTAATACACAGGATAAAGTGGCAGGTGAATGGATACGGTGTTACTAAATCAATAAATCACTCCATTATACTACGAGGAAAGGCGGTGTAATGCGAAAGAATAAAATCTTTCCCATTCAATTATACGTATATCCTATCGTGTTCTACATCGTTTCGGAAATTTAATGCAGGGCATCTATGAATATAATTAAATAGCGTTAATTCATCTTTGAGAACAGAAGTAAAACAGAATAACAAAAAAAAATGGATAAAAATGTCTGAAAAATGTTGCCGAATCGGCGAAAATTCGTTTCCTTAATATTAAAATTTATTCGCAAACTATATACCGATCGATAAATGAAAATAGGATCACTCTTGTAAGTAATCGCATATCGGACTTATATCGAGTCGTCTGCATCAACGTATGAAAAGATAAAATGAAAGAAAAATGAAAAATCGATCAGGTTAATTAAATCCGTGCGTATATAGAAAACCGGTCGCGTAGTGAATTTTTTTTTCGCGGCACAAGATCAAGCAGATTTATATACTCGCTGCAGGTGCGTATACGGGGTGTCTCACAGAATTTTTTTAATCATCAGATAAAAAAGAGAATAATAAAGAGAAAATCGTGCGATCGTGAATTGATCTGAGCGGATTTTTAAATTTTCGAAAACTTTATAAAGTTCGGAATATTAAAGATCGGTATGCGGATAGTTCGAAAGTCAGAAAGTCCAAAACCCCGGAAGTCCAAAAATTTGGGGAAGATTTTTTTCTCAGTCTTAGTCTAAGGAATTTTCAGTTGGAAGTTAAAGAGTGACAATGTTACCCTGAAACCACAAACTCTATCTTTATACAGTAAAATCTTAACACAAGTCACATATCTAGACAGTATAGTCATGTTTTTTTTTATGAAATTGTTATCAGTTATCACCGTGATATGGTTCGAGACGATGTGTTAGCCATATCTCTATCATATAAGAACGCGCAAACTACGTTCTAAATAATTATAATCTAGCGGGGCCTCCCGCTTCATGCGCGAACTTAGTAGTTTCAAATTTCGAAAAATATAGGCCAAAACTATTTTTGATAAAATAGAGATGAAATCAGCATTAAGTAAAATGATAATAACAGCTCTGAGCTTTCGGTCAATGATCAAATCGCGGCTAATTTTTTCATTGCGAAAGAAATAAATATAATAAAAGTAAGATAAAAATTGTGGGAAATTTGAATTCAAACGTGTAGCTGAGATTGGATATATAAGGTTTCATCCTCGGCCCGTAGAGCGCAGCACAAGTAGATACAAACTTTACCGGCATCTGGCATCAGTCGTTAGATATTTGTCGCAGACTTGAAAGAGTTCGGGTGGTAACAAAGTTTTGTCGAAGAAAAATATATAGGTATATGATACGGTTACGAACTAGGTATGACCCGAGTGTATCCTTCGATCGATCCTTCATACCTGTAAGAGAAAACCAGCCGATTATGTCGATATAAAATCGAAAATAATAATCACACCGAATTCTAGAATTGATCGAATTTAATTAAATGCAAAAAATGATCTATATACCTATACAATATGATTTTATATAGAAAATTGCGTATACAGAACACGTATACAACGCACATATCATTTTTCTTCTTTTTATTCGCAATAATTCAATCACGTTACAAGACCCATTACAGCGATATAATAAAGTGAGAAATAATCTTTTGATTAATGGGTTATAATTGCTGAGCACAAAACTAATCTCTTATACTCTCCTAATTTCGCCGATCGATTTACGGAATCTTGCGATTCATGATTCTGCGAGGTGCCTCGTTGCACGTATGACTCGATACTTCGATCTAGGTAATTGAACGTTAAACTTGATCGCGGCGGTTGAATATAAAGCGCATATACATGTGTAACAACCAACACACACTTCATGTACAATGTTCGATAAAGCGAGGATGAAGATGGGGCTGATCCCGACGAGTGCAACTTGTTTTTGCCTATCCTTTATCTGGTAGCTATAATATTGGTCTCACTGTGGTATATCGCTATTGGTATATCTTACACACCGCTCTTTCGAAGCCTCAACATCATCCGGTAGCATAGCGAGCCGAGGAGTGATTAAGGTTGAGGCTAAATTGCTTGCTAAATTACGATATTACTTAGAGAACTCGCGCCATGTCGCGTAGTAATAGTCACGGAGAAGGTATACTATTAACTGATTTTTATATGTACGAGAAGAATTTTCCGAGATACTTAATTGCAAGGTATAAGGAAAACGGTTGTTGGATCTTGGAATTTTGAGAAACGGTAAATATCTTGGAAAAAATTAAAAAACAAAAGAAAGGCTAGATATACATAAACCGCGTACCTCTCGAAAAATCGAAATAAGACTGGGAAGAATATCTTTTCAATTTTTACTATTTTTGTAATTTGTCTGGTAAAATTGGTGGAAAATTCTGATATTTAATATAATTCCACCTGATTTGTATATATCTGCCAAAAAACTTTATAGAAAAAAAAAAAAAAAAAAAGGATGAACGAAAAAAGAAACCTTTTCAATGAATCGTAGAACAATATTTCTTATACTGTGGGAATGAAGCTACGTCAATCCTTTCAAATTTCATTCTGAAATGAGCAAAATTTGATATCTGTGACGCAAGGAGCATTTTGATTGTATATCAAAAATATCATAGAAATTTCGTAATCTCCTTGTATCACAAATTTCAAGTTTTTTTTTTTTTTTTTTTTTTGTTCATAGTTGAAACGTTTCTTGCCTCATTTATGGATATAATATATGAATAGAGATTATCACATGGTTTTCTTCGAAATCAGTTCATGCTTTATCATAGTATATATACCTTATATATTTTACAGTATGTATTGGTGAAGTACGACGGTAAGGTGAACCTTACCGTCCCTTCCTTCCTCAAAATCCAATCACGACGGAAAAACAAGAACAGTTGTAATATCCCATTGATAATAAAGCGAAGATTTAGATACGGTATAAACTCATTACTCGTATATTGACAAAGCTCTACTATTTTCGCCGTTTATATAAGCCAAGTATTGAACAGTAATATAGCCGCATAAGCGGGTCTTTCAAAGCATTAATTATCAGCCCTTGGAATTTTCCCTTTTCTCGTTATCTCGTTATTCTTCTTCTTTGGCTGGTTCTCCTTCGTATATACATATAGTTTTTTTTTTGCTGTTTTTTTCTTTTGTTTTTTGGTCTTTTATCACTATACCGATGGTCTGTGAAATTTTCGTTTAGGTATATTAATATCATCGTTGCTACCTCGAATCTGGTGCTCTGCCGTCAGCTCATTCACAATATATATACATAGGTAGGTAGGGGTTGAAATCACGTGGCCGAACACGTGCCCCAAACCATCCCTCCGTTCCAAACGCCTACGTATAGCTACCGGATCCTCAAGCTATATATCCTCGAGCAACACGTTGTTCCCGGGGATATTATTGGGTAAATTTTTTATTTTTTTTTATCACGTTTAAACTTTTATTTTTCGTTTTTTTTATTCCGTCTCAAATTTTTCATTTCAAATATCGTCTCTCAGGAATAGATTGGCTGAAATCCGATACACTGCAATCAGCTCGATTACAGGTTTTCCAGATTGCCAAAAAAATTTGACTTTCATTTATTTATTTTCATTTTTTTTTTTTTTTTTTTTGGCTTTTTTTTTGGAATTGAAAACAATCGATTTTCAACTCTCGTCTTACACAACTGACGTACTTTTAACCGCGGATATAACAAGCTCCTAGTTGAATCCGGTTCAGTTGTCCATAACTCTTTATCTCAGTCTACGGAAAATCAAAATATGTCAAAAAATTCGCGTATCGTTAATACCAAAACGCGATATCTGAATCTGTACAAAATTAAATCCACCGGCATGTATGCCACTTGATAAATATCCGATCATTTCGTTTACCGATAAGCAGTTTAAGTTGCCTAAACACAGGCGTGGCTCTTATCCTCGTCTCATTTATCTTATAACTTATAACGATAGAACAGAGAAAAAAAAATATCGAGTTATTTATCCAGATTTAATTAAAACCGACTTGTAGGATGAATGTGAAACGAACACCCATAAATAAGATATATTATTTATATATAGGTATGTATGCACGTGTACGTGTATTGGCAATTGATTATAGTCACTTCTCAAGCCATTCAATATGACTTTGACCTTTCACTCCCTTGAACTGTACAAGGAAATGCGGAGGTTCGTGTAGAAACGTGCGAACTACGTTCGTTCGATTACGTTTTATTGAACGAATCGAAGCTGCAGGGATGATTATACCTTGTAGTGAAGAATTTTGAAAATCTGTAAAATGTTAAGTTGCAAGAAGATCGACTCGATTAACGTTCTACGAAGGAAAGAGAAAAAAAACAAAAAAAAAAAAAGGAGACTATTCATTATCGTTATTATTCTAATCGTGGAATGACCGGATGTTATTTTTCCATTGTTACTTCTCTCAAGATATCTTCTTCTCTAAACCGGACGTCGTAGTGCAGGTATAAGTCAGCTTCCGGAGCGGGTACGTACGTACGTACGACCGAGAGTTAATAGGCAACGCGCTTCGGAGCAAAGCCAATTGGAAAATTGTAGGCTAGAAAATTGAATCCACGCAAATCGTCACTCATTAACTCTTGTGTCCTGGTAATTCATATAACTATTTCCAGAAGGTTTTGTGCCCCGTGCTGCACTCACAATATCTCCTTGACCACTATATAGAACCGCGAATCGTTATACCCTACCAGCCAGGGTTTTCCTACCTTGAGCACACATCGAGGTGTGCATGAACACGAATTTAATGGGCAAAAAATAAGGAGAAAGAAAAAATCACGCGATACCTTTGTCCGCTGCACACAGCATACGTACAAACATCCACACAACCATGTTACATTGATAAATGTGGAAATGAACGTATCGACGAGGACACACACGTATTTCTTGCAGGTGATGGTAATCTGGCGTAACTGTGGGAGCCGCTCAGAGTACGGTTGTAGTTGTTACAAGTCCGGTACTTTTCTATTACTTCTATAGCTAGACAATCGCAACAGATTAGTTTGTGTGCCTGGGAGCGAACCGGCGTGTTTGTGCATCATGTCCGGTGTCCTTGCAGCATTCACGAAGCATTTTTTACCGATCGTTGCGTCCGAGTACGTATGCATGTTGTAGGACTGTCTCACGTGTATCAGGATTCATTGAAACTATATGCAATTGACTTTCGATGGGGAAAAATTGGCGTACTTTTACCACATTTCGTGGTTTTTTTTTGTCTTTTTTTTTTTTAACCGAATAAAATAGTTTTCGAATAGCTCTTTCGTAACAACTGATCAAACCTTGATCGCTACGGTCAAAATTGTACCTAATAATTTTTAAACACTGAACCACGACGATTGAATTCGAAGCCTCGATTTACGTGTCTGATTATAGTCATAGTACACGTGCGGATCTTAGTAAATGTACGAGGTACCGGTAGCGGTCCGTCGAGAGTAGAAAAATTCATGAAAATGTATGTTATTGAAATATCGTTGAGTACAGAAAGAGCTGCATGGAATAAATCTGGACACGCCACTTTGCACACGAATGGTTTGAATGTCAAAACCAATTTTCTTCCGTACCGTCAAATAATTCCAGCTGTTTAAACCGGAGGAGAGAGGAGCTATAACGAAGGTTTTTTTTTTCTTTATTTACGCACGTCAGAGTAACACGCGATCTCTGCAACCCCTCTTCTTGTAGGTAGGTAGGTAGCTAGTAGGTAGATCTATAAAGTATGGAGGAAAATATTAAACAGCTGATATAGTCGTATGATAGGTAGACAACCGGGTAGCACCCCTTGCATCACACGCTTCGAATGGCACGTATACACATACCCTATATTTAAATAACAAAATTTACGTCCGATTTTGGCTCGTCGAGTATATAGGAAATCGCTCGTTTCTCTCCACTTGATTGTATATATATTTTCATTTTTTTTCTCTCTCCACATCCTGCAGAAAGTGGAGAGAGGAGAGCAACGCGATGTAGGGTGGCTGCTGTCGTCGTGGAGATAAGCTCTCTGTCAGGGTCTGCCGATTAAAATATAAATTGTATCGACCCGTCAGAGACGAGGGAAAGTCTGGCGATTTCTTCCATTTTTTTTTTTTCTTGTTTCAAAAAATAAATTGGACAGAAAAAAAATTTTTTGGATTATAATTATCAGGAAAAATCGTGACATTTTTTAACTTAGCTGTACAAAATATATATAGGGATTGATAGTTGCGGCCCTTTTTTATTTTCTGGCTATTCATCATCTTGTTTTGCGCATAGACAGCCATATAACCGTAAATTTTTGTGCAAAAATATTGAAAATTCAGGTCAAGACAGTTGATATACGTATATTATACGAAGATATAATTTATGAATATTTTTAAAAAGTCGTTTACGTACGGCTTGATAATTAATTTCAAAGAAAGTTCGATATAAGATCATTCAAGTGATTATACATATAGTTGTTCGAAAGAAATTGTTGAGAAAGACTGATATTCAACAGGTTTTTTTTTCAAATAACGATATTCTTAGCAAAACGAAGTGATAAAAATCGGACCATCTTCGTCGACTTGATACGTCTTTGTGTTTAGATTAGTCTTAGATGTCGTCTAATTTCTTGCAATTAGAAATCAACTCGCACAGACACTAAAAGTATACGATACAAAGCGGAAGTTATCCCAGACAATCTAACTGTAGAACATTGTTGTCCATGGTGGGTCAATCGATTCAGTCAGTTTACAAAAAAGAACGAAGTCTCCCGGTGCCTCAGCACGCTCACGGCAACGTGATCCACATTGACTGGCTCCTGAATGCTGGACGTCAGATGGTAGACTATACAAGATTCTGAAAAGACGATGTCCATTGTTCCGATTGGTTGACAGCTAATCCGTTTCTATTATCGATTCGAATCGAACACAAAATAATTTTCGACTATACGTCGTATAATAAAACTGTTTGCACAATAAACTTTCGATTTACAAAAACTTGTTTCGACAGTTTACTCAAACTATCTAATATATTAAGATTAAGGAATTCGGGCACGCCTATATTTTCCGTCGAAATGGAAAGTTTTCTGCGGCGCGTAAATCAGCGGATTTATATCGTACGAAAAAGTCGATGTGGTTAAAAATATCGTATAGAGTTATAAAAATTTCTTTACGGAACTGAGACCCATCCGCAACTTGGACATTCTTTACGATTTTTGATATCATCCGAATCGAATATTAATCCGAGATAACTTTCTCGAAACTAAATTTGATTCAAATCGCTCCAAGTCGTGACCGCGGCTTAGTGTATGAACGGTCCGTTATACACCTCGACACCGTGGTTTTCCGATCCCGGCACCACCTCATCTCTAGCAATTAATGGTGATTTATGTGTCGCAAATCTGTACGTCACTGTATATCGTCGTTTAACAACTATATGTATTCGCACTCGCTTACGGGTCATTTGCTTCGGCATGACATAGCGTGGCATGGCTATCGCCACCAGGCGCAGTCCTTGCGAAACATATCCGCTATATAGCTGCGTATATGCAGTAGGTATACGCACTCTAAGAAGAAGAAAAAAATATTTAGATATCATAAGCCTTGAGAGCGTGTACACGATTAACGATTGCAAAATACAAATCCATTAATCGAGAATCGAGAATGGAGTTGCTGCAGGTGAAAGTGATCCTCTTTTACCCTAGTTTATGGATTGATTGCGGTTACAAACGAGTCTGAGATATATCAGGGTCCGAAAAGCACAGATCCGGGCCGAGAAACTGGCAAAAACTGTTCCTGACAAAATTCCGAACATATATAGTGCAGAATTTTCTTGAGAGAGAAAATTATCGTCAATTACTGGTTCGCTATTTTTAAATCAAACTTGACCGTTCGAGATATCGGAGAAAACCAAGTGGATCATGTTATACTCTCGCAGTAAGAACCGTGGCTCCACATTTCCGGGAACGAATTACAATGATTTTTGCATACGCGATCGTTTGACTTCCATCAGCTTATCAGTTGCTTACGTTTACATTGAGTTAGGTCAGGTCGATAAGGTGCAACGGAAACACGGTTACGTTCAGTTTTATTTTTTTTTAAATCTGTTGCGTAATTCTTTGCGATACCGGAATTGAGTATGATTTTTTTTTATTTTCATTTTTTTTGGATTTTTATGATTATATTCTTGAGTTCAAATCTCGACGGAGAAAGTCACGATCGAGTTCTTTATACTAGCCAGGTGCGTCTAATTGCCGAAATAAATCAATCGGTTAATTAAATCGGCAAAACTTTCATGAATTTCGATGCTGGGTGCTGACATAGGAACTTTCGTAGCTGTTCATTTTTAATCGAATAATATGGATGCTTTTGATTTTACTCAATTTCTACATCGTTTTCTTTATTTTTCGTTCAATTTTTTTTTTTTCTTTTTTTTCTTCTTCTTGGCACCGCGATTTTTGAAGCTGAAGATAATTTTCCGAATCGTAGGGCAATTAGTTTAAAATGTGACAATGTCCAAGCCGAATAAGTGTACGGCGTTAAAAATAAATTTCAAGGCCAAAAAACCACGAGGTTAAAATTTATTTTTGAATAATCTAAACGCTTAACTGATCTGGCAATTTTTCCGCAGATAGACAAGACAGACTCTTTTCTCCTTCTGTGTACAATTGAAATTTTTTGGAATTTTTGAATCCCCACTAATGAGAAAAATTGATATTTATTTTTATTTATTTATTTTTTTATTTTTGGGATGGGGGAATTTTTGGAAAAAAAAAAACAAAAACATTTCCTTATTTTTCTCAATTATTTTTTTTTTTTTTTCAAAAAAGGATGGCACTTATAACGCGTTTTATAACGTACTATAGCTCAATGAATTACAAATTATTTTCAAATAACGTAGAAAAACAAAATAACATATTTGCTATCGTTAAAGATACGAAATTCTTATATTTCTAATTAAACGACATATATTATATGCGATACCCTTTCGATATGAAAACTAAACGGCTATTATCTCGACATCAATACGTGAACGTATTCGGCTAATGCGTAATCAAAGTAAACGTAATCTCCTAAATCGACGACGCGAACGTCCGTTTAGCCTTCGATTCATTCATCGGCGGGGGTACAATTGGCAGGAGACCGGCTAGGCAACAGCCTATATCAACTACGTTTCTGTAAAACAACGATAAACACACATAGGTATGTATATTTGCGGCTATATATATACACGTATGTGTGTACATGAATCCTCAACCTACCCCTAGATACACACACGCGCTCTTTCTCTCTCTCTCTCTCTCTCTCTCTCTCTGATAAAGAATATATAGTTAAATGGAACGGAGTCGAGCATTGTCAGGGTGGCTTGTCCGGGTGACGTGGGGGGGGGGGGGGGGGGGGGGGATGATTGAGAGGGCGGTGCGGTGCGGTGCGGTTAGTCGGAGGAAACACGTGCCCAAGGAACGTGCCTCCTGGTGCACGTGGCCGAGCGCTATTGCACCCCGAACGATTCGCCCCACTCCGAGTGACGTCCAACCCTCTAGCAAGTCTCCTTCAGTTACCCGAAGTCTGGCACGGCACTAAGTTGTCAGTGTTATTAAATCTCGATATCAAAATTTTCTGTATATCAACCCGGTCCTGCGATGTGTATATCCGAAGCTCGGGGAAATACCGTCGCCCGTCGTACATAGACCGATAAAAGAGAGAGAGAAAAAAAAAACAAAAAAAAAATACCAATTCATCAAAATCTATCGTAGGTTCGCGTTAATATTATAAACAAGAAAAAAAAAAAAAAACCAAAAAAAAAATGAATAAAAAATAAATTTAAAAATAAAAAATGAAAAAAAAAAACGCTAAGACTCGCTCGCTTCTTTTCGTCAACGATTTTGGAAATTGCGATAACATTAACACCCCGCAATTATACACTAATCGTCGGACGAGAGATTCCCGATTCGTCGAAAATGTTTATATTTTGGGGGCGTATATTTTTATTTGCATCTCTTTTAAATGTTTCACACACTATTACTGTCCACAACATTATAATCTACAGATGTTTTAATTTTTTGATATTATTATTATTATTATTATTATTATTATTATTATTATTATTTTACGAACTATATACGTATCATACGCCGTATCTCTGCAATGATTTTTTTTTTCACCGTACAACGATTTTGTAACACGCAGTTGTATAAAATTATATATACACCGTACAATCGATCGATCGATTTAATATCAAAAAAAAAAAAAAAAAAAAATTATTCTCAATTATATTTTGTGCAACTGATTTTTTTTTTTTTCTTTCGGTGCGATGTGACAATCATTGAAGAGGTCAGTATATGTATACTATATAGTCGATATCAGTTTATCGAAAATAGAAAAGAAAAAAAATTTTCTTTTCAGAAAAGTACAATTTAAAAAAAAAAAAAAAATATTCAGATTCGATACAACGGGTGAGGGTTTATTATACGTGCGCAAAAGCGTGCAAGTCATTTCACCGCTTTTCGATTATCAAATAAATCTACGATAAAAAATATAATATAAGAATTCTTTCTTCGATTATGAAAATTATCGTTATCCATTCGACCATTTGTCAAAATAACGATGAAACGAAAAATTCTGAAAATTAAGGAAGGTATATTATATGTACGTATATAGACACACTGCAGCATTAACTATATAACGCGTCGTTTACCTATAATGTGCGTCACTAAATAAGTAGACACCGTCATAATCCGGTATGAATATCGCCAGTGTTATTCTGTAGGTTCTACCGCGATATCGGGGGCTGACGGATATATTCGAACGAATTTTACCCGTCGCGATAGTACAAATTGATAATATCAAGGACCAATAAACGTTTCTGCATTAAAACGAGATCATTAAAAAAAGAAGAAGAAAAAAAGAAAAAAAAAAAACAAACCCTTTTCAAAATGACAATCGTCAGATTTATATAAATTATTTATTTACCTATTTTCATCTGTTTATTTATTTATTTATTTATTCATTTGATTACTTATTTACTCCATTTTATTTATTAATTGTTTTTTTTTTTTTTCTTTCTTCTTGTTTTTTCTTCAAATCAACAAGAATCCTCCAGCGTCTTACCGTCTCGACAGTTTGACGCGTCGTTTGTGTCCTGCTGTTTTACAGGTGATCACATCACGCGCCGACGTGTAAAACAACTTAAGTATATGGTACAATCTGAAAAAAAAAGAAAAAGAAAAAAAGAAAACTCTTTATAAGACAGTGATTCGGTTTAAAATTGGTGAAATTTTAGAGAGTGTTTATAGTATTATACACAGCTGAGAACTTTGGCAAGGACAATAATAAGTTTATCACACGTGTTTCCCGTATTATAATCCTTTCCCCCTTTGGGAAATTATTTTTTTTTTTTTTCTTTTCTCAGCGAGAGAAATAGAACGTCGAATAAATTTTTCAGGCGGTTGACTATATCGTTGTTCATCTCTGCAGGGCAGTGTTTTTCGATAGCTGTTTAACACGAGCCACGTATCGAAGTGCAGTCAGATTTTTGTATACTTGTACGAAAAAAAAAAACAAAAAAAAAACAGCAAATACAAAGTAGAAATCTAAATTCCGTCCCGCGGTCAACGGCGACGTTATAATAAACATTTGCAGAAAAATAATAATAATAATAATAATAATAATAATGATAAACTAAAAATGCAGGGTCCTCGGTTTTTACTGGCTTCGAAACAAAAAAAAATTTTTTAAACAAAAACGTCGCCGAGGAACGAAAGAAAAAAATTGAAAAATAATTCAAGGAATAAAATTGTCGGAAATAAATAAATAAAAAAAAAAAAAAAACTGCAAACGATTTACCGCTATTCCGGTCACTCATGCGGAGCAAATTTTGCTCCTGAAAAACCAACAATTGCCACCACCGAAAGCCTGGCTTGGCACACCATGCGTGGTGCCCAAAACCACGTGGCTGAGACAGAACCGGGTGCCTCATGCTGGCAACAACATCGCTGGGAAGGGGTACACCCCCATTCTCATAATCATCAGCAGTATCAAAATCATTTTCAACATTCGGGGCCCGCTCCTCAGCCCAGCGATGTATCGGCACCGCCGCCCCCTCAACATCATCAGCTGCAATTACAGCAGCAACATCAACAGCAACAACAGTACCAATTTCATCATCGGAATAGTGTGATGCCTGCTCGTAGGATTTGCTCTTATCCTGTCCCAGGTACTTGATAATATTATTCAAATATATACAATACGAAATCGGTAAGGGTATACTTTTTCGAGGATTCGTATGTATATACCAAACGGAATTTTAAATGACATTCCAATAACAGTTTCATCGCATCGGTAACACTGGACGCTTTTTGGGTATGACCAGTTTTAAGATCGGACGAATTTTCGGTCTGGAATTGTTCGGGAAAAATTATGTCTCGATACTGAAACAAATCGATTGATAAACAAACTTTTTTGGGATCGAGTTGAAGTCCCGAACGATTAAAATAATTGCAAATTCATTTGAGACGATTTCGAATTTTCGAAAACGTCAAAGTTCCGAGTGTCAAAATTGCGGAAGATCGGAATGCGGAGATGGCTTAAGACTCAGAAAGTCCGAAAACTCCCGAAAGTTCAAGAATACGAAAATTGAATTGCAAGTTTCGGCGTTCAGCTGGCCTTTCGGATCTGTAGCTTTCGAAATTTTCAACCTCTGACGTTTTCAGATTTGAAGTTTTCGACATCGACTATGCAGACTTTTCGGGAAATACAATTTCTATAAACTGTAATATTAAAATCTAGAATTTTGACAGTTCGGAACTTTAACCCGGCTACTTAATTTCGAAATTGGCAGACAATGAACTGTCTCTTCGTACGACCCAGGCTTGTGTTAATAAGGCTGCAAAATGAACCAAAAAATTACGTAATCTGCTGGCTTTTGAATATTTAACAAAAGAAAAAATTCTTTCTCATGTTCTTAAAAAATTGTATAAGTTTCCTCAAGTTACAAGAATAGCCGTCTATAATTTTCGTCACAGTTTTTTTTTTTTTTTTTTTCTTCATCCGTTGAGAAGAAAACCCTGGACAATAGTTTAGTTACCTAATACAACGTCCACATGGCATGGCAATCACTAAATGGACGTTAATATCAAGCATGATGTATCAGCTAGGGTCGGTATACCTCGGCAACGTCCACTTAAATATTTTCTCTATACCTTGTACTCTCTATAATACCGAGTCCTTGTTTTCGAATTGGAAATATTCGTCCCCGATATAAGAAGAAGAAAAAAATACCCGAGGGAATATCCATACTTCGCGGTTACGATGACTATACCCTATCGTGCAGGGATAACCTCGACAGCGCGCTTATTAGGCTGATGAAACCTTTCAGGTTTACGATTTGCCAACGAAAGGACCGGTCTAATCGTATAAAATATTGACAATTTTTTTTTATACATTTTTAGCTTATTAACATAAAAGTATTTCCGCGGGAATAATTTTTTTTAGACGCGATTCTCGTATCCACCGATGAGAGAATATAACCGCATATATATTTGTACTAGTTTATACCGCGGTGATTCAGTTTTCTGCAGGTTTTAATAAATCCGAAGTGCAGATTTGTAACGGAAATGCGATACGTATTATATAAGATACGCACGGAATTACGGCATCTTGAAGAAAATCGGTACATACGTATATATAGAAGCAACAGATTTCTATGAATAAAAGATATGTTCTTCATTCCTAGACGCGGAGACACCGCGAACGCCGATCATTTCCATATATCTGCGCTATTTTTCTCGCTACGCGTTTTTCACAGTCGCGGAGATTGAATAGGATACACGAAGTTACGCAAGGCCCTTTCCAGATTGCATTTTCATACGAAGAAACAGAAACAAAAAAACAAAAAAACACTTTTCTCAAAACTGAATCAAAATATAAATAAATAAAAATTCCTACTGCAACAGATCAGAGTCGTACACCAGGTACCGAGAAAATTCAATTTTTCTCGATCTACCAGATTCCGAGATCTTTCAGTAAATTGCGGATAAACTCTTGAGGGAAAATTGTTAATAGGAAAAACCCGGAATATTGTATGGAATAAGGCTGAATAGCTACGCTCCTCGAAGTACATGTAAATTTTATCATCTCGTTTCGAAATAGTGTGTAAATGTACTATAGCATGAAAGTACTGGATATAGGAGACAAACAACGAGACTCTATTCCCGCTTCTTACCTACATTGAAACTGTATCTAATCACTTGCATCGCTTTATAGTATATTCCTATTCGTACAGTTTTATATCACTTTTATACCACCGTATTCGGTTATTCAAATTCGTATACCATTTGTTGATGACGTTAGGTAACCCCGACAGACGAACTGTAAAAATCGGACAAAATTTTGTAAAAATATATCCGAGGGATCAGCCAAAAAATTTAATTTTTACATTTTTTTGGTTTTTTGAATAATTATATCTATAAATTTGATACACCGTGAACTGCAGCGAGCAAACGTAATGACTTTCTCGTATCCATATATCTCGAACGTTAAACTATATCGACGCCTGGGCGGAAGAAGATCGTATCTCGGAAAACCCGTGAAGAAGATCGTAACTCGGAAAACCGGCGAAGAAGATCGTATCTCGGAAAACCCTTGAAGAAGATCGTAACTCGGAAAACCGGTGAAGAAGATCGTAACTCGATCAACCCTTGAAGAAGATCGTAACTCGGAAAACCCGTACGGGGTTTTCCGAGTTACGATCTTCTTCAAGGGTTGATCGAGTTACGATCTTCTTCACCGGTTTTCCGAGTTACGATCTTCTTCAAGGGTTTTCCGAGATACGATCTTCTTCGCCGGTTTTCCGAGTTACGATCTTCTTCAAGGGTTTTCCGAGATACGATCTTCTTCGCCGGTTTTCCGAGTTACGATCTTCTTCAAGGGTTTTCCGAGATACGATCTTCTTCGCCGGTTTTCCGAGTTACGATCTTCTTCCGCCCAGGCGTCGATATGTAATATCGATGAATAAAAAAATTTCTATCCAAGCACGACCGCGGTAGTTCGTGTGTACATAGATGCTTTTTTTTTTTTAAATATAAATTATAGACCTAAAACGCGAAATATACATGAACATACTTTAGTTGAGGACAAAGCGTCGATCTGTCGTGTATAAACGACGTGTTAATCCGTGTCATTTATAAATGACAGGTATATTTAAACGTCGATTATAATGGACCAAAGCGATGTTCTTTTTTCATTTTTACGATCTTTCTTTTATTTTTCGCGCGAATGAGGTATATATAATGGTAAGTGCGAACGTTGAGCGAGAGTGTGATATAAAAGGCGACTCTGTATAATAACCGTGGCGCGTACATACATAGAGCGTTTTACTTGTTGCAGGAATTTCACAGTTATAAATATTACGAAATATACTTACAATTATTACTAAGAAAACAATATGATTACATCGCTCGAATACTCACAACCTATAACTATTGCATATTATACATATATATATGTATATATATATATATATATATATATATATATATATATATATATATATATATATATATATATATATATATATATATATATATATATATATATGGGAGGTATGCGCGTATAATTCTAGAAGATATATATAGCTGTGTCTAGATATTCGCACTTCGATTTTATCGATGAGCGAAAATAACGATTCTTTCGAACCTGCGATAGCTATTCGACCTGCAGTGTGGTATAATTTCTTCAAAGAAGTAATTATTGCTATAAGGAGAAAAAAAATGAAATAAAATAGACGCGAGCAATCGCGAAGATCGCGAATTTTCTTTGGAGATTTTTTTTTTTTTCATTCATTTTTCTCCGATTTTTCTCCGGTGATTATAGTTTCATCCGTTGACTTCGTGTATATTTCTGAAATCCGCGTAGTTCGATAATTTTTTTTGACTTTTATAAAAAATATACGAACAGTATAATCCGCTGCAAAATTCACGTAGGTATAACAGCTATATCTACGTTATGGGCTCTTCTGGATTCCAGGGTTTAGGACTCCGTTGTTGTAATCCCGCGATATATATGTATACGTATACGAAGCTTTTTTTTTTTTTATTTTTCTTATTTTTTTTCATCTTTTGCGGAAAGGAATCGGAATGCGGCAAAGTACCGATCGTTACTCCGGCTCTTCGATTCACCTATAATTCTCCACTGCAATAATCGTTACATTACAAACGCGTCGTATTATATTTGCCAAGGCCACGAGTGTATACGAGATACGTGAATCGTCGTAGTACGTAAACGTGGCTACCTATTTAACCGGAATTGATTTTAATCAATCAACCTACATATACTATTCAGATATCCAAAAATCCGCGGAAAATTTGAACTCAAATTTTCAAAAGTTCAATTTTTTTTGTCCACGATTTGCGAAGAGTCGTCATTATCTCACCACCGGAGGTAAAACTTACGCGGTTTCCTTAATTTCATATTTTTATTATCCTCAAGTTGAATTACGACGACGTGCAGCTCATCACCGCGTTGATTATGGCAATGCGGCGTTAGACTTAGTGCAGTTTTTTCTTCTTAATGATCGGAATATTTCTAAACAACGTATAGCTGTACCTAATATACCTACACCTATTTGTATACGTGTATGGGATATAGTTTTTCGCGTATGTGTGTGCGTTAACGTACGTATATCTAGGTACGTGTATCCGCACGTATTGACTAACTAAACTTATCGAGAAATAACAACGCTATATTTACGTACATACGCTCGCTGATACATATATATATATATATACGGTACACACAGATATTTATATAAAAATAAGCACATACGTATGTACTGCACCGTCCCATTACTCATACACGCGATTCTCAAAGCGTAAAGATGCCTGATTCCTCGGCTAGCCGTGCTCAAGGCCGAACTGTAACGTTCCTTCTCGCTGCCTAGGATAATGTAACGATGATAGTTATAGTGGTTTCAACTATCCATGGCTGAGTACCAAGTACCAAGCCATCCTTCCCGCGAGATAACCGATTTCATGGTTTAGGTACTACATGATCGCGGAGCACTATTCGACTACTTATCCACACCCTAATCGGTGTAGCTACCCTTCGCCATGTTCCGAGATCTAATTTTGCCAGAATATTCAAAAGAGGGAAATAGCCTTTTGGAATGAACGTCGCGAATTCATTCTCTTCCAAGTATAAAAATAGTTTTAGGTGTACAGGCTCGTGCTTCATGATGTTAAATGTATTTTGGAATAAGTGTTGATTCCTTACGATACTGGATTTGTACATCGATCGAGTATAATGAGAACGGTGTTAAGATTAGCGAGATATCTTATAGATTATGGGTGAACATCAGTGTCGTCGTCTTTAATGTCTGCATAGTGTGGATCTTTCGGCGTGTGCGAAGAGACACGCGATTCTGTCGCTCGTTGATGTATTATCCTCCGCTTGCTTCCCTCTTCTTCTTCTTATTCTTATTCTTCTTCTTATTTCCACTTTATACGCGTATATCCACTGATCCCACACACAATATCTATCTCCTTCATGTCGAGCGAGTCGAACCAACGCTAACGCTAACGCTAACGCATCGTATCGAACAGCCTGCAGACTCTATTTTAGCCACTTCATAATCTTCGAGAAAACGCGACGAGCCATAAATCGATCGGACGTATGCGGGGCTCTCGACCACTTTACTTAATTCCTTTCCTTCGGACGATTATTTTCATCCATATATACAGAGAGAGATGGGGGAGGGGGGATGATCCCTCGATCTGAAATACCGGTAAATATAATTGGTAAAGTTCATCGTAATCGTTATACTCTTTGCTATTGAAATACCTAATTCATAATCTCATCAAACATCAAAAGTGGAGCAAAATTGAATGCGAATTATAGTTTGTGCACGAGTTTGATAGGCATGATGATTAGGCGTCTCTTTCATGCCGATACGTTTTTAGATTTACAGTGTACCTATACAGTATAATAATAACCGTGTTATAGATATCCAGAGACTGTAATAGTACAAAGTGAGAATGAGTCAGCCCCCACGGTATAACGTTAAGGAAAAACTGCATTGCAAGCCCACACTACTTCAGTGCACGCATAGTAAACGCAGCAGTTCCATGTTAAAAGACAATGGAAAAACACGGCGATTTCCGTTTCCGATTTTATATCGCGGAACGAGATAATGCCCGTTCCTTTATCAGGCTGTTCGAAGAACGGTGTTTTAATTTAGAACGCGTTGTCTAAAGACATATCTTTTTTTTGGCTTTTATCTTATAAGCAAAGTTGAACGTACATCAACCTTATATCTATATATCGTCATTTTTGGTAGATTCCATAACTTGACTTTTACACTCACAACGCGTTTCGAATTAGACGGATTTATACGTCTAATCGCCTGTATACTCTGTGCGCCGGTCATGCCTGATAGACCCCGAACTCTTTTCGTCGTAACAGTTTCCAATTTAAAACTAGAAAGGTATCGACTGGTTCGGGTTTTTGTCTAGTCACTACTCTCGATGATTTCTATTCATGATTTATTATCAATCAACTTTTCTCTTATTGCTAATATTCGCCTGTAGCTTATACTGGAGTCAAAATTTTGATACTCTATTCAAACGTTCCGAGCCAAATGAAAGCGGGTATATAATAAGAGTTCGTAATTAAGAGACGTACTCGTTTCACCTCAGTATTGATGAGGTCAATTTAACTATATGCACTGGAGTAAACTGACTTATCAAAATTATGGCATGATAAATAAATGAGTATACTATATACAGGGTGTCCCAGAACTAAATGTCGAAAATGAAAGGTGTCATAGAGGAGGTCGAACTGAGTAAATTGTCCCGAAGAACATGGGGTCTCCGAAGTCGCGTTCGCGAGATATCAACGGTTAAAAAATATCGCTTTGCGCCGCGCGGCGACGCGGCGCAAAGCGATATTTTTTAACCTGCGGTATCTCGCGAACGCGACTTCGGAGACCCCATGTTCTTCGGGACAATTTACTCAGTTCGACCTCCTCTATGACACCTTTCATTTTCGACATTTAGTTCTGGGACACCCTGTATATAGCCTGTTCGCCAAAAATTCTCCGAATAGCTATGACTAGAAAATTTTCACAGTAATAATTGATGAGATTTAAAGTTTATGGTTCGAACTTTCAATTTTACTTCCAATTTAAAAGCTACGCGAAATATGTGCCGTTAATTTTTCTGTTTTTTTTTTTTTTTTTCGCTATCATTCTCGAAACTTCATAGTGCCTGTGCACTTTCGTATAAGACGTACGTATGTAGCTAATTCGTGCAATAAAGTATCTCTCTCATATCTCCATCGTATAAAGTTGCAAATTGAACCGCGATTCGCTCTTGAGTCGGCAGAGTTTACAGACGACGCTGCTGCAGAACTGGCTGCAACTTATGGGAAACGTTGACATTTAATTCTGGGACACCCTGTATTTCAATAAAATGATTGAATTATCAATTTTAGTCGAAGATCGACATATATACCTATAATCTATCCATATATCGTATCTATATACCGGAGATTGTGTATATATACGTATGTATGCGTGTATGCAGATTGCATAAGCCTTACGCCCGCGCGACTGAAGGAATAAAATAATTTATTTATGTGACTTGCGGAAACCTTATTTATCGGCTATTTAGGGATGAGTTATTATAATTGTAGTTGTCGTTATTATGTACCTACTGTATAGATTTTCCTTTGTATAACCGTACTGCTGCACGCGTGTGTATGCACAATTTCCACTCTATGATCGTGTTAATATTTTCCTTCTTCTTCTTTGTCTGTTTTTTTTTTTTTTTCTTGTTCATCTTTTCTTTCATCACGATTCCGCATCTGGCTGTATAATCGAGTGATTATATCGGAGCAATCATCGGCGCATCAATGCATTATTTTACTTCGATTATCTTGATTTTATTTTATTTATACGAGCCGCGATTTTCCGCGTATTAAGGTAACTCGTACGTTGAACAATAAGGAGACGCTATTCTCACAGCGAAAACCGGTTGGGTCGAAGTTACGATTTTTTTAAGTTACGAACGGTCGAGATTGCGAATTTTTGGAAACCCTTGAGTTCAGAATATCGAAATTCGAAAAGACCAGACCATGCAGACGGTCGAAAACTCAGAAAATTACAAATTCTGAATGTTCATGAGAATTTCTCAAAGGGAAAACGAAGAAAAAAATTTTTTAAATCCCGAAGACGAAAAATGTCGAACCGTAAAGCCACCCTCTAGTCGAGTAACGTTAGTGCAAAGGCAATTGTCTTCAGTTCCGTTCAAATCGAGACATGAAGAGGAAATCTTTGGCGATAAGAGTTTCTTCTTTGTTCTTGAATCGCGGGACTGCGGTCTAGCCTGCAGTAAGGACGTCCGAGGTGCAGCTCGAGTATACGACGAACCGGAGGTTGCAGCAACCGAGACCGGGACCTCGTCTTCGACGCTGTGCCTCCCACTGGAGCATTATGCGAGTCAAGATAGAGTATCTGAGAAGAAACATTTCCCTTCTTTTACCAGGGTGATCCCTTGACCCGGAGCCCTGCCCACCAAGACCCACGCACCAGGACCCGGTTCAGCCCAACCCTACCATGATCTTCTCCTTCGTCGACTCCGACAGTTTCTCGCCGCAAAACTTTTACGAATTCTCGAAGATTCGACACGTCTTTTTTTTTTTTTTTTTTTTTTCTTCAAATTTTTGCTGAGATTGTCGAAAAAAAAAATCGACGTTAACGATAGTTGTCTAATTTTTTTTTCTTACTGTACCTGTACAACAGACAGGGGACAGTGAAATCCATAACTTTGCCAATTTTTTTTTTAGACAAATTTGTGGATTAATTTTTTCACGTTGGTGCTTCGAGCAGAAATTATTATTATTATTATTATCATTATTATTTACGGTATGCTGCAGCTCGGTACTGTCGAGCTTCACCGAGACATTGCAATAATTCTTTAATTCTTTCAACGCGCATGAAATAACGCATCGAATATACCCTCCTGCGGTGGTTACATGACTCGGCGGGTTCCAAGTCTACGACAATAATCGTTGAATCATTGAATACATACGACGAGAATTTGCGAGCCGAGGTGGTGGTAGATGCGGAGGATGGAGAGGGTTTTTTTTTTTTTTTTAATTTTTTTTTAATATATTTTGAAAAAAATATTATAATTTTCGATTGCTTCGTGATTATTTAGTCTATATACGTATGAATTATCTTCGTCTTGATTAATTCTGACCGTATAACGTATACCTATAACGTCTATAGCAGCTGATTCTGAACAGGCGATAATTAATTTTCCGGTAAAATTAAGTGTTACAGGTGGGATCAATGAGAAAACAAAAAAAAAAACAAAAAAAAAATGTTTATAATTTGAAAAAATTGTTCATTTTTCCTGACAATCATCAAAAATGTTATACTTATATCATTTTCAGGTGACCCCATGATAACATCCTCACTGAAGGGTAAGTTGGCTATAGCCAAATTCATAATTTATTTTTTATTTTTTTTATTTTTTTTTTTTTATCACGTGTTTTTTTTTTTTTTTTGTACTAGATTTCGAATGAGAGTTTTGACATTTATGTTTTTATGCAAGGGGTTTCCTTAAATTAGAAAATTTTTTTCTTATCTTTTTTTTTTTTTTTGATTTTTTTTTTTTGTTCCTTATCAACGTTTTGCACGAAGCTTTTGTGTTTGTCCATAAATTATCTTGTATAAAATTGGTTTTGCACATTGTAGGTATATATATAATCCATATATATCTAATTTTTACAAAAAAAAAAAAAAAGAAAAAAAAGATTAATAATTAGGGTATAGGTAATTATACATGCGTTTATTCGATTAATTAACTAAAAGTTAACGAATCCAATGGCTCTGTCTCTCCCTCTCGTAAATGTACACAACCCATTCCAAAGACATCCCTCCATAAACTTAAATATAATTGTTTCCTTACAAGCTAGCTGGGTAAAAGGTATATAAAGGCAATTTAAACGTTAACCAACAAATATAGTATACCCGATCGCGATCGTCCAGATATAATATACCTTACGCAAATTATTTTTATAATTACAATCGTCTCTGTGTAACCGCATCACACACACGCACACACACGAGCCATATAGCATATATATTTTAATATCTACCCACGCGAACTGCAATGATAGCCACGGGAATGCCTTATATTATTCTCTCGCACAATCACTATATACATATATACCTCTGCAGGTGATTTCATACGATAACATAATTCATCTGATTAATTTCCAACTTGTTATACATAATTGTCTGTAAAATTTTCACTCCACTACGGTGTTTTTTTTTTTGTTTTTTTTTTTTTTCTGTTTATCATCACTCGCATCTCACGATTTGAATTTTTTTTCACCGAGTCCGCATCCCATCGACCATTTTTTTTTTTTTTTCACCATGTTTCGTCGTCAAATTTACAAAGAAAAAAAAAAAAAAAAAACGAAAAATCTGACAAAGACATCGCGAAAATTAGAAAAACAAAAACAATGAAAAATTTTCGAATTTTGATAAATTAGGGAACTGAAAGTTTTAACGATTTAGAAAGTCGTATTGGCCGTTATTTGCTTGAGTTCGTTATTGAAAAATTCGCAATTCGTTATCGAAGAATCTGTAATTTTCCCGTACGTCTTGACGGATTAAATAATAGACTTTATCAAACTCGAAGAAGGTCATCTTCTGTATCTAACCACCATCGGATATATCGTGTATGGTATATATATATATATATATATATATATATATATATATATATATATATATATATATATATATATATATACCTATATGGCATATATGCATATATACATACGTATGTATACGTATATACGTATACCACGGGGACGTTGCATCTCGCGTATAACCAATCGCTCGGAGATATATCACCTTGTATATATACAGGTCTATGTATATACGGGAACGTAGAAAATAGATATATACCTACGTATGGTATCCTACCGGTACGTCGTCGTAGGATATACACGTACGCTTCGTAAACACGTAATCATTTTTATTAGACAGGGAGGAGAATGTTTTGTCCTTGTGACGTCACGTCCTGTCGCGTTTCTAGTATAAAATGAAGGTATATATTATACACATCTATATCCTACCTTCGCCTATCGGCTACCCCGTTACACAGATATTCCTACTTTACGAAAATTCATACAAGGATCAAATTTTATATTAAACCAACGTAATTCTTAAGGATCTACGATCTTACTCCCACTTTCGCTGTCTATCAATTCGCCAAGATTCCGTATCTTTTTTTGTGGAATAATCGTTTGCTACTTGTGGGAAATTTCGTCCGTGAATTCGTAAACTGAGAGATGTGTTAATTTGCTTTTTGAATCGTCTTCAATTTTCCTTTATTCTTGTTTTTTAATATAGAAAAACAAAAAATTTTTTTCGCCGTTACAGTGTCAAGATCGTATTTTTCGGATCTTACAATTGGTTCAGGTTCAGGTTCAGGTTAGGGAACGATTTTAGTCGATTCAACGCGTGCTCGACCATGCGCGAACTTCTATATTTGAACTAGAAGTCCCCATACATGCTTATTGTTATCTATATCCATACAAAAATCCCGCGAATAATTTTAAGGTACGCTCCCTGCGATAGACGGTTTGCTCAGCTTGTTTCGTTGCCGTCATTTCCATATTCGTCAAAGCTATATCCGCAGCGTATATAAGCATACTTACTGCACGGGTCCCGGTTTTCTATTATATGTACCATGAACATGTAATTACATAATAGTGGGTATGTACAGATATATGTACTACTAACTGAATTTAATCCCGAAAAACTGAGCTGCTTAGAAATTGAATCGAAATTTTTCGCAACATCCTGTCTGTTTTTTTTTTTTTATTTTTCTTACAATTTTATTAGAAAATTTGAACAATTTCGTTCGATCCTTCGAATATCTTATACTTGGACAGTAGCAGGACTCGGTTATAGGTGTGGTTTGTATGAAACCGAACGAAAAAAAATAAAAAATAAAATAAAAAATAAGGTATGATTTTTTCCCGCCAAGTTATCCCGAGCATAACAGTACGTCGTAACCCGATCCCCGGCTTCTAAGATGCGGGATTATCCTTTAGTCCTGACTTGCACGCCACTTCTTGGCGTCCCCTGTTCCCAAGGACTGATCTGGCCGCAGTCTACAGAGGCGCACGCAGACCTCTTGGAAAACCGGATATCGGATAGAACCGATACGGTATGATATAATCCATCGAACTTTTATCAGACTTAGTTCGAAAGCATATAGAAAATTGAGTATTAATTTTTCAAACACGGACGAAATAGATTTATAAATATTTTCAGACCGGGTTCTGTAAGTTCCGAACGGTCAAAATTACGAATTCGTTGATTGAGACGATTTCGAAATTAATTGAATTCGGAAAGAGACTGCAGCTCGAAACTCAGAAAGTCCAAAACTCCGAAAATTTAATCGAGGGGCACGATATCACGCTCCTGATTTATTCATATATCGAGATTTGCGTTCGAGTTATAATACCCGATCGGACTATTAAGAAAGAAACGTAAAGAAAAAACAAAAAAAAACTGATTTATTGTAGCGTAGTTCGTTGTCTGGTTAACACCTCTTCGGTTCATCCAACTGCAGAGATAATTTATACGCAAAATAACGCGTGGCCTTACATAAGACAGTGTACTTTAACATAATCCGCGGTCGAATATAGCGAGTTAGGTCCTTTTCTGCCAGAAATAAGATTCATATACCTACCTACTATAATACGTGTACAAACAATATATTGCATATGTTCAGCGATACGCGAGATTTTTATAAAAATAAAAAATATAAGAAGAATAAGAAACAGAAGATAAAAAAAGAAACAAACAAACAAAAAATCGAAGAGAATAAGAATAAGAATAAAAAGAGACGAAAAATGGCTACGGGTCATCCTGAAGATCCTAAAACTTGACAAATACGAATATCCACATAATGTAATTAGCATCTCACTTGTTACCGCAACAGAAACAGAAGCCTTTAGAGATTATTTTCAAGGTAATAGCTTCAGGTATATGTATTTCCTTGCCTCTTGTTTCTTAAAACAGAAAAAGAAAAAAGAAAAAAAAACGTGTTTCAAGAAGACAGCAGTGAGTGGGTATCGGCAGTTCGTCGTGCCTTAATAATGATTTCTGCGAGGAATAGATTCTCGACACACGGCCGCGATCGCTCGCTATACCGTCGTCTCGCTACGGTATATATCTTTTCACAGCATTTCGACGGCCTTTTGATTCAGTATGCATAAATTAGCCGTCCTAGGTTCTCGCGGAACATTCCCCGGGCTGAATGATGATAATAATGATTGAAAAAGAAAGAAAGAAAAAAATAAAATAATATTAGAAAAGAAGAATAATACCGAGTATAATGATGATGATTATAGCCTAGGTAGCTGTACGTGTTGCTCTTGCTACTACTTGCTATAACTACCGATGCAACTTGTCAAAGGCGCGTCTAACTCTTCAACTATTATACCGAGACGATCGGACAGTTTCGAAGGTACAAGGTCCTCCGGCAATGGCATTGTCAATCCTATAATTTCCACGCTATATACGTGCAACGTCTCACCTCTTATACGAGGATACGATATTATCGTGAAATCAACGCCACGCCGTTGTCGACTATTCTTCGAATTTTTTTTCTTGTTTTAAATCAGTAGATAATCAATCGGAATGAAATATAAAAGAAACTGTTATTTAGTCAATTATTATTATTACTGTATATCGATTCTTTGATGAAAGGTTTTCGAACGCGTGCTGCAAGTCTAGTTTTCTCTCTCTCTCTCTCTCATTTATTTTTTTCAAATTTATTTCATTTTATTATATTTTCATTTTTTTCTTGTTGTTTCTGTCATATTTTCATGACAAAAAATAACTTCAGCTCGTTGTACTCAGGAACGATAAAAATTGCATGTTCTGCGGCAGGCCTACTATCGAACTTGTTTTCTGGACTATTTCTAGGTTATTCAATATCGCATTTCTTTATCGCTAGTTATTACAGTAAGTATGCATATGACATAGAAGAAACGAAAATCGACACGACTTCAGTCAATTTCCTTTATCACTATTTTTTTTTCCTTGAATTTTTCGCTCCTATTTACATTATCATTATTATTTTATTTTTTTTGTTCTTTGATGTTATTTCGAATTTCATCCCTCAACGTCACAAATTGATAGAAAAACAAAAAAAAATAAAAATAAAAAAAACCTACATCATGATTGCATTTGGCAAATCTGTTTTCTAATTTCCTTTTTTCCATTGGAAATGCGAATGATTTTCAGGTTTCAATTTATATGGAACTGGTATAATATAATCCGTCCCTTAAATGCTAGAAAAATAAAATCCAATTTTCTGTGACACCTTTCAAATTTTCACGTACCGTTAGCTACTCTGAGTTTCGTGCTGTAGCTGCAGATAGTTCCGCTTTAGCATTGGCTATGGACTATAACGCAGCTATATTATATTGAATGTGTTGAGCAATTTTAGAAATTTTCATTCCTTCACCGAATGCCTATAGTTTGTATATATAGGTATGTAGTACCTACCTTGATTACGCAACGAAACGAAAGACAAGGGGGGGTCTCTCTTTCTCTCTCCCTCTCTCTCTCTCAAAAAAAAAAAACTAAAATAAAAAAATTAAAAATAAAACTTTAATTGGCTCCGTGAGAAAGTTTACTCTCTTAAATGTATGTATATGTATGTACATATATTTACCTATATATGTATGTGTACGAATTTATTATAATTCTACTAATTGTAAGTTTAAATGAAATGTTTGGCATATAGGTACAGGTATATAGTTATCGATATTTTACAAATGATTTTCTTTGCAAATGAAATAGAATGATCGATCATATTGATTATAAAAATATGCGTGAATCCGTTTTTCTTTTCTTTTTATAGTGACCTTAGATTAAAAATTCCTGAACAAAAAAAAAATATGAAACATAAAGAAAGAAACAAAAAAAAAGAAAATTAACCGTGATTATTCAGTGTTAACAAAATGGCCGTTGGTGCGTTCTCCGGAAGCTTGTGCAGTATACTACCATTGCCCTAATTAAACGGTGCAACCACGCGTGAACTGTAAACATTGAACAACCGAAGGTAGTACTTGCTCACGTGGACTATATGTTACATGTACATACATTACTGGTTAGGAAATAACGAAACGAACGACTTGATTTTCACGTTTCGTTTGACTGTAACTTGGACCGCTGAACGATTCTGCGCAAAGCTATATACGATATCTGAAAAAATCCTATCTGAAAATTTCTTATAATAAAAACAGATTTAGAAAAAAAAAAAAAAAAAAAAAAAAAAAAAAAACAAATGAAAATATCGTGAGAAGAAATAGAAATTTTGATTCCATAAGAATCCTTTCGTGTATGTCAAAACCGTTTTTTTTTTTTTTTTTTTTATTTAATTGTACAGAGGGGAAATTATCGGTCGATTATTTGACAATTCGTAAATTGATGAGAAAAAAAAAAAAAATGTTAAAATTGCGAATATTATTTCAAGTGACACAGTTTTGTGTTGACTTCAAATTTTCCTATGACAGGAAGTGGCAATTCTATTGAATTGCTGTTTCTACCGACAATGAAACGTCCCGCGATGACAATGGCAAAACGGCGATGTATATACGTATATACCTCTCGTTTCTGAATAGATGCCATCAAAATTCCTCTCTATGATATATAAATAACCTTATGTGTATACCTGTATGTACATATTTTTTAACGTATATATAGATATGTTGAAATTCAACGCGTTATATTTCATCCTAGTGCATAATTTTTATTGAATACGACGACTATATGATTTTAATGAAAAACTAAGAATCTAATAAATGTATACAATGCAGACTTTAAGTTGACTAAAATTGAACTACAAAAACGATATCTAGATGAAGCTATTTTAGTAATCGCACAAGGCACTATCGTCTGTCGTGTGTAAAATGGAATATATATACTTGTACTTGTGCCATATGCGCGTTAGAGCTATTCAAGTAGATCATACGCAAGACTTTGTGATGTGCAAAAAAAGAAGAAGAAGAAGAAAAAAAAAAAAAAATGAAAAAACATTAGTCACCGTCTCTACGACGTTTCAATTTATTCTTTATAGTTTTCCAACATCTGTCCGTCAGCTGACTTTGATCGTAATTAATTCTCTCATATAGCAATTATTCGTACATATATATCAAAAGTGTTTTTTAAAAACTATCAATTTTTTCGATAATGTATATGACGGTGAAGACTATAATCCAGAAAATATATATCTTGAAAAATCTCCAGAGACTATATTTGGTTCCTAATTTACTACTTTTTATTATATTATCGAAACTGTATTCATGAATTTGACAAAAAATCATTTTTTGCCTGTATCCGGTATTATTTAGCTGAAATACCCAACCGTACGCGGTTCTCAAGTACCCGAAAGACTGAAAAAAGGAAGAATAAAACTAACGAAATGACTGTATATCTACCTACCGGTTCGTGGATTGTCCGGTTAATTGTGCCCTTGACTTTGAGCCGGAGAATATATTGAACGGGCTTAATAAACGTTCGAATTATACAGGGTGTCCCAGAACTAAATGTAAAAAATGAAAGGTGTCATAGAGGAGGTCGAACTGAGTAAATTATCCCGAAGAACATGGGGTCTCCGAAGTCGCGTTCGCGAGATATCACAGGTTAAAAAAAAGTAGCGCTTTGCGCCGCGTCGCGGCGGCGCAAAGCGCTACTTTTTTTTAACCTGTGATATCTCGCGAACGCGACTTCGGAGACCCCATGTTCTTCGGGACAATTTACTCAGTTCGACCTCCTCTATGACACCTTTCATTTTCGACATTTAGTTCTGGGACACCCTGTACATATACTATACTTAAGATTCAAAGTGTCGGGTAATTTTGCCTCATCGAAAAACCGTTGATGAATTTTAAATGATTATTAACAATCGATTATCAGCACCGATTCAATCATCGACTAATCATTTATTAACCGGTCTAATTCGCCGATAAAAAAACGAACTTATAAATTCTTATCGATGATCGAAACGAACGAGTACATATAAATGAATGGATATGAAAATTGCTACACCATTCATCGGTTACTGATGATTATCAATCCTAATATAGTATATAAATATCGTTTTAGAATTTTGAATAGTAATTTGATATACAGCATATTTTCGTAGATGTTATACTTATATACAGTGTGCTTAATATTTTTGTAACTAAACACCGAAGTTATAGGCCCCGGGGGCTGAAACACTGAAGCGACTGTTGTACTGGCTTTTCCTTCATTTCCTTCGGTATATATATATGTATGATATTATTATTAGTGCAACGTGGTATAGTTATGACGTATAGCTATATATAAGGAAGCCAAAGAGTTTCTAGCTACTGATACATAATATATATATATATATATATAATGGTAAAACTGACCGTGTATAGGACTGCCAACGCGCGCGGTAGGTCAAAGATAGATCCAATTTATCGTTCCTATATATATACATATATAACTGCATCAGTAATAATAATTAGTAACTGCAAAAGGGTTTGAGTAAAATTGAGTGTAAAAAATTCTTGAATAATAATAATAATAATAATAATAATAAGTCTACGTAATAATAATTTGACAATTAACCGTAATAAATTGTTCAGAATTGTTGTTTGGAATACCGATAATTTCCACGTGCGCGGGGCGAGGGGGGGGGGGGGGGGGGGGGGGATCCACCCAAATCCGAAACACACGGCTATAACGATCTCAAGACTTTCGACCACTTTCTCCGAGGAATGAAATACCGTAATTTCAGTCACAGTTCGTATTCTCGAACCTGACTGAAAACCGCGTGCCGAATGAATGTTGGTGCAGAGGTTTGGTCCGCGCGCTTGTAATAAAAACAGACGATTTATGTAATCGATCGGTATAAGATCTCAAAAAAAGAAAAAAAAAAAGAGAAAAAAAAAACAAAACTCGAGAAACGATCTATTTCACCGTCGTATATAGAAGTACATACGTTATATCTGTATACATATGTATACGTATATATATATATGTTTACATGTATATATATTTTTTTATAATATATATGAGGCAATAAAATTTCGAAAATGGTGTTAATTAAAATTGATAATAATTTAACACCGTATACGAGATATATATGACTGTTTTAGACTTTGTATACATCAATTAGGAATACATCGATATAAACTGTCGTTGACGAAGAATCATCGGACATTCATATACCTGTATAAGAATTTTAAAGCTATCGTGTTATATTGCTCTTGTGATCGATATTTTCGAGTATCGGTTTCACTACGTGGGTGACATTATTAACGGACAGTTTTTAAAATCGAAATGATCGAACAATATGCTTTCTTATAAATTTCGTTTTTTTTTTTTTTTCTAGCAAGTTTTTTATCTCTTTTTTTTTTTGTTCATCGCCGCGAACACATGCTCAACGGCGAAAGTCGTATTCAGTATTTCCTTGACTTTACCTGAATGGCTAATAAATTAATATCCTCTACCTGTCTGACTAGCACTGAATAGAATCGAACCTAGTCAGCCTTTCGACACCAATGATAAATAAGCTGCTGTGTGTGGTTAACCTTTTCTATCCAGAACTTGCATCTTCTTCCACTTCTTCTTCTTCTTCTTATTATTATTCTTCTACTTTTTCTTCAAAAGTTTTGGTTTCACAAAATCTTTCTATTGAGTATTATGAACAGGACTTTATAATGTGTAGGTACTTAGATTCCTTCGATTTCGCAGAGTGCTGGTAAAGTTATTGTATTTCTTGTTTCGAAATAAATTCAGTTAAAAATTCATATCTTCCAAACGAAATCTGACCCCACGATAAGATTTATACACGTTGGTTTTTACACTATGGGGGAATATTCTCTGAAATTTTGATCGATAAAAAACGTATGATTTTTGAGAAATTTGAAAAACTAATTTTATAATTATTTTATTTTATTTTTTTTTTTTTTCAACTTTCCGGAGCCGCCATATATTTTTTTTTTTTTTTTTTTTTTCGCATATCATGAGTTTGAAGTGCACTTTAAACTGAAACTTTTTGATGTGTAATAATTTTTTCTACGATCTATAGTTTTCGAGTTATACTCAATATATTACATCGACTTCTGACGTCTAAACGTAATTGTCGAATAAAAATCTACAAAAAATCACGTATACTCTGATCGACTAACACCAACGTTTCACAAAGTTTCAACTAGTTCTGACCAGAGTGAGGGTTTTGGCCTGATCGATTTCACGTTGAATGCCCCATATATATATATATATTATCTAAATCGATCGTAGATATACAAATAGTATGATTTCGTTGATTGAATTCTGAGATATTGCTCCGACTCGTGTAGGTGGCTAGTATCGCGGTATAGCTGAGGACAGATATGGGTAAAGATTATACCGTATAAAAGGTTAGCGATCGGTTCATAATCCTCAGAGTGTAGTTTTGAGCTATGAGGTCGACGCCGCGTCGCGGTCGAGTGCCTCGAAGCAAAGTTAGCAACCTGTTGATTTCGGTTTTCACTTTTATACTCAGGGAAATTTTTTTTTAAATTTTTTTATAAATACCCAAATTTTCAGTGCGGATATACGTATAGCAATAACAAAAATAGGAGATTTTTGGCCTGAGATATAAAAATTTTGAGCTATAATTCAAAATCTGATCGATTTCATATATAAATATTATATCTAATGAATGTATACCTGATCCTACTTGTATATACGCGCATAATAAATATCGGGAAAATTTCATATTGCGGTTATTCATTAATATGGAATAACCGTAAATATATAATTTTCTGGGTAAAACGTCGAACTCGTTTATACAATTTTGATCGTTCACGTTTATGTAGGCATATATACAATATTTTATTATCATATCCTGTTTTATTAATTCAGGTATGTATATTAGGGTGGTTCTGATTTTGGGTATTTTTGAAATTTGATACAGACGCCCCCAAAGATCCTTCCAAATATATTTAAAAAAATGTCTGTAAAGTTTGAGCCCTTAATATTAATATCAACACGTGCCGCCAAGCGCTCAAAATTTTAAATGCAAAATACATGTATTTTTGTGTATCGATTGTATGAAAATTGTTATCTCACAAGATAATTGCTCAAAAATTGTGAAACTTGGCTTAAATGTTGCCACGTGTTAATATTAATATTAGGAGTTCAAACTTTACAGGCAATTTTTTTAAATATATTTGGAAAGATTCTTGGGGGCGTCTGTATTAAATTGCAAAAACCCCCAAATAAGAACCACCCTAATGTATATGTATACAAGTATATCATACCTAAACCATCTATTATCTATATACATATACCCTGCACGTGTATGCATATAGGTATGTATATAAATATATTGTATACATATTACTATGACGTATTATTACCTTGACTTACTACGTTAAGTATACGAAGAGCGCAAGAGCTGCGTGTGCAAATTATATGACAATTGTTCCAAAACCAGCTGTATTTATGAAAGAATTATTACAACAGTTGCGCGAGGGATTTGGACAACGAAGAAATATTCAGGGTCGAATCAATTTTGTTTAGAAACTTTTTTTTTTCATTTTTTTTATTATTTATTTATAGATTTTTTTTGTTCTTCATCTTCTTTTTTGTCGTTTTCTTCGAAATCATTAAGCTGAATCACTCCGCGTCTATATAAGAGATTTAGGTTCAAATTGATCAAAGTATACCTGTAGACGTTGTAGTCTTTTTTCCGTAAGAATTAGGAAAGGTAGACCATTTTTCTTTTTTTTTTCCTCATTTTTTGGTAATTTGAAGTCACGGAAAGGCCGCGGGCCTCCGAACTTGAGAAGGCAGTGATGGTTTTGATTTTCCAAGGAAACTCATTCACCCAGAAGACGAAGAGCAGAAGAAGTGGAAGAATAAGGAGACTAAGAGAAGCCTTCGCACTGCTTGAGACCAAGTTACCCAAAAAAAAGTCTATTTCAGCGTCTCGCAACTGAAATTATGAGGAGACGAAAATTTTCGTAGAAACGGAGACGAGGGGAGAGAGAGAGAGAGAGATGAGAAGCAAGGGTAAAAGAAAAAAAGGGAAAAAAAATTTGAAACTAAGCTAAAACAGAAGAAAAAAAATTTGGAGATTCTAGTCTGGGCGAACGTATCGCGCCAGTGCGGTTTCCGCGTTCGCGAATATCTATACCCGGGACCAGGAAGAGGGAAAAATAGGTGGGAGGGGATCGGAGGGAAGAGGAGGTTTCGGACCGGTTTCGGCAATTCAGAGGACCCCACCAGCGAGAAACCTGTGCACCGTTTCGCGATCGCCACCACCACCACCATTCCTTTCGCCTATGCCCATGTCCATGTCGCGGAGAGAGAGCGGTTCGCCGTTGCCGCCATTTCTCCACTTTCGATTTTACTCGCGCGAGTTTATTCGAACCTATATCGGCGAACGGGGCGATTAAACTCGTACACGTACCTATTCGTATACCTCGTGTTTCTACCTTCTGTCGTTAGCTCTGTGTATGTCTATATGCGTAATTTTGTATACTCAAGGTATTCACGGTACACGTATATATATATAATATCTATAAAGTCGACGAACTGGGTCAAGCGACGAAAATCTTAGCGCTGCTGAATTCCAAGGTCGATCATTTTCTTCGACACCTATACAAATCGCATTTGCATAAGTCTTCGCGTCTTGCGAAATAGAAAATCGATCGTTTCTTTTCATACCATTTTTCTTTTTTTTTTTTTTCTCATGGAGAAACTTATTCGGCGATTAGACAAAAGGAATATAACTTTCATATTTCTTGAAAACGATTTTAAATCGGGAAAACTTTGTCTTAGAAGTTCAATAAGCGATAATTCCGAGTTTATACTTTTGTCGAAAAGAGTAAAAATATTGGTCATATATTCGAAATTTCAACTTTCGATGTAATAAAAATCGCGTATATACATAACTGCACGTATATATATACTTGTAATAAAAGTATTTTTTCGTATAATCAAAAGACCCGAAAGTCTGACTGGCAGGTTAGTATATAATCGTTTAATCGGTCGGGCTACACCCGCGACCGCAAATAATTCCATAGCGGAATCTCTTTCGATCTGATTTTATATCCAGACCGCAATTCATGTGGCAAAAACGACGAGGATCAAAAAACAAAAAAAAAAGAGAATGAAAATGAAAATAACTTTCGTTCGATGTTTGCCCGTGCAATTTTACACGTATAGGTATATATGTATATACATACATATATACATATATACGGAAACGCTCAATCAACTATAGTGAATCGTGCGAAAAGGTTCGATTCCGTTAACGGCGCGACCGGTTTACAAGGCCGCTTGTAATTAGTCTTCGAATTGAGAACGCGCCGCGGTCTTTAGACTCGTATAGAATAATAATATAATTAAGGCGAAAAATCTTCCGCGGGGTTTTACCAAGCTGGTGAAACGAACAAAAAAAAAAAAAAAACAATAAAACAAACAAATGAAAAAACGAAATAAAACAAAAAAACAAAACACAAACAAAAAAACTGGACACGTTTTTCTTCTTATTTTAAGCTTTTTTCACCCAGAGGTGATCCCTTGGTTTTTCTCATTTTATATCCGCGAGCGTCGCTAATTCTTAGTCCTGTGGACCCAAAAGCCAAAGCGAATAACAACGCGGAAGCTCCCGTTATTTCGTCGTCGTCGTCGTATAGTCGGATTCATCTTCCGCGACTTCAGCGCCAGGATATCGTCGACGAGCTGTTGCCGTGGAAGGGGCGTTCGCCGCGCTAGCTAACCAGCAGCGCCTATGAGAGAACTCGCAGGCCTCCGGCTGGGAGCGCAGCGCAGTGTCCGATCGGCCGCCGTTCGCTTGAGACGCGCTTAGCTTTGAAGCCCGTTAACAGCTGCTATCCCCTCCCCACTGTCAGATTAAATACACCTTCGCGATTCCCATCCTTATATACCCGTTGTCGGGACGCCCCCGCTCGCGTTTATAGCTGCCCAATATTCCATTGACAGATTTAACGGACCGCGGTGCACCGCGACAACAAATCGCCGGCTGGGGATGACAGCCGTTCAATTATATTAAACGATTATCAATCATACTGAAACGATTATTCTCGCCGTGGAAAAAAATTTTTACTCAATATACAAGAACAAAAAAAAAAGGAATAATAATTCAGTTTCTCTTTCGTTTTATTTTTATTTATTCTTTTTTTGTTTTACATATCATCTTTTACACCGATACGATATATAGTATCGTTTTACTGTTATTGTTGTTGTTATTATTATTATTATTGTTGTTCCTAACAATCAACGTTACTGGAAACGAAATTTTATCCACCTGCTTGTACCGAGAGACGGTGGTGAATAACGACGCTGCTCTCTTCAGAGCATACTGCAGATATATAGATATAAGTAAATCGGGATAAGTGCAGAGTGATATTGTTGTTTATATAAAAGCCGTTAAAGTGTTTGAGAAAAAAAAAAAAAAAAAAGAAGATCGATCGATCGATCGATCGAGGACACACGTGTGCAGGGGAAACGCATTTGCAAAGTTTATTGTTGTATAGAGAAGGGTAATAACACCCTGAAGAATAAATAATACAGTGTGATTGTTATCGAGGCCTCGGAATTGGGAGAAGTCGGGAGATAATTGTTGATAGAAACAAAAAAATATAAAACAAATAAAAACGTATAAGTAAATAAATAAATAAAAGTGATAAATGCATCAAGCGTGACAAGAAATTGGTTGGATGAGCTGTACCATGGAATATCAACAATTGGCTCCACCACCGGCACCGGTGGTGCTCCATCAGGTTCACCATAATCCACAACAACATACGCCTGGACCACACCATCCACACATCGTTGTCGCCCCGGCTCATCAACAGCCACAACAAACCGCGGCACCTATACCTCCGACGTCACATAACCATCAAGTTCACACACCCTTACCGCCCATACACGACGATAGCACCAGTTCGCGATGGACACAGTACCAACATCTTTGGCGGCAACATCACGTTTACATGAACGGTAGGAGAATTTAGATAATCGGGGATCGGTAGTTGTGGAATTATTAGTTTTTTTCTTCTTCTTTTTTTATCTCGCTTTGGATTAGCTGGGGATGAATTACGGTGTGACATTCGTGCTACACGTTTTCAGGGTTGGTATAGGTACGTCATCTTGGGTTCCTTCTTTTGTTTTTCTTCTTTTGAGAAAGACAATCGGTGACTCTAAAAACCGCGAATAAGAAGGTTACGTTAGTTAGTCAGTAGCGGGTTATACTCATCGTCAGTGTAAAAGCGCCCGGTAGGCATGCCAGATATATATTTAACCTTGAATATTTTCAATACCTGTTTCCTGACCGTTATACTCTTTACGTATGTATGTACGTACGTACGTGCATTAAACACATACGCGTATCTCAAATCACTATACATATACACACACGTCGATGAAAAACTTTCTCAGTTATTATACTTTAATCATCCTCGCATTTTTCGGCCCACGTGTCGTCCCTCATTTATCGTACCTATAATGTTCAATCGAAAGTTTACTGTGTTTGATTCAAATCTTCGAAAAATCTCGTCAAATATCTGATCATAGTTTCAATCAACGATCAATTATTTTATAAATATAATTTACGGTACAATATGAAAACGCGGAAAGGTAATAGAAAGATCAATAATTGTAAGCCTATATCGTCACGATGAGTTTCTATCGCTGTATATATGACCACGTGACTATACGACACTCTCGCTCGTCGTAGCGCGGACAGATAAAGAGATAGAGAGAGAGAGAGATGGAACGTGTCTACTAAGAGTCGAGAACTAAAGATATAAAAATAGTAATGAGTACGGTGACTCGGAGACCCGGAAAAGAATTAAAAATGGATATTTAAAACGGTGCATAAAGCGCGCGTTTAAGAGTGCGTATACATGAAAAATGCATGCGGTCTGTTGATACAGAAATTATTAAAGAAAATATTTCTTTTCTTGGTATTTTTTTTTCATTCTATTATTTATTTTTATTTTTATAACGAATGGAAACTTGCATGTCGAAGAAGTGAGGAAAGGGTGGGTGGGAGAAAGTTTAATGAAAGGAGAGAACAGGACGCTGCGATCCACTACAGTCAGCAGTCGAGCCCGACAAACAACCACCTGTTGATTATCGGACGAAATATATACACGCCCTATACCGTTAACTACCGCGATAAATTTAAGCCACACCTTTCTGCATCGCGCCCCGAACATATATTCGCGACGAGCATCAGTTCCTCGATCGGGTTTTCTTTTTCATTTATCTCTTACCTTTTTTCTTTTTTTTTTTTTTTTTTTTTTTCTTATTCTTCAGTTTATCGATTTTTGAGACGATTTTTATCAACTTTCGTTCAAAGAAATTCGTATTTATTGCAAAAAAAAAAAAAAATCGACCCTTTACTGTAACTACAAATTATTTTCTATTCAATCTGACGCTAGAATATGCAGGGGGCAATCTTATAGAGCTAAAAAAAAATTTGTCTCGAATATATTGATTTGTTTTTTATTGTCTTGATTGTCAGTGCAGCTACTTGTATGTCAATTAATCTGACTCGTATACATTCGCGTTCTTAGTCTCGTCATCGCTTTTGAAGAAAATTTCAATTATCTGAAGATCATATGAATCATTTTTTTTTTTTTCTTCTTCTTTTTTACCGACACACCGTTGCTGTTACGAACAGATAACGCGATAATGAAAATTATCGCAACGTATCGGGATCGCTATGACGAAAAGTTATTCTGGAAAAGACGATTTTTTTTCCGAAATAGCCCATATATAATAATGACTGTGTTCGCGATGCTATAAAAGATTGGGAAAAAATCAATACTTCTGAGGTACAAACCCATTATAATGATTAATTGATTCCTTTATCTTTTTTTTTTTTTTTTTTTCGATATGGAAAGAAGTGTTGCGTGTAGATTAGTATTATATATGTACCGATATATACGTTTGGTCGTTTAATATAACCGTATCGAATGTTGACTATAGGAGGACATAAATTTCTTAATTTATGAAAATTCATGCTTATGAAATGAAGGAAAAAATAGAAAAAAAAAATCAAGTTGCATTATAAAATAGATATGTACTCATATAAATACATATATGAACAAGTATACATATATGGTTGAATTTCAAAATACGAATCAGATCGGAAATCTTTGTGAAAAAAATTTCATTTCCGAAATAATTAATGCGGGTCAGTGTACACTCCAGATTTAAATTTGTCAAAGTTAATCAACGATTTTCACAGATATCATACTTTCGAAAAAAAAAAAAAAAAAAATTGTTTGAGACCGTATAGTATCAAAATCCGGAATTTTTTACCGTCCAGAATCTTCAAAATTCACGAACACATGAACAATTATACAGATTTGTCCGAAAACTGAAAATCTCCGAACGATTTTCGGTCTACGAATTGTAAGTCTGACCTCAAAGTTGCGATATTGAATCTAACGGGACCAAAATGGCCGACAAAACAAACCCAAAAAAATTCAATTTCGATCCCCAATTCGTATCAGTTGCGGTAAAAATTTCGCAAAAGCTGCTAACTATAGTATTTTCTTATAGAATTTACTGCGAAGTCAGGGTTACTATAGATCTGTCTCCTAGTAATTGATTCCTAAAATCGTCGATTGTAAATCGCGTAAAACTTAGCGAAAGGAATTTATTTCGGATCTCGTGGATCCACCGTAATCGCGAATTTAAAGCCTGGTATAAACCACGCGAACGAACGGATATATACATATACATATAGTAAAGCGAATGTGGAGCAGTGGACACAGTCTTCTCCACATACGGTCCTCACTTATGATCAACCCATGCGGTATAGTGCAAGCCACCACGCTGCACAGCGCGGCGGTCCAAACGCCGATGCAGTTTCTCTTGAAACCGCGCGCGGTTCTCGCAAATTATATTTATCTTACACAATGGAATAGCGACCACCTAGGTACAGTTTTAATCCTGGGTTGACAATGGGAGGGTTGGGCAGACGGACGCCTATCCCAGATAGTATATGCCCAGTCAACCGCACTGATGCGTTCCTCTGTCTCCATATAAACTATACAACCGGACATGAATAGTCGTTACATATATCTACACGTCGCCGGATCATCCTGGACGACATAATGTCATTGGCAAAAATAGGTGCAATTTTTTTTCTTTTTTTTTTTTTTTTTTTTCTTTCTTTCTTTTCGATCGTCATAGGATACAGAATTTATTTGGGTGGGTTTACACTGTCAGTCTCCTCTTGTTGCTAGGTGAAAACCGAGTAATCGCGCTTTAACGTATATACGTACGGTATACGTCACATTATGGACAAGCCCGCAAGAATTAGGTCGACCGATGCGACACTCCACTAATCATCAGCTATCCGGCGTCGCCTAGAATTCTTGCTATGCGACATATATGCGTGGACTACTATAATTTCGAATGGGAATAAATTCATAACAGCTCATTGTTATTGTACAGCGATATATAAGAATCGAGTTTGATCAGTGAATCAAGTCGGTTGCTGCAGCAATTTTTTTTCGAGAAGAAATTAACGATTTAATCGAATCAAGTTTCTCGTCGTGATAAAATCAAACTCTTTTTCTCATTGATCGGGGAGATTTTTCTACCGAACTTTTATTCATCTGATTTTTTTTTTTTTTTTACTTGTGAATGATCGACAACATTAGGTACACTTCGTTAGATAAATATGCCGATCCGAGACAGTGAGGGAAAAATAAATGTGCCGAAAAATTTTCTTGCCGATTTTCGACGATATTTTCTACAAAAGTCCCTGGCCTAGTAAACGGAAATACGACCTTCGCTAGGGACGTGGGCCCAATTCATTCATGGTCAATCCATCAGAGATACAAGAAATGTATTATGTCCTCCATGATGTGTCCCGGTTCAGCGATCGCTCAGATATCATAATCCTAATTCGTCGGGAACTGAATTGTAACAAGTTCCTTAAAAAAAAAAATTTATAAGGTATATCGGTTTATCGAAAAAACGGGATCAAAAATCCGCATAATACGAGTGTGCTTTCTTTAACATCTACCATAAAATTCCTTTTCTTGATATCGGAGTATCAAATCCTAAGTAAATAAATTCATTCGGGTATTTAAATTGTCCCCCGGAAATCATGAAATCGTTTTTATAATTGGTTTAGCCTCGTTAAATGTTTCCCAGAAGTTGCAGCAGCAGCCAGTTCTGCAGCAGCCACGTCTGTAAACTCTGCCGACTCAAGAGCGAATCGCGGTTTAATTTGCAACTTTATATACGATGCAGATATGAGAGAGATACTTTATTGCACGAATTAGCTACATACGTACGTCTTATACGAAAGTGCACAGGCACTATAAAGTTTCGAGAATGATAGCGAAAAAAAAAAAAAAACAATGAAAAATTAACGGCACATATTTCGCGTAGCTTTTAAATTGGAAGTAAAATTGAAAGTTCGAACCATAAACTTTAAATCTCATCAATTATTACTGTGAAAATTTTCTAGTCATAGCTATTCGGAGAATTTTTGGCGAACAGGCTATATACAGGGTGTCCCAGAACTAAATGTCGAAAATGAAAGGTGTCATAGAGGAGGTCGAACTGAGCAAATTGTCCCGAAGAACATGGGGTCTCCGAAGTCGCGTTCGCGAGATATCAACGGTTAAAAAATATCGCTTTGCGTCGCGTCGCCGCGCGGCGCAAAGCGATATTTTTTAACCGTTGATATCTCGCGAACGCGACTTCGGAGACCCCATGTTCTTCGGGACAATTTACTCAGTTCGACCTCCTCTATGACACCTTTCATTTTCGACATTTAGTTCTGGGACACCCTGTATAAGTACTTGGACTTTTTTTTTAATCATTTTATGATTTATCGTGTATAGCTGCGATGCACTGCACTGTGACGGAAGATAAATGAAAGAAAAAACTGTATTACTGAATAGAGTTTTTTTTTTTCTTTCCTTTTCTTTTGCAGCAAAAATATACGTGTGCGTATAATTACGGTTCTTTTGCCATTTACAAGAGCTGTATTATTATCATCTGATGTAATTTGTATTATTGCGAGAGTGAAATTGATCGTTTGTAACAAGTAGGTAGGTAGGTAGGTAGGTAGGTAGGTAGTCATAACCCCCACCACTTCTACATTTTACGGGAAAGTATTTTAGACTTCGGAGATAGGATAGGTATATAGGTGTATGTACTTAATCCCGCCTGCAGCTATTTACCTATTCACCGTTTGCAATTTAGAAATTTGCTTATATTTGACTATAAGCTATACTATACGATTTCTTCATTCGAAAACCATGAATATAGTTTTATGGCGATTATGAATTAACAATTTTTGAATAAAAACTGTCTCAGTATAATCCTCCAACATTATCGTAATTAGTTAACGATCGAATATAAATATTAAATAAAATTTTTGAAAATGGAGATGTCTTTTCTTTTTCTGTTTTTTTTTTTTCTCTCTATCTTCGTTTTCTAAAGTCGTCCTTGGCTCCGAACACCAGCCAACATCCGACGTACGTATATGTATATATATATATATATACATACATATATACTAATCTGTTGGCCCGCGCAAGGGAGTAAAATTAATGGCGAGAGAATTGCGTGTTATAAATAAACAGCGAAGTGTTATCAGTCGACCCGCTGGTCTGATAGCGGCCTTCTAAACTTAACAGATAACATTTCTCTCATCGCAGCTTTACGTATATCGTCGCCAATTAAAACGCTCGAACTATAAGAAGCGATCGTACACAGCGTCTTTGCGCTCTCGCCACACGCGTTTTACGGAAATTTAATTTTCATATTTTTGACATCAAAAAGTTCTGGAGAAAGGAATAATGACTGCAAATCTTGCCAAAATATCATCCGCAGTGAATATTAAAATCGAGGATGACTTTCCCGGTGAGTTATTAATCGACATAATTCAATTATAGTCATTCCAGTTTTTTTTTTTTTTTTGGTTTTTCGTTTCTTTGTATTTTGATAAATTCGTTCTTAATAATTCGGCATATTTTATTCATCCGTTGTATGTGCAAAAAAAAAAAAAGAAACAAAATCCGATCGTGCCGACGAAATAATATACAGAATTGAATATATACATATAGGTATATAAATTCAATATAACATCTTCTCTTCTTTTTCTTCTTTTTTTTTTTTTTTTTGTTCTTTTTGGTTTCTTTTTTTTTTGTAATAAATTTTTCGTTCGAATGATATTACAGTGATTAGTCTTAATCAGTTTACAGTGATGGGGCGAAATACATCTTGTTTATTTTAAATAATTAACAGATTATTGCCACGTGCGGGGATTCAGATATCTATAATATAATATATTAAGCGCTATGGGTCAAATCTGTATAGATGCATGTATAAATATATGATATAACAAGTACAGTTATCAGAGAATCAAAACTCTTATATATACATATTTATATATATGTATAATAGAAATAACGAGAAAAAAAAAATAAAAAAAATTCATTTATTATTCGTGTATTTCTAATCACCATATTACAACGTATGTATTTAAATATATTATGTATTTACATATGTATATAATAATATCTTCGTAAATTTATAATCTTACCAATATGCAGCTGGCGGCCTATTGCAGGCTGTTAAAAAGGTTAACACGTTTTTTTTTTCTTCCCTTAATCGTTCGTTTTAATAGTATTAATCGAAACAATTTTTATACTTGCACAATCCATTATTATAAATAAGACACGCGTTCGGTTATCAACAATATTTTTTTTTTTGTCATTCGTTTTTTTTTTTTACTTTCTTTTTTTTCTCATTTTTGTATTTTTGTATTTTTTTTTTCATTGTTTTATCAGACAAAAGTGACTATATGACTTATACGATTCCCGCTGCACGCTCAACTATATAATTATTACACTCAAACGCGAAGATATCGTTAAAAGTATGTTCAACGATAAGAATTATCCTATATTATACACTACCTTGTCGCGAGGGCATGGGTAAATATATACCTATATATTTATAACGAAAATAGTCATTAATTATATACTATATATTACACTTCAGAAACCTGCTTATAATTATTCTGTGTAAAAAAAAAAATAACAATAACACAATATATATCGAAACAATTTCATTCAATTTTTTATATCTACAGTTAGAAAAAAAACAAGGGAAAAAGACGAAAACAAAAAAAAAAAAAAAAAAAATAATTGACAAATGAATAAAATTTCAGATTTAGGTAAAGAGATTCTTTAAACTATTTCAAGACATTGATATTGGGGAAAAATGTAAGGCAAGGATATAGCTGGCGATGGTATTATCGTTCTTTGTTGTTTTCACTTTCAAAGCGCGTAACGTGTACTTCTAAAGTTTCCCTCCTCCTCCTCCTCCTCCTCCTCCTCCTCGCGGACAGCTGAATGCAGTCGTGCATCTTGGCATTACAATCGGTGCATGCATTTCGCTTTACTTTCCTTTATGCTTAATTGCTAAATTACCATAAATTACTTCCTGCAGGTATAAGTTCTTTTTTTTTTCTCAATTTTTTTTATTTTTCAATTTTTTGTTTCACATTTTTATATGTATTCAAATGATATACTAAATTCGAACCTAATCCTATATCGCTCACAGTAAAAAAAAAAAAGAAAAACGATTATTATTATTTATTCATATATTTTTGTTTTTTCTTTGTTTTGTTTTGTCGAAAAACTGTTTTTCATCTTTTTTTCTTGTTGAAGAAGATTAAAAGAAACAAAAAAAAAATCCGAGACAAATTTCTCATATATGTAAATTTTGCAAAAAAAAAAAAAACAAAAAAAAATTGGTAGCAAAAAATTGGATATAATTATGAACGCAAAAATGAGTAAAACTTGTAAATGAAAAAGAAAAAAAAAACATCATTTCGACTCTCGATCGAATAAGATTCGTTCATCTCTCGCACGAAATCTGAGATCTCGAAACTCGTTTTTCGCAAGTTAGTTTAGCAGCGCGGTACAGATCCGTCCCGACGTCTCGCGGTCTCTCGTGTCTCATTGGTCTCTCTCGATAGAGTCTTCTCGGTGGGGAAACTCAAGGAGGCACGTCGGTTCCCAGCGACTTGCGCCCCGCGTCTGCAGACTCGCGCGGTGCCCAGGATAGGAGGATAACTTTCTCTCCGGTCTTCGTGTGGCGGACTCATTCCCTTCCGGGTTAAGCCGCTGCCGCTGCCGCTGCTGCTGCTGCTGCTACTGCTGCTGCTGCGCAAACACGACAGAACTATTTTCATCGTATACTTATTATATATAAATATATACATATATATATATATTTACCGCAATATTTATCAGTATAAACGAGAAATTATACTGTCTATACCCAAAAAAACAAAAAAACAAAAAAAACAAAACGGAAAAAACAGAAAAATAGTACACATTTCGAAAAAAAATCTGGTCTTTTTTATAATTCTAAAAAATCTGTAGTATATGATCAGTTTCTTGCTTTCTTTTTCATCAATTTGTGCATGTTTAATGTTATTTACATTTATTCAATATATATATATACATATATATGCATAATATATGAAAAGATATCTAAACGCTAGTGAGAGTGAAGCCGTTTATAGCTATGCTAAGATCGGTATAGTAGGTATAAATAAAAGAATTAAAAAGAAAGAGCGAAAGAGAGAGAGAGAGAGAACAAAAAGAAAAAGAAAAAAAATTACGTAAATATATACATAGTTTATACATATATATACTATATATATGTATTTATATTTTATAGCTTTATACAGGAGAGCATGTATATATGTATATATACAGGAATATACAACTCCTATAGCCAGGGTCTGTTATTTCTTGGTTAGCCTAGCCCTAGGAAGTAGTCAAAGCCCAACCGGATCGGCCACGTGACTTTCACTTTCACCGCCAAAATAACGGGGACGCACGCACCGTTGCGTATTATACTGCCTACTCCGTTCGTAGGTAGTCGGACACGCACGTTATTTATATTATATCGGTAAATCAACACTATATACATATACCAATCGTATTTCTTATATTATTCACTCTAGTTTTCTTTCACTTCATTATTATTATTATTTTTCTTTCTTTCTTTTTTCTTCCATTTATTCGGCAATTTTTCTCTCTTCAATTATTTCGTACTACAAAAATAGTAGATTTTTTTTTGTTTTTTTTTTGGTTTTTTCTCTGTCGTCGATAATTTCTTTCTCGATTGTTATATATCCCGCACGATCGTGCTCGTCATTATCGTCTTTTTTTGTTCTGTTACTCTATATTGCTGGATTTATCAGTTTATTCATATTTCTTTTTGTTTTTTTCTTTTTTTTTTGTTTTTTCATCTCATTTCTCTTTATTTTCACGAGTCATCAGACACACCTGAGTAGTTGAGGTATTCTGAAATTGACGAAAAACCAGCTGCTGCTATAACTGGGCCACAGTAAAATACAATACGAAGTTTTGGCCCCCGTCTCACCGTAAAACTACAACCAACTGTTGTACATACATACCTATGTATTTATGTATTATACGTAAACTGTACATTGATGAAAATTCCACAAAAGTTGTGGAACTTATATGCCACTTTTATATATATACAGATACGCCAAACTGTACGTCGAGTGAAATTTACCTGTTTATAAATAAACATATAAACGTGCGGTATTCGTATACGTATATATATACATAATATACATATATAGGTGTATATATATATAGAAATTTTAAGTAGATTCCAAGTGAATACTCAACTGTGTAGATATATCCCACGAAAATTTGGCCAATGACTTTCCACATTCCTATGTACATCGCTTTCGTATACCTATATATACAAACATATATAATAATTATAGTAATCATAATGATAATAATAATTTACATGAATATAATTACAATTATGCATGCTGTATATAGCGAAGGTGTTTATTTTTATTGATTTTTTTTTGTTCTTTCAGTTATTATACATAGCGTTATTATATATATACCGTCCGGTTGTACACGGTCTTACAAGTCAATCATTCGAAAGCGAAAAGGCTATATTTGTATGATAATTGCGGAATGAGAAAAGTTCAACTGTGCAGTATACCGAGAAGGTTAAAAAAAATAACTTGAAAAAAAAAAAAAAAAACGTCCCAATTTTCATTCAACTCGTTGAGAGATTCGTAAATCAATATACATATAGTTTTCGTATATCGCTAAATAATTGTTTTTTTTTTCTTGTTCTCATCCGCTAAATCATTGCGGCGACCATAATGCTATTGATCATTGAAACCAATCGGCAAAATCAATTATACCATAAAATCAATTATATTATAATAAAAAAAAAAAACTATAATTTGCGCGATCAATGATTATAGATACTTATTTTATCATAATTAGTCGCTATAATAATAGCCATATGAGGAAAATCGATGAGGTTCTGTAATTCGCTGAAAAGTTTTGCTGTATCTACATGTATATTTGAATGTAGATAATCCGGCACTGAAACGTGTAAAAAAAAAAAGCGAGTAAAGGTATTAATCCCAAATTTGCCTACAGAACGTGCGGGTGGGCTTGATATCATTCATTGTAAATACGTATATGGTATACTCGTGTCTAACGTTTGATTCCTGTAAATATGTATATGTATGTATATATGTACGTATATACTTTCTCGCCTGCGGAACAAAAATTCACCACCTCGCGGGTTATTATTATAGTCGAAGAAACTGACATGACTGACTGACGAACCAACCAAACGAACGAACGAACGAAAGGACCAAACACTTATACACCACGTGGCGGTAGTGGATACGGAGAAAGGAGGCCATCCAAATGTCAATCTTCAAAAGCGTATAGATAAAACAGATAAGATCTGTATATTATATATAGGTATATGCTGTACTATATCATAAAAGAGAGCCTTTTTCGTGTATTTTATTATAAACAATGTAGATATATATTATACATTATATACCTATACATATATGTACCTGTAACACGATTATGCGGGAGGCGTTTTCTTATACTCGAAATTTTGGGGCGTAGATGTTTTTTTTTTTTGTCAATTGCAGAAGAAACTGCAGCACAAATCTGTTTTTTTTTTTTTTTTTTTTTTTTTTTTTTTTTTTAATTTATTTTTGGACTAGCTGAGGATCAAAACGCAGACAAGTTTTATACTTTCGAATCAATATTATAATATATGTATATTCACTGGAGATTTAGAAAGATTGGAGAAAATTGTTTTTGAAAATGTCCAAGGTTTATTTCAATTTTTTTTTATTGTATATTACATATACATATACTTGTTCGAGAAAATATTTGAAACGAATTTTCTTGTCTGTCAAAATTTCCACAGTCCTTGAAAAACTACTTTTTTTTTTTTTTTTTGTTTTTTTCCTATACCTATATACGGTTCAATATACTCCGTATATACGTATATGTATAATGTACCTACGTCGAGAATCTTTGAATACAATATAAAATCGTTAATCAGTATCAAACACGTGATTCAATATCCTCGATAATCAATAATGAAAAAATTGAAAAAAAAATAAATAAAAAAATACATTTTATTTGCCATTGAGGTTGTTCAAAGACTCCAAATAAATTGTCACCAATGATCGGTTATATTATAGCTGTCGAAAATATTTAAACGCCTGTCAAATGCACACTTCGATCTTTGTATACATACGAAAGGTACATATATACTATAATACGTATACAACGTCTCTACATGCTACAAACGCACTCATCCCAGCTGTTCGGAATTAATTTTAGATTACTGAAGTCAGTGGGTGGGTGCTTGACTAGGTCAACGCTTTACCACACGCAAACAATCTGGATGATACTATAATACGGACCCTGTTTACGTATACATTTACATAGGTATATATATCGGTGATTTTTCACGGGCTGAAATATGTCAGGCTTGGAATTAGTTTGAATTTTTTTTTTCTCAGTGTTCTAAATATTTTTTTTTTTTTTTTTTTCTGTCAGGACCTATGCGAAATATGGCGTCTTAATCAGATATATGTATATACGAACGATTTTATTATCACGTTTTTGTATCGACTTATATATAGATTAGATCGACAGTATATAATATAATATCATCCGTCAATCAAATAAGTGGCGAGTATTTTTGTATTTTTTTTTTTTTTTTATCTTTTTTTATAATCGACTATACTTTTTAACCGCCCAGATTCAGTCAAACTGAACCTGTTCGCGAAATAAGCGAAATCACTGTATACGACGACCGCGCGCGACCGACCGCGACGCGATGATGATTTTAACGCGTGGGTAAACTTTCTCACTTGAAAAAATATATATATATTTTTTTTTGTTCATGTAAACGTATAATAATAGTCTATACAGTAACATCTAGGTATGTGAGAAACTGGGAAATAAATCTCACCTTATTTTCGTCTGTGTAACTCAGTAATTAATTTTTTTTTAATTTTTCGTTTCTTATATAGTTATACGTATATCTGTCTTGCATATCTATATTGTATTCCGCACGTGATCGCGCATCTATTGTATGTAACGTAGTTGTAAATTAGTTTTTATTATTAATTGACGTTGCCTCTGGCTATACCGCGGAAAGGACCTGCAGAAGAAATAGAAAAAAAAAAAGGAAAAAATTCTCGTTGTACTACATTTTTTTTTTTTTTCATTCTTTTTTTCTTTCTTTAATTTTTTTTTTTTTTTTTTCTCTTCTCAACACTTTCGTTTGTTACCTAACACTCGGTTTTTGTTTTCGTCATTTTTGTTAATCGCCTCCTTCCTCCTACTTACTACTCGGACTCTGTATAATCGACTCGCCTCGAGAAAGTTTGAAAGTGAATTACGGTCAGCAAGTTTTTCAACTCAGTGAATATAATTATAAAAAAAAAATGAAAATAAAAAAAAAAACCCCAAAGTCATTACGGGACGTAATCTCTATTAATCGATTACACCTTAATACCAATATCTAGCACCTAGGATTATTAAACTTAACCCACTCGATCGTTATATACGCCTGAATATTAATTTTTTTATCAGCTATAAATGCGAATTGTTTATTTCTAGATCTTTGAAGTGAAAGAAAAGAAAAAATTAGAAAATTTATTTCTTCTATATTCTACAGGGTGTTTCGAAATTTGATGTACAATCCAAAAATTAACGACAAACATCTTGAACGTTCTCGAAAAACATCTTTTTCCAACGCGGCGATATCAGGACACGCAAAACAAAAAAAAAAAAATGGAAATTTCGCGAAAAAAAAAAGAGCAAAAAAAAAAAATAATCGTCAATGATTATCATTTCGTTGAAAAGTTTCATTATTATTTATTTGGCAAGTTTTAGTAAAAACCCATTTGGATACATCGCAACCGTTCTAAAATTGAGGATTTAAATTTGGCTGAAAATAAAAACGTTTTTTTTTTTTTGGTATTTTCTTTTTTTTTTTTTTTTTTAATAGTCTCAGATTTTTTTCGAGCGTGTAAAAATCATTTTTTTTTTTCAAATGTGTGGCTGGCCCGGTATAGAATGTTAACGAACCACCTTCTATGGTGGGAATTATAGTCACAGGTTGCAGGTACATACATCGCGACCTCTGCTTTTATCTCATCTGACAAAAAAAAAAAAAAAGAAATCAAAAAATTAGGAATGAGAAACAAAGCAGAGTTTCAGATGTAACCTACTGTTAATACGGTGAGAGTTCTTTTCATTTCCGGACTCCCTCGCTATTTTTTCTTTTTTCTTCTTTTACCTATTTCTTTATTTTATTTTATTTTCTATTTTATTACGTTATATAAATTTATACATTATATCTGGTAGTTGGAGAACCGCGAATTTTTTTTTTTTTTACGTAAAATACATCATGAAATTTTATTTGATTTATTTTATTTTTTTTTTTTTTCAGTCAACAATTTCATTGCTTTTTTTTTTGTTTTAACGACGCAAAAATTTGAGAGGACTTTCGATTTTTATTAAGGCCCAAAAAAAAAAAAGAAATAAAATGCAAATCAAAAATTTGAGGCCGATTTTATCACGCGAAAATAATTGATGTTGCTTCTGTGTTTTTATTTATTTTTTTCTATCCCCCCCCTCCCCCCCCCAACCCCCAGTTAATATATAGATAGTTTCATACGAGCTGCAGCTGATAATAATCAATTAACGGTACATGCGTTCAATTAATTGTGATGGTACGTAGGCGTCATCATGATTATTGATGATTATATTATACACTAGATATACCACCTTTCAATTGAAAAACAGGAAATGGCCTTCACGTGGCTCGTGCTTATGCACTAAAGTTATTTTAACCTGATATTCCACTCAACCTCGTTATAGCCGATTCAGGCACTGATATCTACTCTACGATAAAGAAAATACAAAATAAAAAAAAAGGAAAGTGAATTTCGAATTTTTTAAATCGACAAATAAGCTCGAAAAACAAAAAGTAACTCCTTCCCAAGCGTTTTTACGTATATTTCTTGCGACTTCAAAATGGAAGTGCTGATTGATTTAAAAACGAAATTTTCTGTCCAGTAAGATCGACAGAATTGATCACTAAAAAAGAAAAAAAAAATATGAATAAACAAATAAATAAATTTTCAAAAATATGCCAAAACAAAAAAAAATTGAAGAAAATTAAAAAGTGAACATGCGATTTATATTTGTCAAAATACTTGATTATACAAACTTATATTTGCGTTTTTTTTCATTCTTATCGCAGTATATATTTTTAAAAAAATTACATTGATTGAATTTCAATAAATATAATCCGATCAAGTTGCAGTATTCACAGTATCTTTATTTTTTTTCTTTTCGTTTCAGGTAAGGCGGTTTCTAATAAGACCGAAGGATTTCGTGAGTATCAATAAATTATATCTACATATATAAATAAAATTACTAACGACAAGTAGAAATTTTTTTTTTACTAATAATTATTATCTAACATCACCGGCTTATCCCGACTTCTGAAAGAAAAAAAGAAAAATATATAAAACAGAAACAAAAAAAAAAAAAAAAAAATTTGATCCGAATTCTCTGTAATAAATCGGATAAATTTAATCGATGAGTATAAAAACCAGATGAATATCGTGTTTATAGAGAAATTCCTCCTGTTAGAGAGCGAAAAAAAAAATAAAAAAAACGTGTTCGATAATTAACGCCAATTATCGTTTCAAGGTCAAAAATCTGTACGTGTAGCTTGTTTTGCTTTTTTTTTTAATTTTTTTTCTTGTTTTAAACCGATCTTACATCAATCGAATTCTGTCATACATGCGCGTACACGAGTATGTATACATGTAACCATTAAATAGCAATACCCACTGCAGACTTGACATCCTAGTAATTCTGGCACGTACTAGCTTCGTTGAGTAATACGCGTAAGAGAGACGTATGCCTACCTATACCTACTGCCTACGAGCTATCACCAAGTTATAGCGAAAGTGATGCTGAAACTGACCTACACAATGTGCTTGACCGCCTTTCGAAAACTAGGATAATTTTAGTTATTATAGCAAAACATATGTACTATACATATACGCATATGTAACTAAATATATACCACTATAATATATACTAACAGTTGAAAAGAAAATTTATATCAAAATATATACGAACTATTTTACGTATACGATTCATTCTTCTCATTTTTATCTCGCGAAAAGAAAAGGAGATAAGTAATTTCTGTAATTAGATACAATTAAAACGAAAATATATACATATCTATACGTGGAATATATCTATCTATACATAGCACGTTGCTCCGTTGAAAATTACGTTGAATAATATTTTCTATAGTAGAGCTTTGAACGATTAAATTAAAAGAATTTTTAGTTCATTTAAGGAAATGATTGAGTATATCGTTGAAGATGTGGGGGGGGGGGGAGGGGGAATGGGTCGAAAAGAGGGGACAGCTGTACGGGATGGGGGAACGGCGCGGGCGTCGCGTCGCGCGGCGGTGGGGTATCGGCCCGGAAATAAAACGATCCTGTAGAGCTATACGTTTGTCGGGGGAAAGTGGATTTGCAGCTTTCACTGGTATTCGCCGAGCCTCGACCAATTCCGTGTACCGCAAAACCGTACTCTATCTATATATATATATATATACCTATACCTGCAGTACACGTATATACCTACCCATGCAAGAGCAAAAAGGTGTTAAGCCGAGAATCGGTGGACCGCGCACCGGCAACACCTAGGCCACCAAGCATCAACTTGATATACTATAGACAACTGGTCTGAACAGTTTTTGCAATTAACGCGGCAAGTAGAGATGTAGATATCTACGGGTAGGTATACCTAAGGCAGGACCGCGACTAACGTGTTCCATACTTTTTATTATCTTAAACGACAGGTGTATCTATACGTTGAAATTATTATATTAACAATGTTCTCAGATATTATATTCGGTTATTTTATTTCATTTTACGATTATCTTCTTCTCGATTTCTTTTTTCTTCTGCTTTTTTTTTTTTTTTTTTTCTTTTTTCGAATTTAATTCTACACCGTATGTATGTATGTAACTCACTCACGCGCGTCACGTTGATGTAGGTAGGGGTAAATTTTTTTTTTTCAAAAATAGTAATAAAAGATGCGTCGTTATTGAAACGCGACCTAAATATTATTTGAACGATAATTAACGTGAGAATATTTTCAATTTTTTTTATTTTATTTTTTATTTTTGTTCTTCATCTCTCGTCTCCACTCGTATACAATATATTTACACCGAAATGCACCGGGTGACGCGACAGAGTCAAGAAAGTAACTTGTACAATTTTTATTTATTTATTTTTTTTTTCATTAAATTCGATTAGTTGAATTTTTTTTTTTTGCGAATTTAAACCGTTTCAATTGGCCAATGGAAATCGATTTTTCTCACGTTTTCAAGATCTCATAATCCCCCACCGGATATAGTAAATAATAATGTATCGTAATTGATTAATTAATTAATTAATTAATTGGAATTTAAATATATTTTATTCATGCTGTAAATGTAAATAAAACACGCACGAGCCGAACTGAACATGCAGCAGCCGAAGTGTTTCGTCCGTGTATACATAGGTAGTATGTATGTAGGAAGCGTAGCTCATTAATATATCCCCGACATGGACAATTACAGCCGGGTTTGATATTGCGTGAAAAAAAAAGAAAAAGAGAGAAAGAACAGAAGCGAAGAAGAAAAAAAAAAAACAGATATGAAAACGAAAGGCAATAAAACATAACCTACATCACTAACGAGACCAGGAAAACGAGATCGGGCATCTAGGGTATACGCATTGACGTCACCCTCCGTGCAGGACGTATAAGAACTCCGTTTTATACCGGAAGAACAATTTGTATCGATATAGAAAAGTTTTTTTTCCTCGACTGCTTGCCCCGGTGAGTTGCGTTCAATTAACGGATAATTTCCGAAAGTATAATATATAAGGAGTTGAAAATTCCCCGTTGCACTCCTTAAGGAGTATAAAAATTTATACTACGTTATACCTATGTAACGTCAAAACTGGAATGGAGCAATAATCGAGCGCAATTACATGCAGAGATCGTATACTTTTTTTTATTTTATATATATTTACTTTTTTTTACGTTCATTTTCAAGGCACGTATATATAGGTATATATATCCGTGTACCTGTTATGATATTGGAACAAAAAAGAAAAAAAAAAGAGTAATGACTAATATACGAAACCGGTAAGGTCCAGTAAGAGTATTAATTTCCGGTTACAGCGTTTGAGATTCGAAAGTGACAAACGACGGTGATGTTGGGTTTTGATATACCGGTTACTCCGGTCCTAAGAATCCGCGTTATTAATTTTACCAATTTCTTGAGTATAATACACACGCAGTCGCTGAATGTGAATTAACATCACTGTCATTTACTTCAACGTATAATATCCGGGTAAATATCTTTCGCTATTATACCCTATATATATATGTACAGTCGGGCAATAAAGTTCTTGGAGGGTCGAAATTCAGGCTCAAACGTTTCAGTGTCTACGCTGTTGAGCAGCCCCCTCGCTCCGCATACCCCGTTCTCTGAGAATGCGAATCTGGCAGACTACCTACTCAAAGTAAAGTAAGAAATGCTTCATAAATATACAGGGTGTCCCAGAACTAAATGTCCAAAATGAAAGGTGGCCTAGAGGAGGTCGAACTGAGTAAATTGTCCCGAAGAACATGGGGTCTGCGAAGTCGCGTTCGCGAGATATCACAAGTTAAAAAAAAAAGTATCGCTTTGCGCCGCGTCGCGGCGGCGCAAAGCGATACTTTTTTTTTTAACTTGTGATATCTCGCGAACGCGACTTCGCAGACCCCATGTTCTTCGGGACAATTTACTCAGTTCGACCTCCTCTAGGCCACCTTTCATTTTGGACATTTAGTTCTGGGACACCCTGTATATAATAAATAACGCATCGATGGGCCTGCTCAACAGCGTAGACACTGAAACACCTGAGCCTAAATTTCGACCCTACAAGAACTTTATTGCCTGACTGTACGTATATACTCAATTTTTTTTTTTTTTTTTATTCAAAAAAAAACTCGAAACTGAAATTTTTCGGTCCGTATAATTCATACGTGAAATATTATTGCTGTGTAGTGTGTGGTACTGGTACTAGTACTATATATGGTACCTTAGGTACACCGTGGGTATAGCATTTATATAGATATAAGAAAACGAATTCTGTTCTATTCTAGCTGTGTGAATAGGATAATGATAAATAAAATGACGCTATATACGCGTGCCAACAGCGGCTATGAATTATTTATGTATGTGCGACAGGTTTTATGGAAGAGAGCTTATAGTCCGCAACGTTTCAGAACTCTTAGAGAATTCTTACAGGTAGATGTCACCCGGGTTTTACATTATGTGTATTACAGGAGGAAAAAAAAAAATCTTTTTTGTCGTTATACTTGGAAAGAAAAAAAAATAATAATCATTGTTAATGATCGTGTCGATATCTGATCGATTTTCGTATTAATTTTTGGGGTTCGGGTTCTTAAGTTCCGAATTTTGAAAGTTCCGGATTTTATTATTACCGATTTACAGGTTTTGGAAAGAGCGTTTCTCCGACAGTCGTCTGTATAGTCGATTTCCAAAATTTCTAAGGTTCAAAATTCCGAAAGTTAAAGATCCTTGAGGCCAGAATTTCGAAACTTGAAATTCACGCGTGGAGCGTCGTGCCCTTTCATTTAATTTTCGGATTCTTGAACTTTCTTAGTCTCAAGGTGCCAACTGCATTCCGATTTTTCCGAATTTTAATATCCCGAACTCTAACTCTTCTAAAAATTCGAAATCGCTTCGAATAAATTCGTAGCTTTGATCATTCAGAACTTCCAAAAATACTTGAATTATCGGTAAGACTTTGACTCCCAAAAAATAAATTCCTCGCCCCATATAACGGGGCCCTCCTCGCCTTCCTCACGGAAGGTGGAGTTCCCCTTTCGCCAGGTACGGGGCCGATCAAGTGTCTATACGTTCACTTTCTAAGCCGCGGGTATTGCACACGTACCTATATGTATATATACATATAGTGGGGGAGAAACTTGGCCGCAGTAGGTCACCGGGTAACATGGTAAGTAAACGCGAGGTTCTCTCCCTCACAATACGACGATAATTGTGGGAGGTGTAAGGCTTTAAATTCGTAAGAAAAAGCGATCAAACAGAAATAAAAAAAGCAAAAAGAAAACAGAAAAGTTTGTTAGGTGGATAAAACACGAATAAAAAAAAAAAAAAAAAAAAAAGGGAGGGGGAAGAGACGAGAAATAAAGTGGGGAGAATAATAATGAAAACTAGGAATCTACACAGACGATGAAAGCGAAAACTTCTCTTTCACTCTCGTAGGACATGGCCAGAGCGTAGCTATTATTATTTCCATCCGGAAATTCTCTATGTACTTTATTGCACATCGCGAGGAGGATTTCTCTGATTCTTCGATCGTTTTAGACCTGACGAAAATTAATCGATAGCTGATGCATCCCAATTTTTAAAGAATATTCATATCGTTTTATTGCATAATCGAGGTACCATATACGACAAATAAATAAAAAAAAAAAAGAAAGTTACGAAAAATTTCGAATAGCGATAAATATTCTAGTCTTTTTTTTTTTTTTTTTTTCTTCATTTCACTTTCGTTGCAGAGCCTCTCGATGCTATAGAAAGGATCCAAAAAGTTGTAAAAAAAAAACAATTTCGTGTTCGATGATTAAATTTGATGATAAATAACATTGACTAGTTGATTGGCTGTAAATCTGTACTTAAAATCGGCGACTAACATAGATACGTATCGAAAATTTTCGAAAATGTTAGAACAAGTCCGTTACCTATGTATATACTCGCGTTTGACGATAATATCTCGTTATTTTTATGCCTTGTCGAGGTCTGTTGGTCTGAAATCTATTGAATCTAGAAACGATACCCACCTGTTAGAGCCGGTTCCGATAACGGATTCCCCAAAGTCGCGTAGAAAAGTTTGACACGTGCTTTTGCCAAACAGTAAAAAAGAGAAGAAAAGTTGAGACGAAAAATAAAATGATTTGTAAAGCCGTTTTATCACCTGGGCAAACACCGTATGGGTATATAGTTGTTGAACCGGGTTAAGTATATTGGGGAATATTGATTTGAAATAGCGCGAAAAGAAGAATTCTTACGCACGGCTATCGCAGTTTTTTCGTCTATACCAAAAGATCTCGCTTTTCTTCTCTTTCCTCTTCCCTTTCTGTTGATACCTTATTTCATCTTTCGTGGGAACCGAGGCACGGTTTTGTAGACACGAGTAATACTATATGCTTTTACTATGGATCTACTCTGTATGTCTGGACTTTACTTCTGCCCGGACAGCAGCAGACGTCATCGCAGTGTTCGTTCGGAGGACGCCTCGTGGCTGACCGCATAAAAGAACGAAACCTATGGATTGGGGGAGAAGCTTGCGGTGTTGGTTCTGACTTTTTTATTTATTTATATAAGTATTATTTTTTATTTTTTTTTTTTCTACTCTTTCTACAGTGTCTAGGTACGGGTTGTCTAGTCTGCAGCAGGTTTAGAACGTAGCCAGACCTGCACGACGACGTATCAGAGCCACATATATACTAATTGTGAATAGCCTTCGTTATTCTTTCGAGACGATAATTATTATAATTTCCTACCTCAGAATATGTGGAGAAGAGAGAGAAAAATTTTCTCCGTCAAATATTCGACTTGATTTGAAAAAAATATGATACGATTTTTCTTCTTTTTTACTCTCTTTCTCTCTTCTTTTAGCTTTTATTATTATATTGACCGGAAGTTGCCGAAAAAAGTGGCCGGCGAGCAACGGGCAATATGGTTCAATGAAAATTTCAATGTAACATTAATTTTTCTGCCTAGAATATATATATTTGCGTATAATATGTATATAACGGCACGAGATATGCACAGAGTGTGAAATTCGGGACTTTTTTTTAACGAGTAACAAAGGCTCTTGATGTTAACCTTTCGACTGCAGGATATAACCTTTGTTTTTCGACTAATTACGAACGTAGGTAGAGGTTCTATAATTATTTCGCTCTTGGATTCAGTTTTTTTTTTCTTTTCTTTTTTTTTTTTTTTTTTAGAAAGTGTTATATTATAGTGTAGGAGGAGAATAATTCGAGCAGGTTTTCCTTTCCTTCTCTTTAAATAAATTCATGATTTTTAATTAACTAATTTCGAGATTTCTGGCTCAAATTTGTCCTCGTCGAGATACGGAGAAATTCGGTTTTTTTAATAATATCAGTCCTTCAAATTGTAGAATAAGTATACCTATCTGAACAAACCGTAACAATTTATTTAACCTATCGATTTTCAAAAAAAAATTCTATAATTCTGGATATTCCTACCGTTAAAAAAAAAAAAAAAAAAAATAATAACGGTTTCATTTTATTTTACCAGACAGCCTTCGCAGCATCCGCTGATCTCCTAAAATCACCTAAACAAACTTTTTGCACATCTAAACCGTGGTGGGAGATTTTTTTTTCTTTTTTGTTTCTTTTCATTGATTTTTTGTTTTTACTTCGGGATTTCCAGTACGAGATATGGTAACTTCATTTCAAGTTACGATTAGGTCTCTTCCGTCCACTTGTCACTATATCTGGAAATACTTCAATGGAGTGAGCATCGAATTGAAAGAAAGAAACAAAAATTTGGAAAAAATAAAATGAAAGAAAAAAGAAAACAAAAAAACCTTTCCTGTTTTGCTTTATACTAGCGGAAATGGACAGCACGTTCTTCTGCGTGTTTCCCCACACCGCACACAAACGGTTTGCATTCTTTCTTTGTTAGTTTACTCGCGTGCAGTCAAGCAGAATGGCGATAATTATTGGAACGAAGCAGACTTTGAGTTCTAGCCACACGTTTCTATCCCAGTTCTACAATAATTCTCGAGGTCTAACCTGTCGATACGATATAACATACATATATATATATATATATACAATATAGATACGTATGTATATAAATATATAAGTTAAGTTGACGTTTTCTACGGATACGCTAAAGGCCGGTCATAGGTCGAGTTCTTAACACATTATCCGCGATGGAGTTAATTAGATATATCGATTCGAAAAGAAACACGAAAAGTGTAAAGAACTGAAACGTATATGTATAGGAAAATGAGAGAGAACTTGAAAGAAACGAATACTCCCGTTAATCGGAAAATTTTTTCCGCACTTCATAGATTCGATCATCAAGTTCACTCCTTTTTGAAAATTATCTTAAACAGAATTATGTATTCACACATGTCCTTTTTACTTAAATATTTATAAACTGCAAACTGCATATGCCAAGGACGTATATTGTAGCCTGGTAAGGGCAAAGGGAAACAAGATAATCAGATTGAATCCGTATGAGTGCTTACAATTTACTTTAAAGACATCTATAATTGAAGTTTTACCTTGACCCGAAGACCCGCAAGAGTCACGTGCATACCTTGCAACTCTTTTCAAGTTAAAAAGCACTCTTCCGCTTTCCCCGGTAATTCAAATTTAACTACGAAACTATATGTTTTATAACGAACTATTTATCAAGTTTTTTGATTTTTATTCAGGAATATAAAAAGACCGCAGTAACGATCGTTACATTTTCGGGTCTCTACCGATCCTGAAGATATAGAGAAAAAAATAACTAAAAAATCGCACGCGATCAGAGTCCTGTTGCAATTAATTATGTTTGTTTCTTATTCCTTATTTGAAACCGGCTCGAAATGAAACTGGACATATTAACCTAATAAATAATCCTGACAATGAGAGTTGAATTTAATACACGGAAACAAGTTTATCCCTCTACCTACTCGGCAAGAAACCGATTCCTCGTTCTCGATCCTGTTCAAGTCTCGCGTATAGGCATATAATATTCATGTATGTGTGCGAATTAAATGTACACAATCATGACCTGCAGCAAATGCGTCATTCGAAATATTGCGAGTAAAAGCTCTTCTTCCTAGTCATCAATCGACGTCATTATATTACCTACATATCATTTCACTCGCTTTATCGTCTAGAATCGATGAAATTTCAATATATCATCGATCAATTGTTGTTGTCAATTTTTTAACGGACTAAAAGACATCTGCAGTGCCAGGATTCGATCGGATCTAGAACAGAAAAAAAATGCTCATGCACCGAACGATAACGTAACGAATTCTAAAAACGATCCGTCTCAACTCTATGAATTCATAGATGCGAATGCAATTTGAGATATATTGCATCTGTAAGGTTTATATATTGATAATCGAACCGCCTGGATCAATTACGTTTGCCAAGGCCATCGGTGACCGATACTCGATAGATTCTAGCTTTCCAATATACGTTACTTTGCTGGAGAGCCGAGAAGATATTATTATTTTTACTCATTGAAACTTTGAGGAAATACCAGCTATGATACCTTTATTGCTCATAGCGGTTTATATTCACCGTATATACGCCTCGGCCGGGTTCCGCATATGCTTTTTGTAATTCTCACCAAATATTTGGACATGTTGTTTCACTTTATTGTCCAAACAATCAACAAGCCATAAAAAAATTGACCATTATTCGCCTGGCTCGTTGGAAGATGAGATTCTCCTCTTCTCCACTCGATCAAGACGATAAAACGATCATCTTGAACTCATTATGAAGTATTTTCGATCGCTTTAAAACCATCCAAATTTTCTATCGGTTTATTTATCATATATTATAACCGGAGAAAAGATCTAGGAGCTAGGATTTAGCGTTCGAAACGGGTACGCGGTTATGGCTTAGCAGTTGATGTCGGATTTCGATGTGGATGTTCGAAATAGCCAACGGCCAAGGCCGCAGGAAACTATCTCCAAACAAATGTGATTGTTTACTTGTTAATACAGTTATACGTTGGCCTAGTGGATACGGTGAGGTTAGGTCTGACACGAGTTGCCCAAAATCAAAATTTATCATTTTATATATCCACTAATTATGCACGATCAATGTTCAGTGAGCGGTGGCTGATGATCCCGGAAATCCGGGAGGGTATAATTAGATCTGAAGGAGTATAATATGAAATGGAGAAAAACTTTAGCTCCGAGCTGAAAAAAAAAAATTTTGTTTATCAAAAATTTATAGTAAACGGGTTTAAAAATTAACGACAAATGCCCGTTGATCCTTATTATATATACACATGTTCCTCCGGTCGATTTATAATATTCGGGAGCAAAACAATCCTGTATATATACGGACAAGAAATACGACCTTCAAATTTAAGGGGAATGGATACAATATTATACGAAAAAAAAATAAATAAAAATAAAAAAGGACCGCGTGTACCCGTGCCCCGATTCAAGGATGCCAGGCTTGAAATCCTTGGCCAAATATACCGCGTAGGGTCCCGGGACGTACGATATAACTATATATGGACCATACGGATGGAATTTGCCTCTCGGGAGAGGCCCCGGTGAGATTTCGAGATTATTTAATTTTTTTGGATATAATTATTTTTTGTTCAACGGGCGAGAAAATTCTGGAGGACGACAATTACGCGTCGTCGAGGTGAACAGAACTAAGAGAACTAATTGCCTGTTTCTTATTGCTGGTCAAGTCGATGACTACAATGACCATAAATATTATTAAGAAGAATTAAAAATAAAAAATGAAAGAAAATGAGAAATAAGCGGGAATTCAAATCAAGCCCCTTAGCCCGGTACAGAAAAAGGAGAAATTTTTGTAAAGACAATGCCCTCTCGATGCTCATTCAGATTTATAATCGTTTTGTTATAAATATTAAAAACTGTGACAAGTCGAGTGCTGCACAGGAGGATCGAGGAACGGAACGGAACGGTGCGCGGTTAACTAAGCAACTAAACAACGCGTTCATTGTAATTTGGCTCAAGGCTAACCGTGTGTGAGTCTGCGCTGGACCAATCTGCCGTTGGGTATAGAATCTCGCGGGGGCGTATACCGCATTAGGAACAGGGAGGGGAAAAAACTGTGGGGACTGATTTTAACCGTTCATTCACTAGACTTGTGGTGCATTTTCGCGGCCAGAACACATCATTACCGCTAACTTCATCGTGTCTGTCTGTTTTTCCATTTTCCATTTTCCGTCTCGCTATTCGTTATACACGTCAATTTCAACAAACAACCCGAAGGTCTCTCACCACGAGGAAAACGACCCGGTATACATTTTTGAAAAAACAAAAAAAGGAACTAAGATCTTAAATAAAATACAGCTCCGCTCCATCCGCACAAAACTGGTTCCGTTTTCTCAATCGGGATTACAGATTTTAACAAACAGTTTGGACCAGAATAAACAATTCTCATCCTCAACATAATTTCGAACAAAAATTAATCCCCGGAATATTTTTAGTTTGAATTTTGAATTTTTAGTTCCCATTCTTCTTCTTCTTTTTCTTCTTTTTCTTATAGGTATAAATTTGTTCTATCATTCTCTCGTGCATTTAATTGTTGGGATATATGAGTCCCGCGGTTACGCTCAAGGCTGACACAACAATCGTTATAGTAACGTGTATTGCATGTGCATACGTATATACATATGTGCACATACTACACATATACATATATTTATCATAGGTTTATTCTATTGTGTAGATTGTTTCGTTGCTATAATCACGTTCACATATACATATATAGCTAACGATAGGTAATATATGAATAAATCCCGCGCGCACGGTGAAATTAATGTATACAATAATCATTTTGAGAGAAGTCATTTTACACGTTTTAAGTCCGATCTACGATGATATACGACGAGGATATCTTGATCTGTGACTATAACATCAGTCTCGAAAAATTAACGACATCTTCGTATTTATATTCGCAGTTTTTGTCTCTCTGTATCTAGTCTGACAAACAAGCAGACCATCCGGAATATAGTTTCAACTCTCTACTGATTACGCTTCTTGCACATAGTCTGCAGGGTTTTTCTACTTTTGTTCTTAATTCGTTTTGTGTATTTTTTTTTTTTTTTTTGCTCGTTTATGAGATGGAGAATTTTAAAACCAATGGATTAATGGGAAATCAGAAATATATAGAATGGGGAATAGAAAGTAGGAAATAACGGCTGACCAACGGTCAAATCCCAAAAACAAAACAAAAAAACTATTCAGACGTTATAATTGATGTACTAAATTTCTCTATTTCATTTGTTTAAATAAAATTTTACATGCTTTTCGCGAAACCTAGCTTTTCAGGCGATACATATGTATATATACCATTCGTCTGCGAAAACAAAGTCCGATATACGTATACATGGCTTGTTGTGTCTTCGATTGTGAATATTTTCATTCCCTCCGTATTCGTGTTATTTTTTTTTCTAATATTATGTATATAATTTTCTGTTCTCACTTTCTTTCCAGTCTTCGAAGGGCTAGGGTATTAAATTCGTTCTCCATTCTTCTAAACAGACAATTATTTTGCGAAATAATTGAGAAATTGAACATGTCTGTTATAAGTACGATAAAAATTCGCAGGTATTCGATTTATACGTTGCGGAAGAACTGAAAGTATAGAAAAGATCGAGGATATCTATATACATCGGTCGAAATCGCTTTATAGTTGCTTATAGTTCCTATGTACAATAATTATTCTTCTTCCACGTATAGTAGCTGTGAGCTATTTCATTCGTTCGTACGTTCGTTCGTTCGTTCGTTCGTTCGTTCGTGTAGAATATTTTTGTTCGTTTCGTGGGCAGCAAAAGATCGCTCGGCGTGTTGTGGACGAGGATAGTCGCTGCTGGCCTTGACAGTCGACCCTACCACTACACCACCACCACCGCTAAAACATACATCCGCGGCTATCACGACCACAAAGATCGCTCTGCTATTACTACTCGACTATTCTACGACCGTTTATAATAAGTTCTTTCGTAGAAGAACAACACTGGGCGAACGCGTCGAGTATATATAAGCGTTTTAACATTTTTATACAAAAAATTTCGAGATTTTAAACATTCCCTCGTTCCATTTATTTTTTTTTTATTTCTTTTTTATTCGATTTTCAAATTTTAGAATCCGGATTTGATCGTTTTTGAATTTCTATATTATTTACTATATACTTTTTCATTTATTTAGAAATACGTGTCTCGGTCTTATCGAATCCTGCAGCAGAACTTCTGCATTGCCGGACTTTCCGACGCGATCGCGATCACCACCGCAACGATAATCGCGCCTCGAGGCGACCTCCTCACATCCACGTCGGTGTTCTCTCTCCGCAAAAGAGAATCCATCTCGCATTTTTTACATACTCTCTTATACTTACATACTCGAGCGTATTAACGATGCTGCTATTTTTATGGTCAAGCCTAAACTTCCGAAGGTCGTCGTCGTCGTCGCCGCGACACCGACGCCGACGCCGATTTGACTTTTTGCGGGTGTAATTTCGGCTCCCTTTTACAAAGAGGGGCTGGACCGTCGAATATATTACCTATAGCTATGTATACTTTGCTTAATTAAATTACCATTACCCAATTTAACCAAGTTCAGCGATCTAACTCCTTTCGTTATTTTATATAGCTCTAGAATGAAATAAAACCCGAAATACTTTAAAGGTTTATATATTTTGGAAAATTTATACTTTTCGCACGGAATTTTATCGAATAAAATCTTAATTTTCGTCAAGATTTTAAGATCTCCAAGTTTATACCGTGAAGTAGAAAGTTTTCTAGAACAAAAAAAATTGAAAATCAATATAGTCCTGCGGTTTAAAATTGAAACGCTTTAAAATTCAAACATCTCGAGGTTAAAGAACATTCAAAATGACGTGATTAATAAAATGACGTTCTTTTACATGGCATAAATATTAATATTTCTCATTATTGATGTATCGACGGATATATCGATCCTTTCTCTTTTTCTTCGAAGTCGGTATAGCGACTAAAACAAAAACCAAAAAAAAAAAAAAATTTTTTTTGACTAAAAACTGAAATTAATGAATAGATAATGAAAATTCGTTGTCTACTCTGAAATGACTCTGTTTCAAATGTATGTATCTATTGTTACAGGAAAACAGGGTAAAGACGTACCAGAAGAGAAAAAAGATGATGGAGAATTGTGGGGGAACGTGGAGGCGCAGGCCGCCTTCCTAGGACCAAATCTTTGGGATAAAACGCTGCCCTACGACGCCGACCTGAAGGTATTAAATCATGTATGTATACCGCAGTCGTGAGACGGTAAGCCTCGGTCACACTGAATCCGCAATCAATCAAACAAACAAAAAAACATACAAAATACAAAAATTTGTAAAGAAGTGAAGAGAAAAAAAAAAAAAAAAACCTACAACAGACTAGAGTGAAGCCAATTCCTTGTGCTTTTATCCTGCACCTATTGGTATATAGATACGTATGTCATTTACAAACGTACCTATAACCTCTCCGCGCATTTTAACCAACCCTTAACACTATCTGCGAGTATTTTCTTTTCTCAATACACCCGCACAAACCGCGGTGTGAAACGTATTTTTTTCGTTTTATTCTGCTGAGATGACACGTATGTATGCGTGGAATGTATAACATGCACAAAAGTACGATTAAAGGTACCCAAGTGTGTCTGTATAATGTTTGCGGCTTACGGTAAACTCCGCGAATTATAGGAACGACCGATTATACTTTTTCACCTGTCGTTTCGTTTTTAGTTTGTGTGTGTGTGTTTTTTTTTTCTTGTTTGTATTGGATTTTTAGGGAAGAGGGTATAGGGTATGTTACTGCGCCATATGGTAAATCGAACCGTTTAAATTTAGCAATTTTTCTTAAATAGTATTTCCTCAGTAATCGAAATACCTCGAACATTCCCATTTCTACAAATTTCAAAACCCACGCATTTAATTCTAATAAAAATTACCATATTCTAACGGTCCAATTTACAATGCGGTAAAAAACACACCCCATTCTTCCCTGCAGATATGTATACGTCTTGCGGCGTACGTACGTGTGAATTTTTGTGTGTAGTTTTTGCTCGTATAGTATATGAGACGGCGAAATAATTTTTTATTTCTATTTTTTTTCTATTTCATTATTCAAAGAAAGAACGAAAAATTATTTCGCAGTATACTTCTGCCGATTTAGAAGTTCAAACTTCGATTTCTTTTTTTTTTTTTTTTCATAACTCTTGTTTCGTGATTATAAAAAATAAATATCGTATCATCGGAGAAAAGCTGCGCGCAGGATTCCATATAAATCGTATAATTATACTGATTTGCCAATATATTTAAAGAATTTCCATCAATTTTTAATCATTTTCCAATTATCGATGTATATAAGAACTTGGCGCGAGACTCTACCGAGTCTCTTGATCCATAGAAATCTTATTAGTAGCTCTACTATGTCGTTTTTAATTTTTTTTCTTCTTTTATCTTGTTCTTTAACTATATTCATCGGTGAAATGAATTGATCTACGTACAGCTTGTCTGATTGGCAAAAACAAAAAAAAAAAAAAAGAAAGAAAATCCGCTTGAAATCGAAATAGAAGAAGAATCATAGATATAAGTTGACAGTAAATGCAGGAGATCGTGGTATGAGAGCACACCGGATGGTATACGATACAAGAAGAATAAAAAATTGAGAAAAAAAAAAAAGGAAAACGAAAAAGGAATCTTAAGAACGAGACGAAACAAAACGAATTCCGTCTTATACGTATAGACTCGGGCCAGATGATTCCATTGAAACTTCTTGGTCTTCGTCTCGGATTGACCTTGAGCTAAGCTGTAATTGTTGGGACAATAGTTTTCTATGAGACGAACAAATACCTACTTACCCACCTACCTACCTATCTGCTCTCCGCGATCACAATTACCTACTTTGAGAATATCGTATATACCTACTGATACTTGGTTTTATATTAAATTGTATGGTAGACGCATTGTTCGGTGGTTGAAAGTATAAGCTATTCATGCTGTGCAATATATACCGATCATGGTTATTATTGAGTAATAATTATTATTTTCATTGATTATACCTATACGCGAGTCTAAGTCGAACTGCAAGTCATTTTTCGTCCCGAGAGTTTTCAAGTAGAATATGATAAAATAATAATCCGTATACACTTAGGTAATTGATGTTTTTTTTATTTTCATATTGATTATTGCATCTGGATAATTGATATAAACGTTCTAAACGCGGTTCGGTTTATCGAAAGTTAGTTTTTCCTCTAAAAAGCTGGATTCCTAGGCATCGGTCGAAGCGACTACTGCTAAGAGTAAGGGCATCGGCTCGTCGACTACGAGAATACGAAAAATTATTGCAGGAACGACGTTTTAACCAAGTTGAGATCACGTGTAGGAAAAAAGAAAAGACAGTGAGTAATGAACAAATTTACGTTCATATTTCAGGACCGACTCTATCCTCACAGATCGAATGCTATTTTTGTTTTTAATTTTTTTTTTTAATTTTTTCATTCAAGCAACAGCGTCAGTACGTAAACCGTTTCAGGACTCGAGGATCAAACCTAAAATTCACCAAATTTTGAAATCATAGATATATATTTTTGCTCGTTATCCTGAATTTTGCAATTTGGAGACCATAATTATATGTAAAAATGTGAATTTATATAGAACTACGGAATGCGTCTGGTTGGGTGTATGACAGTGCGAGAGAGACAGATTTCAAAGAAACTTGATGAAAATGACGAGAACGAGGAGATAGTTTGACTTTTTTGAAAACTACGCCTCCTTTTCAAAATAAATGTATAAGGTTCATAAAGTCCGTTATTCCTCTGGCTGAACACGGAGTCTCTCTGTGTGCGCTGTAAATTTTATACCTCGCGTATGTGTGCAATATAATGAACAACAGCGTAATATACGTGCATACAAAAAAAAAAGGGTTGGGGGGAAAAGCTGTAAAACCACCCCGAAGATTACTCCTCGAATGATGCGACCTGTAATAAAATGTATTTACAGTACGTGGACCTAGACGAGTTTCTCTCGGAGAACGGGATCCCAGTAGACGGGGTTGCTGGGGGTGGTCAAGGACCTATGCCAGGTGGTCAACTTCACAAAATGAACGCTGACGCGGGAGGACACCAAGGACCAGCCGGTCTTCACCTCGAAGTTACGAAACGCGAACGATCACCTTCACCCAGCGAATGCTGTTCACCAGACACACTTAACCCACCCTCGCCTGCAGACTCGAGTGAGTATGATGCGTACCCTTAAGTTAGCTACGATATCGTTTCATTTTAAACGCACCTCGCCGCTGATCGGGCCAGATTATTTTATCAAATTTGTTTCGGGGCAAATTGAAGTATCTACTTGCGGATATATTTTTTGCTTGTGTGCGAGGGGTCAGCGGTTAAGGGCAACGGGTTGTTATCAATTAGTCTAACATTGAGCGTTGTCCGTGTTCTTCGATGGCGCTTTTTGGTGATAATCAGCGGAGGACTCGTCGTCAACAATACAATTTGGGTTCTCTCTTGTAGCCTTGTCCATGGCCTCATCTGGACGGGACTTTGATCCTCGTACGCGTGCCTTTTCTGATGAGGAACTTAAGCCCCAGCCGATGATTAAGAAGTCTCGGAAACAGGTGAGTCCTATTAAATTTTTTTTTGTTCACTCTCTTTCATCGCGTTCTCATCTATATATACACGAGTCGAAGGCAAGTCGACAATTGAATAGCCGATTTTTAGTCCTTGTACAAATATTGATGAAAAATCTTTCGTTTTCAATAAAAAAATTAAAAAAAAAAGACATTTTTCCGATTTTACTAAAAGATCACGGTCATGTCTCGCCTTCGATTCTTAATTGGCATTTGTACATATTAAAATTATGTCGCAAAAATTTTGATCAAACAAACTCGCAAGGTGTAAAAATCACGTTCTTTCTTTCTTTTTTTTTTTTCTTTCTCGATAAATTGATCAAAAATCGGTTTATAATTTAGTTTTGTATAGTCGATTTTTGGAAAACTTTGCAGACTATCTTTTTTGCCAAAACTGATCTTGAATGTTTCTTAAACCGTGAAACTATAATAAAACGTGACTTTGCGACTTGTCGGGTATGTAAATAGAGTCTATTTTTTTTTTTTTTCTTGCGACAATGAGTGTTTGCGGATGCGGTGATCGCTGGGCGACGAAAAAAACCAGAACAAAAAATAAAATGTATAGGAAAAGAAAGAAAAATGAAGAAAAAAGATAAATATAATCTTCTGGTTTCTCTCGCGTTTTGCGACTGTCGCGTTTTTGAGCGAATGGGTCCCTCATCCTTAACCCAGTTCCTACCCCACCGCCCAATTCACATCCAATTATTTCCTAAGAACCCAAGCAGCAGCGCTGAAATCTCAGTGGTTCACCCTCTGGTATGAATGCGTAACGCTGTTGTGTTTGATGTCTCAGTTCGTTCCGGATGATTTGAAGGATGACAAATACTGGGCGCGACGCAGGAAGAACAACATGGCAGCGAAGCGGTCAAGGGATGCTCGTCGCATGAAGGAAAACCAGATCGCCCTTAGAGCCGGCTTCCTCGAGAAGGAGGTGAGAATATTCAAATTTCAAATGTTCTTTTTTTTTTTAGAGCGCAGATAATAGAACAAAAAAAATCAAGCAAATCAATAAATTCGAGAAAAAAATCTCATCTTTATCGGTATTTTGTTATTTTTTTTTCTCAACAACTTATAAATCTACACGTCCAGGGTTTTTGAAAATTAAATTCCTATGATTCTGAGACGAAATAACGTGGAAAGAAATAATTATGTACATTCTTTGTATTCTGATTTTTTCACTTTATTAAACACCGTGCATAGATATCCACTTCATCGTCCTGACTTCAATTGACACGGTTTAATATACGTATATGATACATATCTATCTATGTATACATATAACTGTCCATGTATTCTGCTCCTATATTTATACGTCCGGTTATCCGATATTTTCAACGATCGTATCTGGTTATCATTTGATATCTCCCTAAGAAGTCTATAAACTATATGGACTCTTTTGCTCTCTTGTACAATTATTATACGTAGTTATATGGACCCAAGTATATACTGCGGGAGTGCGGGCTCATAAGTTATAACATATTTGTTTTCAAATGAAAATGACAACCTTGCAGAAACTGTATCCGATCCGATTGTATAGGCAGATATAAAATTCTTCTAAAATTCTATCAAATTTTTTAATTCTTCAATTATTTTCATTTCATTTTTCAATCGTTTCGTTTTTTTTTTTTTTGAGTTTATCAACTTTGAACAGAAAAAAAAAAAAAAACTATTTATATATTTATTTGATTTGTTTTTTCTTGTTCATTTTCCAGAACATGGGCCTACGGCAGGAACTGGACAGATTGAAGAACGAGAACATACTCCTACGCGATAAGCTGAGCAAGTACACGGACGTCTAACCAACGGCCTTTTAACCTCCTCCTAACATAGTTCGGACATCGAGATAGGCGGTTCGCAGGATGACATCGCGATCGTCCATATAAGAGACCCGTCAGATAATAACACCGCTGCAGAGTCCGGCAGGCGGTTTGTGCGAAAACGACAAGAGGGAAAACAGATAGAAGAAAGAAAATAAGAAAAATAAAGAAGAAGAAGAAGAAAAAGAAGTGTAATAATAAGAATTTGAAATAATATATATATATATATACACTCAGGCGCGTATAGAGCTCGTTGAAAAACAAATAGCGAAACAAAAAAAGAAAAAAAAAAAACAAAAAGAAGAACAAAAAGACGCCATAAGATTACTGCGATTCTATTATTCCCTCATGATCGTCTAACCAACCAACCCTCCCTCCCTCACCTCCCCCCTCCCCCATCCCATTTGTACATAGTTATATATGTATAGTTAGATTATATATATACACATATTGATATCATATTATAGTATGAGACACACTAGAGAGAGAAAGAGAGAGAGAGAGAGAGAGCGAGAGATAGAGAGAGAGAGAAAGAGAGAAAGAGAGATACCTGTATCTATAAATTTAAAGTACCTATCTACCCCCTACATATTACACGCTCCACAGCGAGAGACACACACATACACACACGCGCACACTTACAGAGCATGAGAGAGAAGGAGTAAGAGATGGAGAGAGTGAGATGTATACACCCAGGCGAACACACTTGAAGACATTAATACATACATATACAGGGTGAGTTTTCTCTGGTATCGAACGAGGGAGGAGCTTATCACCGCAAACATTCAGCCCCTTTCTATTCATACTTATTATCATCATATCAAAAAGCCTCACTCTGTTGTTACTGTCGCAAATAGAAACATACCTGTCCTGGACTTGAGAATAAAAGTGGGGTTTTTCGATTTGACGATAACAGGTATGAATAGAAATGGGCCGAGCGTTTGCAATAATACGCTCCTCCCTCGTTCGATACCAGAGAAAACTCACCCTGTATATATCTATATATATATATATACAAGAACACATGAACTGTAATGCGATAGAAAGTTTTAAATTGCGCTCGACGTGGGTAATAAGGAATAAATAAATTAAAAAAAAAAGTTGAAAAAGAAATAAATAAAAAAAAAAAATGGCATAAATGAATAAATAAACAATACAAATACGCAGTAAAGAGATCTGACTGGATTCGGTACGATGAAAATTTTGATGACCATTAATACTACGGTTAATACATTTTTTGTTTCTTTATTTTCGTGTTTTTTTTTTTTTTTTTTTTTTTAATTTTTTTTCTTCTCTTTGAGAAGGAAGAATTTTGACGAAAAAAACAAAAAAAAAAATACCGCAAATTATCGATAGGTATACATATACATATATCCCACGTCGTACGACAACGGTTCACTTATTCTCGATTTACAGTTGTGTCGATCTACCGGTAATAATTGTACATTGCATCGCTTGTTTTTATTATTATCATCATTATTATTATCATTATTATTATTATTATTATTATTATTATTATTATTATTATTATTATTATTAATATTATTTTATTGAATCGTCATTATTGATAATGGGGTGATGCTTTTTACCCACAGCCCACTCGGGAGCATCATTGCCTGCATTGTGTATAGATTGAATTTAATACCGTAACGTTATCATATATACATACACAATATATAATATAATATATTAATGCATATACATGAATGAATATACATATACAGGGTGAGTTTTCTCTGGTATCGAACGAGGGAGGAGCTTATCACCGCAAACATTCAGCCCCTTTCTATTCATACTTATTATCATCATATCAAAAAGCCTCACTCTGTTGTTACTGTCGCAAATAGAAACATACCTGTCCTGGACTTGAGAATAAAAGTGGGGTTTTTCGATTTGACGATAACAGGTATGAATAGAAATGGGCCGAGCGTTTGCAATAATACGCTCCTCCCTCGTTCGATACCAGAGAAAACTCACCCTGTATACATACAGATACAATATCTTCATTGAAAGGAAACAACAACAACAAAAAATTTATACATATATATATATCAGCGCTGAATTATTTGTCGAAACGAAAGAGCGAGTAAAAAGTAAAAAGATGAAAAGGAAAAAAAAAAAAAAAAAAAAAAAGGGAAAACCAACAAAGAACAGAGAGAAAAGAAAAATATTTACGATCTCGTAAATTATCAACTTACTCGATATACATAAGTAATATAATAGATATGGTAGACTCTGTATAAAAAGAATTATATGTGCACGAATTTTTATTATACGTACGAAGGAGAAAAAAAAAAAAAAACTGTCGTGAGCTTATATACATATGGGTATATGTAACTAATTTCGTGCCTTTTAGGGCGCGGAGTCTATTTATTTTTTTATTTTTTTCTTCTTTTTTTTTTCATTTTTTCGTTTTTCTTTTCAACGATAAAACAAAAATATATGAGTAAAGAAATAAAGTCAATTTTATTACTAGACATATGTATATATTATAATATGAACTCGTGTTTACCACCGTTTATTAACAGCTGCGCGATTTCTCTCAATCATATATCTACATACAACACATTTACATCAACGAGTTTATGTATATAGTATATCGACTTTATTTCATACAACTATACATATATACAAATTCGAATTCGCAAATTAAAATTCATAATCGTCGTTAATCGGGATGAAACGATTTTACGACCTTCCCTCCCACCACCACCACCTCTTCCCATTTAAATAAATTCATTATTCTTTCCTCTATACTCTCTTTTCCCATTACTATCATTATTTCTATTTTTATTGTTATGATTATGATGATTATGATTATGATGATTATTATTATGATTATTATTATTATTATTATTATTATTATTATTATTATTATTATTATTATTATTATTATTATTATTATCATTATGATTATTAATAATATTATTATTGTTATTATCGTAAATACATTATTATTGTTAGCTACCTGTGCAGTCTATACGCCTATATAACTACATCTTAGATAGAATCTTTATACTTCGTTTCTTGTTCTTTTTTTTTCCAAATTCTGTTTCTTTTTTCTTTTTCTTTTTCTTCACCCCCTTATTTCACCCATTCTAAAAGTCATTTGTAACAAATATTTGTACCAATTTGTTATTAGTATTATTATCATTAATGCTATTGTTATTATTATTATTATTATTATTGTAACTTTTAATTCTATCTTTAGTATCATCCCTTGCATTCTTTTTTTTTTTTTTTTAACCGATATATCGTCGTTGTTGTTGTTATTGTTGTTACCGCTACTAAATATATATATATACATACATATACATACACGCGCCTATATGTAGATACTGTAATATTATATTACAGAGCGAGATTTTCATTATTATTATTGTTATTATTATTATTATTATCATTATTTTTGATTTTTTTTTCTCGTTTTTCTAGCTTTTACGTCGATCGGTTTCGAGAAAAAGCTTGCAATTTGATAATATGCATATACGTATGCATGTATGTATACATGTATGTACGTACACAAGTAAATACATACATACATACGTGCATAAATAAATAGATAAATTAATGAATCAACAAATATTATATGTATAGTATAATAAAAAACAAAAAGAAAAAAAATTGAGATTTCGGAAAATTTTGCGCCACTGCTGCATTCTGGCCTGATTGTAGATTGGGAAAATGTTAAAAAGAGAGATCGCGTGTACACAGTGCCGCGAGATTTTATTTATAATTAATTATGATTTTTTTTTCTCATTTATTGGTAATAACTTGAATGTTATTATTATTACTATCGTAAATTTTTCTCGATAAGACACTTTCGAGAATCCTCGAAAATCGTTAATAATAATAATAATAATAATCACAATAATAATAATAATAATAATAATAATAATAATAATAATAATAATAATAATAATAACAATAATAATAATAATAATCAATGAATTTCATATAACACGACGGAGAGTCCGAGATTTAAAAATAAAAAAAATAAAAAATTAAAAAATCAATAATAATGTTAATAATAATAATAACAACAATAATGATAATAATAATAATATTAATAATAATAATAATAATAATAATAATAACAATAGAAATAATAATAATTGGAAGAATTTGTCTACATATTGCAGTTGATTCGGATTACGATCAGGTATAAGTTTCTCAGTTTTCTTACTCCTTACCTAATATAGCCCATTTTTTTTCTTCCTCCCTGAACGTTTTTTTTCACCTATTATGTATCTAATGTATAGGTAATTATAATAAAAGTGAAGATTAGAGACGGGATATTTGAGTCTGGTTGCTTGGCTTCAGTTCTTAATATTTGAAATTTATTAGTTTAACAAATTTTATCTGGTTTTTTTCAGTTTTTTGAGTCCAAATTTAAACACTTACAAGATTGCGACGGTATAAGGTGAAAATATTGTCGATTCAGAGGACTATAGTTTTCTTGTTCACAATTTCAAGACTTAACGTACTATTTTTGTTTCATTTTCTTTGTCTTTTTTTTTTTTTTTGTTTTTCACCTCTTTTCAATATAAGTATTATCTACATAAATTCATCGAACTTTGACCTTGATAACAACCAGTTAGAGAAATACTCAGTCAAGTTTTCATTATTTTTTAATAATTTTCATTTTCATTTTTTTCTCAAAATTTAACGTTGTGGTATCACAGATCGATCTCAATATATCTTGATAAAATAATGTAAGTTTCTGATTCATCTATTAGTGTACATACCTTTGACTCTCGAAATATTCATTCTCTATAATTTTAACACACACACAGATACCTATCCATTTCTACCTATTTTTTGTTTTTTATCTTCATAAGTTTACGGATGAGAAATTTCATCATATCTTTCAATAATTTACGTAAAACTATAATAAGTGCACGTGGGTGTCTAGTATGCCGTTTCTAATCTTCCTGTTATTCGTCTTTAATCCCGCGTTGAAACACCCTTAGTTCAAGACCTCATATATTGAGAAAAAAAATAAAAAGAAACAGGGTTAATTGTAAATTGAGAATTTGAGGAAATTGAAGGAAGAGGAGGGATGGTTGTCGCGTCCGCGCGCAACCGATTAAATATTTGAATAATTATCGTAATTATTATCATTATTATTTTTATGATTATTACTATCATTATTATTATCATTGTTGTTACGATCAATCGGGATCGCCGTACAAGCAAGAGCGGTCTCATTTTAAGTTTTTAGATGCCTATTTTCGTCGATAGAAACGAATCATTGAAAATGAGAATATATATATATATACTATAAAGGTATACATATTATGTAAATACACATATAATATTAATTGATACAAAAAAAAAAAAAAAAGTAAAATTATTATACTATCGTTAATGGTATGATTATATTAATGCCGGCCGTTCCCGACACTCGATTGCCCCTGCGATCGCGTTATTTAAGATTCTGTTAATTTTTTGTTTTCTTTTTTCTACCTGAATATATATATATATATATATATATATATATATATATATATATATATATATATATATATATATATATATATATATATATATATATATATATATATATATATATATATATATATATATATATATATATATATATATATATATATATATATATATATATATATATATATATATATATATATATATATATATATATATATATATATATATATGTATAGTTACGTAACCTACAATAACGGCCACTTTCCCACCCCCAACCCACCCCCACGATGTGAAATAGTTGTATCCACCTGTAATTCTTTATCTTTACTTATTTACTTATTGATTGATAAATTTATTGATTAATTTAATTAATTAATTATCTAATTAATTGATTAATTGATTGATTATCGAACTGCGTGTAGCGTCGCCTTTGTGGACACGGAGTCATCGACCAAATCTTTACCTCGAGGAAAATTTCTAGACCCCCTTCACCCCCTCGACCCCACACCCACATGCCCCCTCACCTTTATAATAAATATACTGTTATCATAATCGCGCTGAGAATAGTTTAATGAACCACTTCGTCGTGAGAAAAGATAAAAAGAATAATAATAATAATAATTGATTAATTATGGTATATTGTATACCTATAATAATAGTGGATCCTTGGCTATAATCAAAACGATATTGAATATTATGTATGTATTTTTTAATAATAATAATAATTATTAAATGAGGAAGATTTTAACGGTGGCACGAGTGAGAGTGATGGTGATAAAAAAAAAAAAAAAAAAAATTGATAACTATATACGATAAAGTTGATGAATCGCGAAGATTATTGCTAATCCAGGGCGACTGCTTTACTATATGCTCTGTTCATATATATAAATGTAAATATATATAGGTATATACATATATATGGGGCTGTCCACGTCAAAACGACACTGCTCCTGATCTCAAAGTTTTCGATTTGATTTTTGATTTCATATGTTATCATATTCCATGTCTGGAGAACGTGTCAAACTTTTTTTTTTTATTTTTTCAGTCAACCCTTTCGGAGTTATGATTTTTTTCATCCTTAGGAAAAAGGACCCTGTTTAAAATTCTGAAGAAAAATTCACAAAAATTCTGTCGATCATGTAGAACAACCACTTCCCACTTCCAGAAAAGTAGGCGGAATTTTTCTTACATTTTTTTTTCTCAATTCTTCTAAAACTTTATTCGAAAAAATGCTTCACTATTAACTTTTATCCTACCAAAAGTCTTTCAAACCTGCACCATTTAGATTTTTTTCGAGTTCTTGATCTTATATTGTGTTGTATTGAAAAGGTGGTGAGTAAGCGATTTCATGAAAGTCATTTATGAAGCATCTTATAAAATAAAATTTTTGAAAAATGAAAAATAAACAAATATAACAAAAATTCTACCCACGTTTCTGGAAGTGGGAGGTTGTTCTATATTACCGACAGAATTTTCGTGAATTTTTTCAGAATCTTAAAAAAGGTCCTTTTTTTAAAGCTGAAAAAATTCATAGCTCGGAAAGGGTTGATTGAAAAAATTCAAAAAAAATTTGACAGGTTCTCCAGACATAGATTGATAATATGTAAGATCAAAAATCTAATCGAAAACTTTGAGGTCAGGAGCCGTGTCGTTTTGACGTGGACAGCCCGATATATATGTATATAGGTATATTATCAATTGAGCTAAAATATAGGACGAACATCTGAACTGTCTAGATATATATTATATACCGAGATGAATTTTCAATTAATGATTGAATAATAAGAGTAAAAAAAAAAAACGACCATAAAACACAAGCCTACTGTATCACATTTCGAGAAATATATATGTATTTGTTATTGTTTTAATTGAATTTATCTATGTATATATTTAATTGATTGATTGATTTCCCCCTCGACCCTTTACGCTCATATATTTTTCAGCCGTAGAACGCGGACAAAGAAGAGCTGTCGTAAATTTGGTGAAAAGTTTGCTTCATCGATGATGATCATTGGAAATAATTTCATGACAGAGCTGCAGAGTGTTTCGGACTCTTCTCATCGTTATAATACACGTAGGCCATTTGAGTTACCTTTTTTTGTCGTTTTATTGCATTTCTGAAGTGTGGTCAACGTTCAATCTTCGTTACAAGATATTGAATGAGGTTTTTTTTTTTCTGAAATCGGTCTTCCTTTTATTGTTTTGAAAGAAATTTGTCGATGTGTTGCTTTTTGATGACCTTGAATCTTTTTCGTCTAACAGATTTCTTTGAATTCTGCACAATCAGACGTATTGAATCAAATTGAAACAATGTTAATTATATTTTGTCAATTGGAGTTTGTTTCAATAGGAAACAATGGCGAGCCAATCGCAGTGAATTCAAAGGAATTTGATATTCCTACAATTAGAATCCTACGTCTGACCCGAGGAAGTGTGCTGAAATTTTCGATGGGAAAAATCGAGAGCGTATACATGAGCAAGCATGGATTCGTATAGATGTGTCTCTATGCATGTCTCATTCACTTACGAAATAGGGAATTTCTGGAATGGAAAACTTTCCAAACTCACCCGGGTAAGTTCGCAGTAAACATATTGAATCTCGTAAACGTAACACTCATGTGAACTCTGACGCCTCTTTGAGGGCCACTGACCCTCTGTTCAGTTTCCTATAGGCAAACGTTAGTCAAGAGTGGGGGAAGCAGGGTTCCAGAGTATATTAGCTGCCAGTTGTTCATCAGCATTGCAGCGTGCAACACCATGCCTGACGTCGGAGATTTGAGCTCTGTTTAATGCTCGCTGCTCCACCTGTGGAGCAGACTTTGGAGCATCAGCGCCGTTCAGTCTCCTATAGGCAAACGTTAGCCAAGAGTGGGGGAAGCGGGGTTCCAGAGTATATTTAGCTGCCAGTCGTTCATCAGCGTTGCAGCGTGCAACGCCACGTCTGACGTCAGAGGATTATAACGCAGCACAACGCATTTTTGACTTCTGTTTAATGCTCCCTGCTCCAACTATGAAGCAGACTTAGGATGATGTACTACTCTTACCGGCAGTTATGCCATATACCGATTTTACGGGCCGAAGTGGTTTGTCCCTTCGACCGCGAGATGGCGA
>OX451207.1:39865969-39989576 GCA_949628255.1 Macrophya alboannulata | reverse complement strand
GTGCTGAAATTTTTGGCGGGAAAATACCCTGACTCTATGTCTAAGCAAGCAAGCATTCGTATAGATGTGTCTCTCGCTCTCTCTCTCTCTATGCATATCTCATTCGCTTATAAAATAAGGAATTTCTAGAATTTTAAGTCGAAAAATTGCTCCTGGTATCAGGAGAACATCTGACCCGAGGAGGTGTGCTGAAATTTTTGGCGGGAAAATACCCTGACTCTATGTCTAAGCAAGCATGCATTCGTATAGATGTGTCTCTCGCTCTCTCTCTATGCATATCTCATTCGCTTATAAAATAAGGAATTTCTAGAATTTTAAGTCGAAAAATTGCTCCTGGTATCAGGAGAACATCTGACCCGAGGAGGTGTGCTGAAATTTTTGGCGGGAAAAATCCTGAGTGTATATCTAAGCAGGTATGCATTCGTATAGGTGTGTCTGTGTGCATGTCTCATTCTAGCTTAAGAAATTTTGAATTTTTGAATCTGATCTGATCCTACTTTACCTAACAAACTTTAAGAAAAAAAAAAAACTATTCTACGATGAATATAACGGACAGGAGATTGAAACAAAATAAACTTTTGTATATTTCAGCATTGAACTTTATTATTTTTCACATATAAACAATACAGAAACAATTCATCAGGCAAACAGTATTGATTCATTCTCAACATCTCGTATTCTATTATACCTAACTACATAAAGTTAATGTATGCGGTGGTAGTTGCATGCAGCTATTTTGATATACCTTATAATAAACTGAGTTTAATATCAATACTCTCTAAACTCAAATCTAAAGACAGGTAAAAAAAAAATCAAAGTCGAGCCAATTAGAAATGATTCTAAATCGTTATATCCGTTTCACTCAATCGATATCAATATTATAATAATATTTGTCTCTATAATGTAAACATGTATACATATGTATGTATATATTTCGCCAACGGTTCTAACGGAAATTATTCCCAGAACTCGACTTTCAGATAATACTTCTGACGTCGGTGATATCCAGAAGTTGCAAGTATGTATGTACCAAGCACAGATATGTGCTTCCGCGGGGTTCAACAATTAGCTGCGATACGATAAGAGTAAAGCGTTTACATTTATATGCGTAAATTTGCATTCTATTGTAAATAAATAAATATCAGTTCGGAGTATTCATATTGAATTTCGTTGAAGCAACCCCCATGCGAACTCTGTAACGCCACGAGGGCCACTGACCCCGAGACAGCAGGTGCAACTAATTAAGTTCAAGGTCGTTGCTCTCCCCGCCAACGGCGGAGAGATGGTATCGCTATCTCGCGGTCGAAACGAGGACACTACTTTTGTCGGTAAGAAGGGTATCTGCCAGAAAGCGGCAATACCATTTCAGACCCCGTTAGCGGGGAGAGCAACGACCTTGAGCCTGAATGGCGGCACCTGCCCTCGCGAGGTCAGTGGCCTTTGAGGCGTCGAAGAGTTCGTATGGGAGTTACGTTAACGAGATACAAAGGTCGCCATGTCATAGGCATCTGGACAGAAATTCTCCGAAAGTAGAGAGGTTGTGCGAAAACAGAAAATAGGCATAGTCTGTGTATATAAAATATGAATAAACGAAATAAAAAAAAAATATGTTCCTTATATTTCCTCATCCTTTACTGCAGTCCTAATAATATTTGTTTTCGCTCGAATGGGATGAACCGAACTCTGCTTGCTGAAGCCGAACACCCGAAGCTTTTATTATCCTGTAAATAACTTAGAAACGAACTGCTGCAAATATCGAATTGTCAACGAATTGTGAATCTTAATTATACCGACAGACTGACGGTAAACGTACCAGACACGACTGCCAGGTTATTTTTTAAAATTCTGTATAGCAGACGAGCGATTGATTACATTGCCAGATTTTGCTAACAATGATAACCCAATTTGAAAAATTCACCCACCGCGGATTTGATAACTGAAATGAAAAGTCGCAAAAGGGGGAGAGTGGAAAATAAACAAGTAATTGATCGTAGGTGTATCTGAGAATTTGTTGCTGCATCTAATTGTCAACGTTTATGTGCAAACAATGATTATCTTAAAAAAAAATTGCCCAAACACCTTCTAAAAATATTAATGGTAAAATCGATTTTATATCCGTGATCGATTGACAGTACATGTAATGTAATTGTACGCTATGTTTATGCTCATAATAATGATCTAATCTTTTAAAACTAGAGAGACGAATCGATATGAAATTAAATCTCCTACTACAAGTATTTTCTATAAAAAGTAACAAAGGAAGTAAATATCTCTACTTTTAACGATATAAAATATATCCAATTCGAAAGTTAAGTTTTCAAGATCGAGTAAGAATTGAATTATTATTGATAATTATAACTCCTCATAATTATATTGATATTAATATTCCTATTAACTTCATACATAATTATTCATAATTATAACTTCGATAAAATATCTGCCGAGTGCCGTCCTCGGAAGGTCCGATTGACGGTCCCCTTGGGCCCAGACCTCGACAGATTTGGTTTACATAAAATTCCAATCGAATTACCGCGACAATTAATGATATTATAGAAAAATACAAGTATCAACAATTCAATCTCTATCTATGTATCTCTCTAAATTCTAAAATAAAATACAAATACAAATACACGATCGATAGTACGTGTAATGTACCTGTACGCTATTTTTATGCTTATAATAATAATAATAATAATAATAATAATAATAATAATAATAATAATAATAATCTAATCTAATCTAATCTTTTAAAACTAGAGAGACGAATCGATTTGAAATTAAATCTCCTAATACAAGTATTTTCTATAAAAAGTAACAAAGGAAGTAAATATCTCTACTTTTAACGATATAAAATATATCCAATTCGAAAGTTAAGTTTTCAAGATCGAGTAAGAATTGAATTATTATTGATAATTATAACTCCTCATAATTATATTGATATTAATATTTCTATTAACTTTATACATAATTATTCATAATTATAACTTCAATAAAATATCTGCCGAGTGCCGTCCTCGGAAGGTCCGATTGACGGTCCCCTTGGGCCCAGACCTCGACAGATTTGATTTACATAAAATTCCAATCGAATTACCGCGACAATTAATGATATTATAGAAAAATACAAGTATTAACAATTCAATCTCTATCTATGTATCTCTCTATTTTCTAAAATAAAATACAAATACAAATACACGATCGATAGTACGTGTAATGTATCTGTACGCTATGTTTATGCTTATGATCCTAATCTAATCTTATCCATGTATCTCTCTAATTTCTCAAATAAAATACGAAGTTCAAAGATCCATTATTCCGTGCATTCCTTGTACTGCAGCTTTCTTTCCTTCCGATCTATAAAATAAACGAAAAATAAACTTACAAATTCCAGAGTTTACAATTCCTCTATAGATTCACTGATTTACAATTTTGTGAAATGTTTATTCAAGACATCTGTAAGCTTACCTTCTCTGGTTTCTCACACGAATAGAGTCCTTGTTTTATCTTCTTCCATCAGTATATGATCATTCTCAAAACATGACAGCAATATAGAAAACTGAATGGCAGATAAATTTGATTCTGCATAGGAAATGAAGTACATAAATTAAGGGAAAACTTCTCGGTTTCGATAACTTTTCAACTTTTCAATTGAAATAATTTGATGAAAATATTGTTTTCCAAGATATCTGATCTTACCTTCACATGATTGCTGCATATATGATTAGGATCTTGGCTCCTGTAACCTTATCATATTTGGTCCACGTTTCATCTATTACACTGTAACAGAAATATAAAAAATTTGAGGAATAAGTCTCCTTAATTGAACACCTATTATTCATTTATTTATTCATTTATTGAAGGATCAACGGGCAAATCTGCCCTTTACATAAAGATTAATATAAAATAATCGCAATTATCGTAATTGTTAACAGAGATATTTTCGCATGAAGAAAACTCGTTGATGGATATTAATAATGAATGGACAGAATGATTAAACTTGGGGGAAAAAAGAAGACACAATTGAAAATACTATTTACCTTATAATCAATTTATCGGTGAGATTGAATTTCCATAAGCAGCCTTTGAAACTCCATTCAATTTGCGAATTCGAGTGTCCATGGCATTTCAAGAGCGAACCATAATTCTCAGTCGGATACAAATGTGGTCAGTTTTTTTCATATCTCGTTGACCTCCGTTCTTCCAAGGTTTCTTGCATTTATCTTTCCTCCTCCACCTGATAAGAGAAATGAACGATTTAGAAGATTGCGATACTAAGATCCAAATTGAGAATCAAGAGAGTAAAAGAGTTAAGGGAATGGGGGAGGAAATGGTACCTTAAACTGCTAGATGTTATACCTACATACGTATATGTAATAATATGTATATCGATAGTATAATAGAATAAAATAATACATGCATTATATATTTGATGATTTTCCATTGATTTCAAGGAAAGGCATTATCACCTAACTTCGCCAAATTCGTTTACGTTTATTAGATTTTGGCATTTGAAACATATGATGCACACTTTTCAGTCGTTATTAAGAGAAAAATTACCTAAGAAACGTAGCGATATTATCATTTCTTTTTTTCAGTCCCATCTTTGAAGCCAAGTCATTTTCCAATCCTCTCAGTCGCTCCAATTGCCAGAATTGGCCTGCTGACACGATATTCTGTAAAATAAGAAGAGAAATGAGTAAAATTAGAAATAAACGTCATATAAATTTGATTTTGAATACATGTAGAAAGCAGTCATATATTCAAAGGCGTTTATATGTGAGGACAATGCTTCAATTAGTCAATCGAAATATAGGGCCGTGATTATATTATACTGATTATTAGTCCATATATTGCTTGAAAAGATTATCAATCAAATTATTGCATTTTACCTGCTCCAAAGCGCTGTACAATCAATTTTAGTTTTAGTATTCGGTCTGCCTTTGATCCCGCGGGAATGTAATTGGCAGATGTTGGCGACACTCATTTCACTGCAAAAAAAAAAATTTATAAAAAAAATAAAGACTAAAAAGAAATCAAAATTAAAAAAAAAAAAATGTTTAAAACAAAAGTCTCCTATTTTTTCATGCAGGACACGAAACGGCAACAAAAATATATGTTGGTTGATTTTGTTTAAATGCGGTTATTACATTTTGATAGGATATTCGTACAATTAGTGTCGCGATTATTTCGAGATAACATGAAAAAGCCAAACATGTATCCTGTGTAATTTTAATGAATAAATAAGTACATTGGATGGAAGTGAAAAAAAAAAACTAATTTTTGGCAAATATTCAACGATCTCTCAATGATCGAACTTCAATAAAAATGCAAACAATTAGAACTAATGTTACGATTACCGGCTTACCTTTTCTCGATTCATCGGCGAGATGTGATCTGTTCAAAGTGGCCAAGATCTGCATTTACGACTTGCTGCAGTTTCTCTCTGTAATCAAATTATTCTGTCATCCATAAAGATTCGCGGTATGTATATTAGAAGTTCAGTCAAATTGTCAATTATAAGTAAACAACCATGGCTTGATTATTACCGAATTTTGTTCAAAGGTAAATAACCTTCGGTCTGTGCGACCGGCTCGCTTGTTTACTTTATATTTTTCTCGTTAGACTTTTTGCGTCTTGTAAACAATTATACATGCAGATACTATTGAATATAATCAAGTCTCATTATAATTTTGTCAAAAGATGCACAATTGTTAGCTACTCAAAATTGGAAATAACATTCGAAGGCAACTGCCGAAAAAGATTGACGGCGCAGCGAGTAAAAAAATATTCTTCTCGGAAATGTATATTTTTTTAAAATGGTTTTGCAGGGATAAATTACATTCTCGGACTTGAATTTTATTTCCAACAGTCGTGCAGTACCAAGATTGAACAAGTCTTACCGTTTTTTCACACGTCAGCGACGGTTTTCAGGCCAGAGAACATAATCTTTTCGAGAAAATTTTGAGATTTTAGGTTAGAAAAGTTTATACGGGTTTGGATAAGAAATTTTGATTTAGAAAACTTCACTGCCAACTTTTTTTGATGTTGAAAGTTTTTTTATTTTAGGTTAGAAAAGTTTGCACAGGTTTGGATAAGAAAATTTGATTTCGAAAACTTCACTGCCAAGACTTTTTCGAGAAAAATTTTAATAAAAATTATACACTGGCTTCGTAGCGTCACTTGCAATTCACTTGTTAATTGTTTTTTTTTTATTCCCGGCGTTGGTTTCGGCACAGAATAATAACTTTCTTCTACTTTTCCTCATTGTTTATGTCATCTGAGCTTTTGACGGATAAAATAATAACTTTACGAAACTACAACCAACACCCCAACCTATACTGGCCACTGCCCGACGCCGACTGACGCCGGTCGCCACGGTCGTGCCTGCCACAAATCAGGCCTCCCGCATGCGCGAGCCGCCATATTGAAAGTCCGCATGACGTTATTTGAATTCTGGCGGGATCAGCTATTCTAGATTATAAATGTTGACCGTTGTTTCCTAAATAACATATAACTAATTGCGTTGACAAGATATACGATATAGTACGAACATAATTTTTGGATTCGTGTATTTATTTCAGGCAGAACTGCGAAATGATAAATAAAGATACAATAATTAAAATTAATCGTTCTTTGATGTCAGACCCGTAATATTAATTTTGATTACCGGGTAGCGTCGACTGAGGATTATACATCTACAAAAAAAAAAAATACCATCGCAAATGACCCAGTCTCTTCAAAAACTGCAGAATTCTGTAGGTATACACTCGCTCGTTGCCATTGAGACAGAATCCTTACTGAATGGAAATGATTGTCTACTTTGGTGGCTACATAGGTACGCTTCATTGTATGCAACCCGCGTGCCGTTCCTGTGATCTCGAACTTGAGGTTGCGTATAATAAAGTGCGCTAATGTTGCGGCAAAGACAGTTCGTCGATTCGACCACGAAAAGGCGATACCATTTCAGACCCCGTTGGCGAGGGGAGCACTGACCTTGACCCTAAATGGCGGCACCTGGTATCGCGTGGTCAGTCGCCCTCGTGGCGTGAAAGAGATCGCCTGGGGGCTGCGCTAACAAGACAGAAACTTCGTAGAAGAGGATCCTGACAACGAGAACGAACGTGTGAACTGCACCCAGAGTGCAGTTCTGGTCAGAAGATCGCGCCGCCACGGGCATTCGTACTGCACAGTCTGCGTTCTTGAGCCGGCCCTGCCTCAGTCATACATACCTATGAACGTATAGGGTTCAATAATATTTCACGTGCAAAAAAGTCAATCGATTTAAAAATATGACTTGAAAAAAATTCCAAAATCCGGCAAATTTGAAGTAAAATTTTTTTATAATTTCAAAAAACCCGGCTAGTGGGCCCCCACAGTCCTAAGTTCGGCGCTGCAGGGTGTAATAGAAGTGAAATATTGATCCCATGAATCTTGGTCATCGTGTCCTACGTTAGGCTACCTACGTGGCGGACATTTGTTACAACTCATAATTTAAACATATATAAACTTTGCTTCGACCAGTATAGGTACGATATAGGTATCTTCTTACTTGTTGCTGTACGCTCAAGAAAAATTCCTAATTAAATCTACAAACGAGTGAATAGTAAATGTTTACAGTATAAATTTGAGCACAGGATTTTTCGCATGAAATATTAGCGGAACATTGCGCTATCTCCGCTGAACAACCGTAAAAATTTCTACTTGCTGCCTCAAAGTTGCGCAAAAAATTTTAATGTGCGTAAACACGCGCAGAAGAAGTAGCAAAATAGCGTATCGCAATTCCGCTAGGTGTGTTGAACGTAACTATTAAGTTTGGGACATTCCTCACCTTCAAACAATTCGAACGAGTTCAATGAAAATTTTTCACACGAATATTTCGACCAATTTTTAGATCGCAGTCTGCAGGAATTTGAGTCAAATCGGTCGAGGGGTTTGAGAAGGAGAAGGAAAATTGTGTTTCTAAAGAAGTATTAATATCCCGGCAACTGTTCGTGCGATTTGAATGAACTTCGTTAGGCTGGATACTTCTCGAAGCTTTTCCGCAAAATATAACGCAAACTAGATACCAAAAATGCAATTTGAAAGTCCATTATAGAACACGCTGTTTCCTCTGCTTTCATCCGGTCACCTCGGCCATGCATGTAATGATTTTTTCATCGAATCGATCGAGCCTCGTTATACAAGCTGAATATCCTCAATGCTAACAAATACTATTGACAGTTAATTTCCTATACACTCGTGCCGTGTTAATTTTTGCAAATCTTGTTAGTATATTCGGTACGAAAATTATTAACGATTATGTAAAGACGAAGAAGACGAGGAGAAAAATGAAAAGGAAAGAAAAAAAAAATTACACTCCATGTTCTATGTACGGCTAATTTCTCAAACACGGTATCTAATTAACCCGAGGAGTTCTGCGCTTGAGCTGTTAGCCCAACCCTGATATTACATACATTTGACCTGCGGGACAGGTATGGGTTATCGTTTCGCCCGAGGCCAACTAAACAAGGGTAGGTATCTAGTCGTTGATAAAACAACAGGGGATAGAGTGATATATAATTCCATGACAACGGCGTAGTATGTACAAAGTCCACGTTGAAACTCGTGTAAAGACAGAAAAAAAAAAAAAAATTCAAATTTTCTTTCGAAAAAAAAAACAAAAAAAAACAGGAATATGTTCAAAATTTTAGTTTTTATACACTGCTGTTTAAGTGGAGTATGTGTTTCACAGCCGAAGAACACTTTTCTATAATTTACTTGTCTATTTTTACCTAAGCGATCCACCCGGTTCTTGTATTGATCTTAAGGCAGTTGGTATTTCCAGTCAGCTAATCGAACTTCAATGTTAATCTATAACTTACGAGCTACTAAGCCGCGTGAGTTTCCCGCCTATTACGACCTTGCCGAGGATCGGCTTATTTCGCTATATAAATTTTTTTAAAGATGAAATGAAAATTTCGAAAATTGTACGATGATTTAATTAACTTCTTTCAACGCGAATTTTCACGCGTAGGTATAACGTGAAATGAATCCAGAAATGAATATGAATATAATACAAACGGCAATATTATAGTGTTGAAGTTAATTAGCGTAATAAGCGTGATATATTTCCGAGGATCGCGAGCTTGGCGTATATGACGCACCCATATACTCAAATATAATTAATCATATTTTCACCTGGGGATTCTTACCTATAAACTAGTACATGTTGCAGTTATCAGATAAAAAATCAAACCGCACATAGTTATAGTTACACATTGATATTGCTCGTTAGTTCACGGTATCTAATCTGGCTAATTTATTGTCGAGCATATTATTTCACACCCACGTCCATATGCAGGTGACGCAATTGTCAAATTATCTTGTTGAAAAAAAAAGAAAGAAAAATGCTTGGCTTTAAAAATCGTGAAGATAAAAAAAAAAAAGAAAAAATCTGCTCCGCATGCATACATACTGTCTATTATACGTGTGTTATTCTTCCACAGAATGTAATAAGATAATATATAGATAGGTATGTACATACATACATATACGTTTATATTTGAAAAATAATACCAAAAATAAGATAAGTCGACGCGATTGCAAGTTTGAATGATACACAGAGTATCCATCCGTCCCATTGTGAACAACTGAAATATCATTCTTGCCCGTCGACGTCACCATCAACGGCGTCGATACCGTTGCCTGTAGGGGCGAGAGAGTTGGGCGGTTGAGCCGTACGGAGGTGGCAGTATCCATTTGGCCCGAGAGCTTGGTGGTCGTCAAATATGACCCTGCTTAAGTACGCCGTTATCGGTGTCACTTTGATACTTGGATTATCTTACCTGTTCAATCGCGGAGGTAATCAAAAGGCTCCGAAACTTGGTGACACGTGGTGGGGTCCTGGAACGAAAGAGAAAATAGTTGATACGGTAGAACCGTTCAAGGTCAACTTTTCGCAAGGGGTGAGTACGGTACGGCTGGTATTAGACCGGGCCTCCCTTGTACGCAGTACCTACGATTCTCTGACAGTTTTCGTACCGTGTGTACGATGTACGTTACTTCTATACGCGACTGTACGTCGCTACGTCGTTCGGTTCGATCGTCCTTCGGGTTAAATGTTTTGTATCTCCTATTCGTGAATTTTTCTAGATTCATTTACGATTTTCAGCCAATTCAATATCAAATGAAACGGGATTATGCTAAAAATTTGTAGTTTTCCATTGCGGAGGGGCCTGATTATTTCGAAAATCCGCTTATCTACGGAAACGGTGATTAATCGCACGATTTATGCGGTGGTATCTGAATCCGTAAAGATTTCTTGTAAAATGTCGAAAAAGTAAAATAACCAGGCCCTTTCCCCCCGAAATTTCATTCCGATTGATTCAGTCGTTTCGGAGAATTGACCATTTCCGTTTTCGCTTCACCTTAAACGTGTTTGCAGTCTGATAACACGATCTTAAATGTTCTAATTTAAGACGTTATATTTGCTTTCCATATCATCGCTCCTCAACCGCGTTGAATAAATGATATTTCAACTGAGACATCTTATAGCTGTTTCATACTATTCAAATTTCAAACACGTTTCATTTTGGAACGCGTTCAAATTCGTGGTTGAAATATAAATGTAGAGGAAGAATATAGGAAGAAAAACGGCTGAAGAAGCTGTTTACATGTATAGCTGCAATCTTGGATTTCTCATTATAAAAACAAAAAAAGAAAAAATGACAAAAGTCGTAGTAGTCGAAGAAAAAAAAAAAAGAAATGTACTGAAGATCTTGGCGATTTTTAATCTACAGCATTTCAAGTCGTAATTTATACGAGTAACATTTTTACGCAGGACATCGACGATCTTAAAGAACGCTTAAGAAATACGAGATCGTCAAAACCTGCGCTCGAAGGTACAGGATGGACTTACGGAGTAGACGGTGCGTTTATGCCAGAAATCGTTGATCACTGGCTCAACAAGTACAACTTTAAAGAGCGCGAAGCTTATCTAAATCAATATCCTCAGTTCATAACAAACATTCAAGGTAATGAACGAGAACGATCTTCGAACCCGATTATCTAATCGAATATATCTATATTTATCGATAAGTTGATAATACCCGGAAAAATCGATCGTTGGAATTTCACTATAATTAGTATAGTGATCTGATTTTTTAAGATTTTTGTCACTCGTATTACTATAACGACGTTTTTATAATACCTATATACCGAATTCATTTTCTTTTACAATCGCAAATGTACATCGATGAGTCTGATCCTGTTATACTCTATATAACGTACAACTTCTCCAGGTCTGAACATCCACTTTCTACATGTGAAGCCAAAGAATACTGCCGGTAAACGAGTATTACCTCTCCTAATGCAGCATGGATGGCCCGGTTCGGTTGTAGAATTCTACAAAATAATACCACTGCTGACAACACCCCGTGACGAATACGATTTCGTATTTGAAGTGATCGTTCCATCGCTTCCCGGCTATGGATTTTCTTCTGGTACCACTAAGCCCGGCCTTGGATCAGCCCAGATTGCAGTTATTTTAAAAAATCTCATGCTGAGGCTCGGGTTCAATAGATTCTACACTCAAGGCGGTGATTGGGGTGCCATAATCACCGCAAATTTGGCCTCATTATTCCCCGAACAGTAATTATAACAGATAATTTATGATTGTGATTGAAAGAAAATAATTTCAAGAAGAAGAGGACGAAAAGTAATGGTTCGCAGTTGATCAATGTCCGCGCTTATACGTCTCACAATACGTTTTTCATTCGTTGATTATTTAAATATGTACGGATTATTTACGTGAACCCTCAATTTTGAACTTTACACTTTGTTATCCAGCATGGGAAAGAAAACAAAAATTCCACCTAACATGTTGTACATACATATAAACGCTATATACGTCCAGATGTTTATTTACGCGGACGATTAATGCGTGAAAGTCATTATACATACCTAAAACACACACACACGCACGTATTTGATGATATATTTTATATTTAAACAGCTACAATTTATAAGAAATGACTTTACATTTCAAACAGTAGAATTACCCGCGATATACAATTATTGTATCGTTTTACCACCGGATGAGATATACTTTAAATTTCACACCCCGCAAATGCATACGTACCACGATGATTCGTACGTTTTTATCCAACAAATAACTGATATTACATCTTACAGCGTCCTCGGCATGCACTCGAACATGTGCGTTGTCATGCAGCCACAGACCTTCCTTACGACTTATATATACAGCTTTTGGCCATCGATGTTGATACCTGACGAGGACTATCATCTTATGTATCCATTGAGCAGTCATTGGTCAAGAAAAATTGAGGAAACTGGGTATCTCCATATCCATGCTACTAAACCCGACACTCTAGGTACGATACCTGCATTTGTTTCGCAATCTTTTGGATAATATGGCTAAAAATATTTCTTGAAAAAAGCTTCTTGCATCCTTTTTTTTTTTTCAACGCGTATCGCAAATTTTCTCACAACGTTCATAATTATCCGCGTTCAGGCGTTGCTCTGGCCGACTCACCAGCCGGTTTAGCGGCTTGGATACTTGAGAAATTTTCAACCGGTACTAACCCTGAGTTAAGATTCAAAAATAATGGTGGACTACTCGATAAATATCCGGCTGACGAACTCATTGACAACGTAATGCTTTATTGGATTCCGAACTCAATGACCACAGCGATCCGTATATACGCTGAACACTTCAGCGCGGCACACAGAGCGCTTGGAATGGATTAGTGAGTATATTAATTGACCAAAAACTTCTTTTTTTTTTTTCTTTTTTTTTTCATTCCACCGTGAGATTAATCGTCTGTGTGTTCATTGCGCAGTGTACCAATCGACGTACCTTCAGCCTGCGCACAATTTCCTCACGAAATTTCTTACCAACCCCCGTCATTGCTAAGCGCACGTTACAAGAAATTAGTAAGAGCTCGTAAGATGCCACGCGGTGGTCACTTCGCTGCTTTTGAAGAACCGAAACTATTAGCCGACGAGGTATGGACGTCGATCGGTATCATGGAATCTGACAGAAAACAGAGCCAGGATAAGGCTAAGAAATCTTAAATAATAATCGACGAAATATGATTCATTATATTTAATTATCATTTTATTACTGAATAAATCTTGTTGGGAGTGTTTTGTTAGCAAATTTTCGTTTTTTCAAATTTTTTGTTCGACCGTTAATTTATTGCATCAAATTTTCTTAGGTCTATAATTTCAAATGAAATTTATTTGGTAGGTATTTGTGTTCAACTTGCCTCTAACGAGTAATACAATCAGAGCGATTACGCCTACGGTATTAACAAAATTGACGCAATGCTCTGAAAATAAATTGTCACTCAGATCCGACGAACGATACGAAAATATTCAGCTTTTAAGACATACGTAGTATTTAAACCATTCGAAAAGGAAGAAGAAAAAATAATAATAATAATCATTCGAAATATATATATATACGCTGTTTCGTTTTTCATCTGTAATTTCAACACTGCAGCGTGCCTGTGTTCATATAATATAAACGATACGATTTTTTAACTATTATTATACCTATAAGCTATTACATCATGTATGCAGTTTGGATTGTGCAGGGTGATGATATACGCTGTTTATAAATCATCGAAGAAAAGAAAAAAAAAATTACAAAAATTCACATTCAGATACATAAATATATATATATATATATGTATACATTTTTCACAAGATAAATATCACAGTGTTTGTTTTTTCTTGAAAATTTTTGACGGAAAACTTCGTCAATTTATGTATCATACCCTCATCTATATCCCTGGAGTAAAGAAACGTGGAGATTTCTGATGGTTTTTAATGGCAGACCATTGCAGTTTATCTTTTTCCAATCAAATGTACGATAAGACTCTGCGAATTCGGGTCTGGAATTTAATAATATTCGGTAAGGTTCGGCTACAAGGTTCTTGCCATTATGAAACCATTAAAACTCTTCACAGTTTTAGTTTTTAAATTGTTGATAGTGAGTTTCGAGTGAGTCGGTCTCGAAAACGTGGTGGTCATTATGGCCGGTCAATCATCGATCTATTTTTCTTTTTTTTTTTTTTTTTACCGAAATCTCATTCCAGATAAATGATCTATATTTATTTAAAAAAATGGCCACGAAGAAGATAATCGATATAGCCAATCAATATTTTTCGAGTAATCAATTCCACGGAAATTTTTGAAAAAATAAATGAAAGGTCAAGTTTCGTTCAATTATATGAGACTGGAGATATCACACCGTACGCCGATTTTCAGCAGCGATGATCATTGCTCGAGATGAATATCGACAGGTCAACCTTACGCCCCCGCTTTGTATACATTAGGGTGGTCCTTATTTTGGATATTTTCGATTTTTTTTCCACGATCCCCCTAAATCGGTTCTAAATAAATAAAAAAAAATTCCTGCCAAATCGGAGCTCGATATTTCAATTTTAACCCGGCCCCCCCGGCAATCAAAGTTTTAAACGGGAAAATACGTGTATTTTAGACTGTCAATTGTTTGAACATTTTTCCAACCTAGTACAAATTGATATAAAAATTCGAGATTTGGCACAAATATTCCCCACAGTATAAGGTATAGTTGTAGTAGTATATCAATTTTTTTTTTTCAATTTATTTATTTTTTTATGAATATCAAATTGATATTTATATAGATCATAACTCCAGAAATTACGGATGTAAAAATTTGATATACTACTTCAATTATACCTTATACTATGAGGAATACTTGTGCCTTATCTCGAATTTTTATATTAATTTTCACTAGGTTGGAAAAATGTTCAAACAATTGACAGTCTAAAATACACGTATTTTCCCGTTTAAAACTTTGATTGCCGGGGGGGCCGGGTTAAAATTGAAATATCGAGCTCCGATTTGGCAGGAATTTTTTTTTATTTATTTAGAACCGATTTAGGGGGATCGTGGAAAAAAAATCGAAAATATCCAAAATAAGGACCACCCTAGTATACATCATTACCGTTCTATAAATACACGTACGAATCTAATATATGCGCAGAGCATGCAATCTCCTTTGAAACACGGCAGGGCAACGTTTAAAAAATTACGTAAGACGTCTATTTTCCAAGATTTTCTAAAACCACCTCCCCATGTATTTATACCTACATCACGTAAGGTCGTTTTTTCCCGTGAAATAATTATTCATTACATATGTCGATTAACAACCATAGCGGGGTTTTAGTTTTGTGACAATCACGCTCCAGTTATCGCAATTTAAGAATCGAAATCCTTCTTTATAAGGTCAATATTTTATCATCAAATATTTTTTTTTTTATAGATGAATTTTTCAACTATTTCTGATCGCGATTATATTCGATACTGATTATTCTCGCGTTACAAAAAAAAAAAAAAAGAATGAGAAACTCCTCTTGGAAATATTTAATTTTGCGATATCTTCTCATGGCCCCATGATGAAAAATTTCCAAGACACCCGATAGTCGTCTTTTTCAAAATAGGGGAAAAATGTGTATTGAATATATCGATCTTTTAGTCTAAATTTATTATAAATCCCGTAAATCATTATGAAGTATACCTATAACTCCGAAGCAGAGTATAAACTGCGGTTGCTACTGAAAGTAGGCAACCAGATATTCTCAAGGATTGAAATTCTTCTCATATCGTTGACCTGACCTTCGACCTGAAAACTCGTATGTGTTATTTTTAGTACTGGCTTTATTCCGAGCTTTATTCACACCTAAATTAAAAGATTTGGTCATCACTTTGTAGGGGGTACCTAATTCGAATAAAACTTGAATAAAGATCGTCGATGTATTAAGTCAAAACGTTCGATAAATCGAATCTTTGTGCTTTCAAAAATTTATCTAATTCTACCTATACGATATAGGTATGATTTGATACCGGTCAGAATCGAATACACAAACTGTACATTGAACCCTCCTATCGTATCGCTTCTCAAACATTTACAGATTGTAACCGTGGTCCGATTTATCTCTACTCGTTAGATAACAGATAGTTGACGTAAAATTGCCAGACACATATCGAACAGAATCTACATTTAATAAACAGCAATTACGTGATCCCTCGGGGCAGACAGTGACCAAAATTACACCTTTCAAATGTGAACAGTTGAAAAATTTTCAGCAAGTCAGATCTAAGCGTTATTGTCAAGGCTGCAGTTCAAACTCGTATATAAATCAAAGCACTGCATTCATAATGACTCTGCGAATACGTTCGTGCTTGGGTAATCCTGAAGGCACTGTAGTCACGCAGTAGTTACACAAGCACTTGGATATAATTGTAGTCAGATCTAACTGGACGAATAGGAAAATTATTCTCTGCATACGGAGTTGCAATGAAGTCTCAAAGTACTTGAAAGACTATTTTTTCTTTACTTTTCCCTTTTCTTCTTTTCAGCCTAACAACACCTCGAGTTTGAATTCCAAACTTGAAATCGAACGTGATAGAACTCGGAGCTGGTAACGAATAGGGAAATTTTATCTTGAACGACTACGTTTCGCATGTCATCGTGACTAGGGGCTATCATATGTAATATTTTGGACGGTAATGATCATGCTGCAGGCACCAAGCAGGATTCAAGAATATTTTCAAAGTATAGAAACAAGATGTGTTGCTTCTAATTGTCCATTGCAGAGGTGGGGGAAATTTCATATCAATTGGCGGATATTAGTATGTATATATCGATCCGCGTCGCTGCGCACGCGTTAGTCGACCAGAATCCGGCGTACGTAGAACAGGCGTGCAATTGCCATCCGCCTATTCGAATTACATATACCATATACTTACAGCGCGCACGCGTTTCACCTTGCACAAGTATCCTGCCGGGAACCTTGATCTAAGCGATAAATATGTGGAAACTATTGTTTGTGTCGGTGCTCCTGATCTACGGAGTCACTAAGTTCTTCTGGTGAGTAAACGACTACGGCTTTATACCTTATTATATATTTTGTGAAGATCTTAACGGTCGTAAGTGATCACATGGGGATTATAAAGTCGAAGAAACTGAGATCAACAAGTTTGCTAATACTACGGACTTTGTACAGCAATTTTTTTTTTCTTTTCTTTCCACTCGCGATCCCTGAACGCGTCAGCATATTTACATAATTGTGAGAATAAATGAAAAGTCATCATCAGAGTCTCTACTCTTCATGAAATTTGTCCGGATTCTGTTATCAAATTTTTGATCACGAGATAAGATAAGCAAAAAAAAATTGATCGAAAGAAGAATTAGCCGGCTTGATGCCGCATCTCTTCTCAAATATGTCTGTAAGCGTGTCGTTGGCGGTGACCTTCGGGTCTGATTTGATTGGATGATTGGTCTGAATGGTAAGGTAGTATAAGAAAACGAGTTTATTTCTTCTAATGGCTAGAATTGGCTATTTCAGCTGCACGGAAGAACCTAAACCACCGACACTGCCAAGCGATCAGAACTGGGGACCGGGAGAGCCTCGGAAAATCGACGAAAGCATCCGTCCATTTAAAATCGACATTAAAAAAGAGGTCGGTGCATGAACCGTTGACATCTCCCTCTTCCTCTGTATCACACTGATAACAAGTTCATTAGTCTTGAGTCATATTATCATGAACCTATAATCAATTACAATAGTTATTAACTCGTGGAACATTTTATAACATTTATAATTGGAATAAACCGCACATGCCGCAGGTTATAGACGACCTGAAGGCACGTCTGGAAAGAACACGACCCCTGAGAGAACCGCTGGAAGGTGTTGGATGGACTTACGGCATAGACAGCGAGTATCTTCAAACTGTTCTTGAGTATTGGAGAACGAAGTACGACTGGACCAAACGACAAAGCCTCCTCAATCGCTATCCTCAGTTCAAGACCAATATTCAAGGTGAAACACAGTCGCAATCAGAAGCGCAAACCGTCCGCTTCATCGCGTTGTACTGATCGTGATACTTGCCACAGGTTTGGACATCCATTTCTACCACGTGAAGCCAACAGTCCCGAAGGATGGATCTGTGCGAGTTCTTCCCCTGCTACTGGTCCATGGCTGGCCCGGGTCCGTCGTCGAGTTCCAGAAGATCATCCCCTTGCTTACGACGCCGCGCGCCGATCGAGACTTCGTCTTCGAGCTGATCGTGCCGTCCCTACCGGGGTACGGCTTCTCCGATGCCGCGGTTCGTCCTGGGTTAGGGAACGCTCAGGTGTGATAAAGATTCGGAATTACTCTATGGTCCACACTTCGGTGCACAATCATTATTCTTTATACTCCACAAGTAGATGACGGTAGTAATGAAGAACCTGATGGATAGACTAGGATTCAAGAAATTCTACACACAAGGTGGAGATTGGGGAAGCATGATCACAGCGAATATGGGAGTTCTCTACCCTACGAGGTACAGCTAAACGTTTATCAAGTCATTTTTAAATTGAAGATATCTTCCTTTATAGGGATTAAAATTTGCGAACTGATATTGAGATCATCGGTGAAACTAACAGCAATATTCGAATCATTCTAGCGTATTGGGAATTCATTTGAACATGTGTTTCCAAAACTCGCCCTCGGCCAATTTCTGGACCCTTATCGGCAGCTATATTCCATCATTAGTCGTCAGCGACGAGCACTGGTCCAGAATGTACCCCCTTAGTCATCACTGGTCACGTCTTATCGAGGAAATGGGTTATCTGCATTTGCAGGCCACAAAACCTGACACTGTCGGTAAGAATGATGAGATTTTTAAATATCCTGTTATGTCAAGAATTGATGAATTACGAATCCAAGTTCGTTTCAATTTACATTCACATAATACGATCATTTACAGGCACCGGTCTCGCCGACTCTCCAGCCGGGTTGGCTGCCTACATTCTGGAGAAATTCAGCACCTGGACAAATCCTGAGTATAGATTCAAGAAGGACGGTAATTTGCTGGAAAAATTTACCCTCGACGAGCTTTTGGATAACATCATGTTGTACTGGGTGACCAACTCGATTACAACCAGCTGCCGGTTATACGCTGAAAGTTTCAGCTCTGCGCATCGAAACCTCAAAATAGATCTGTGAGTGAAAAAACGAATGATTTCATTCGTTAGATTGATCTGAGTTTTTCATGATCGTGTTACAACTTCTGCGATAACGTCTCAAACTCAGGGAATAACTATTGATAATTTGCTAATTTCAGAATTCCTATCGACACACCGACAGCATGTGCCGTATTTCCGCATGAAATTGCGTACCAATCGGAGTCTCTCCTACGATCCCGATATAGGAATATGGTTCAAATGAATCACTTGCCTCGAGGTGGCCACTTCGCAGCTTTCGAGGAGCCTAAACTACTAGCCGACGACTTCTGGTCTTTCGTGGGCTTGGTCGAGGCGAAAAAAGAAGCCGAAAAATCTGCCAAAAAAAAGGAGCTGTAAAATAGATTCTATAGAAGTTATTATATATTTTCATACCTATCATATGCACAAAATTTTATAAACATTTTCTATTCGCATAAGAAGTTACCAAATAAATTCGTTACGATTTTCAATCGCCTTTATTCTGCACCTACATCTCCTCATGATTATCTTAAGTTATCGAATAGGTATACATTTGGAGATATACGAAAGAGAGCTTATGCTTATTATAAACTACGTAGGTATCGTCCTTCGTTCCAAAAATCGTTTTTTTTTTCCAAAAATAAGTATAGTTGTAATCGTTGTCATTGCAATTAGCAATTCAAAAAACACATTCCGATCGGGAAAAATCGTGCATCCACTTCAAATGTCCTATACAGCGGATGCCACTGCGCCGTGATCTCCGAATGTCATCAACAAGTGTTAAGGTATCTTAGAGTGCTCTTCTCTGAATCATAATTTGTTATTACAATGTGGCTTCGAAGAGTTTGCTGTGTGGAGGGGCCATTCGCGTGCTTCGAATTGGAGTACCGAGAGCCCTCCCCCTCCCCAACTCTTTCTTCAAGGTCGTTTTCGGAGAGAAGGGGTCAACGCTAACAGCCAGAGCGCAGTCGTCGTAAGAATTTGAAAAGGCCAGCTATCGTCCATCCATATAACGATGGTTGCTCGTCTAATCGACTGGCGTTGCTAAAGATCTCTTGCCTTTATCCTTCTGTTTTCGCCGTAACCCAATCGCATATCAATGCTTCACTTTCGATAAATATCAAGAACCTGGACTCATCCGCAAAAATGTTGAAACTAGTGATAGTGTCGCTACTTTTAACCTATGGAGTTGTCAAATACTTTAGGTGAGTTAAAAATGTTTTGACAATTGATGGGAAGTTGAACCGTCAAGCAATGTGATTATAGTACTCTATTCTTCTAATGATGTTTGTTCATTGTTTTAGCCCCACTGAAGCACCTACGCCACCGACGTTGCCAAGCGATCAGTATTGGGGACCAGGAAAACCTCACAAAGTCGACCAAAGCATCCGTTCGTTTGAAATTAACGTAACAAAAGAGGTCGGTGTTATCAATCAAGGTCACTTCTCCCTCCTCCATCTACACTTCTTATCTACTGTTCAACATGCTGATAAATAAATCACTTTGGTCAGATTATTTCAAAGCTTTACAAATCAAGTTTTATAAACTAGCACTAATGAGCTAGTGCAATATTTGAGAAACTTTGTGATTTGGTTTAATTGCACCTCCTCAAGGTCATAGACGACCTGAAGGCACGTCTGGATCGAACACGATCCTTGAGAAAACCATTGGAAGGTGTAGGATGGACTTACGGCGTAGACAGCGAGTATCTTCAAACTGTTCTTGAGTATTGGAGAACGAAGTACGACTGGACCAAACGACAAAGCCTTCTCAATCGCTATCCTCAGTTCAAGACCAATATTCAAGGTGAAACACGGTCGCAATCAGAAGCGCAAACCGTTCGCTTCATCGCGTTGTACTGATCGCAATACTTGCCACAGGTTTGGACATCCATTTCTACCACGTGAAACCAACAGTCCCGAAGGATGGATCTGTGCGAGTTCTTCCCCTGCTACTGGTCCATGGCTGGCCCGGGTCCGTCGTCGAGTTCCAGAAGATCATCCCCTTGCTTACGACGCCGCGCACCGATCGGGACTTCGTCTTTGAGCTGATCGTGCCGTCCCTTCCGGGGTACGGCTTCTCCGATGCCGCGGTTCGTCCTGGGTTAGGTAACGCTCAGGTGTGATAAAGATTTGGAATTACTCTATGGTCCACATTTCGGTGCACAATCATTAATCTTTATACTCCACAAACAGGTGACGGTAGTAATGAAGAATCTGATGGATAGACTCGGATTCAAGAAATTCTACACACAAGGTGGAGATTGGGGAAGCATCATCACAGCAAATATGGGAGTTCTCTACCCCACGAGGTATAGCTAAACGTTTATTGAAGCATATTCAAATTGAAGACACCTTTCTTTGGGAATATAATTCGTAGACTGATATTGAAATCATCGTAAACTAATATAGCAATATTCAAATGGTTTCAGCGTATTGGGAAGTCACTTGAACATGTGTATGGACAACTCGCCTTCGACCAATTTCTGGACCCTTATCGGCAGCTACATTCCATCATTAGTCGTCAGCGACGAGCAGTGGTCCAGAATTTACCCCCTAAGCCATCACTGGTCACGTCTTATCGAGGAAATGGGATACATGCATTTGCAGGCCACTAAGCCCGACACTATCGGTGAGAACGCCGAGCTTTTGCAATATCTTGCGATATAAAAAATTGACAAATCGCGAAATCAACACCGTTTTAATGTAGATTCACACTGATCCGTTCATCATTTGCAGGCGTAGCTCTCACCGACTCACCAGCCGGTTTGGCTGCCTATATTTTGGAAAAATTCAGTACCTGGACAAATCCCGAGTATAGATTCAGCCAGGACGGTAATTTGCTGGAGAAATTTACGATCGACGAACTTTTGGATAACGTTATGTTGTACTGGATAACGAACTCGATTACAACCAGCATGCGTTTGTACGCAGAGTCCCTCAGCTCCGAGAATCGAAACCTCAAGTTAGATTTGTGAGTGAAGAAACGAAATATTTTGACAAGTCTTAAAATTTTATGATTGGGTAAAAGCTTATGCGACACCGAGTGAAGCACAATGAATAATTGTTGACATTATACTGATTTCAGAATTCCTCTTCACACACCTGCAGCTTGCGCCGCATTTCCGCACGAAATAAGTTACCAGCCTGAGTCCCTTTTGCGACACAGATTCGCGAATTTGATTCAAATGAATCATCTGCCTCGAGGTGGCCACTTTGCCGCCTTCGAGGAGCCTCAACTACTAGCTGACGACTTCTGGTCCTTCGTCGGCTTGGTCGAGGCGAAAAAAGAAACCGAGAAAACTGCCAATACCAAAGAGTTGTAGAATATGTTTCACGTATATAATATGCTTGTTCCTTTATGCTTTACGTATCTATACACTAATGTTCAATGAAATTTCTGTTTGTATAAAATATCACTAATCAATTCATTCAGTATTTTAATCACCTCATTCGCCTATGTATTCGATTCCATTCAACTGCTTAGACCCTGAGACAAGTCGAAGTGTTGGAATTTCTGTAGAAATAATTTAATATGATACAAAAAATTACTCAAAGCCTCCGAATGATCGAAAAAGACTTAAACGTGCGATCTATGAGTAAAAGAACCGTAACTTGAAATGATTTTCGGATTGTTTTTCCTCGGAATGAAATGCACTCCGTGCCCGTGGAAAAGTATATATCCAAGGCAAGTAAATTGGGTGTAATATTTTCTCAGCTAAGCAAACAGACGTTGGCCTCAAGGCCGAGAGCCAGACACCCTTAATCCCCGATTCCCCTGATTCCATGGCGACGCACGACTCCCTTGGTGGGTAGCTCAGAGCACTCCCCATAAATAAGACTCCCTCGTTCCTTTATTATACCCAGCTAACGTACACAGCGCCAACCGTAGATTCGAAAAATACTGGAGTGTTGCAACCCTCCGCCAAGTATTCCCAAACTTACAGGACGCGAGCGAGGGCCTCAATCCTGCAGACTGATCTAGGGGACCTAGTCGCCAGTCACGTCGAAACGCTTATCAATCACAATACGAAATCACATCAATCATTTTTTTTTTACGTAATTCTAGGAAAGGTAGAAAACGAGAAATCCTGAAGAAATCGACAACGAGACTTCGTATGAACTAGAAAATAATTATTCGTTGATATTTATTCATACCTATACAATGTTTATAACAAGCATTACAATTAGGTATATACCAAAGCATTTTGTATACCCTAGAAAAGTGAACTATTGTGAGAAAGAGTCACCCCTATTCGAATTTTCTATAGCTGCATGTATAGGGACGGATCTTGACGTTTGGGGGTACGCTTTACTCTGAAATACAAACGGAGAAAATCTATTCTAGGATCTACTCGTAAGCAGAGAATATTTCTGGGTCCCAATAAAACCGTCATTATATATCGCGGGGTTAAAAGGCATCGTGAGACTGCACGTGGAGCACTAAACTCGTGTCTCACGGCTCCGCATACCGAGTCAGAGAACAAAGCCTTAACCTTATACCTACGAGGACTCGTAGTTGCCGGATTAGTATGTAGTAGGTAAGCCGTAAGCGTGTATAGGCAATACTATGAGTACATTTATACATAATGTATATGTCCTCAGTAATCTTAGTGCGGTACTGCAATTTCTTGTTTCATTTATTCGATTGAGTAAAGAAGTTTCGATATCATTTCTGACGCGAAATATAGTGATATTCGTGTATAATACGAGAAAGTGAATAACGAATAATTCAGATCGTGAAAGAACGAATTTCGAAAGCGTGAATAAGATTCGTAATTGTTTTTTTATTATATCGAAATATACGCGCAGCGATTAAAACGATCGAAGTTGATCTGTGGCTGTAATCCGTACGTTGACAAACCGAGTGAAAACTATACATGTACCGCGTTCTGGTGCCGCGCGCTTTGTTGTATCTTTCACGATTGGCCCGCAACGGCGCAGTCGACACTGAGTCGATCCAAGAACCAGAAAACAGTCGAGTCTACGCAGAACTCGTATACCGGCCTACCACATCGTCGAGGCCGTACGTTTCTCCGTCTTTCACAGTGATGCCTCGTGGTATTTGACGTAAGTGTACAACGTGACAGCGTCGTTCGATTATCAACATCAAACAGAGACGGAGATGGAAGTGTTTGAATAACCAAAAAATAAAAAGAAAAAAAAAAACATAAAAATAAAGAAGACAAAAATAACGAACAAGTGTTTCGCTTTATTAATCACCGGATTTCGTTATCGTCAACATCGAATATCAGACGGTTTGATACATTCTTAACGAGAAAATTCGTTATCTTAAATCGTCTTGTCGTATTATCCGCGCACGTGTTATCGTATAAACAGTTAATACGTTCGTATAAACATAGATAATATGTTTATAGTCAAAAACCGTCGTAGCTGATAGAATTATTGTATTATAATATATTTGATCACGGCTGGAAAATATGTCGTATACGATTGATTATACGTGGCAATAGACAACATTGTGATAATAGGAAAATGTAAGAAGATTTTTTTTTATCGACTAACCAACTACTTACGATCGCTATGAAGGATACAACAATAACTACCTACGCCGATGTTTATTACTGGAACAACATCGACGAAATACCAAGTACTTCGAAGAGGTGAGCAAAAATATTTAATTATAAACATAAAAACTTGAAACATTAATATTATAACGTTTTCGAGCTTCTACTTATTTCCGTATTATACATCGATGATTCGAATTTATTTTTTGACATTGAATATCTCTCATTGGCTCGTCCTCGAACAATCCCATTGATCGTAATTTTATTTTTACTTAGCGACCGGGAAGCTATAACAACAATTTAAAAATACTGCCATCGTAATTGTAAGCCAGTCTTTTGTAAAGACAGAACTCTTGACGTCATTCTAAAACAACAATTTAGAGTTATTGTAAATCGAACTCCAAAGTCTCGGTGTGTATTTTCCGGTCCGATTATCGACATCAGGAACTGTTTATACAAAAAAAAAAACACGTACACACAATATGATTACGGTTATCTCGACAAGTGGGAGACCGTTACTAATTAAATATACGGAAAAGGGAAAAGCTGTTATTTTTAAACGTTTTTATCTGCTGCTTAAATTTTAAACCTCGAATATCGGATTATTGAAGCATTTGATTATTGAAAATTATACAACAAAAGTGATTGCAGCATCAGGCGAACATCCGACCGCAAAATGCACCCAGAACACGTTCACATGCGGTGGACCTATTTAATATACGCGTTTCCATAACAATTTGTGTTCATTGAGCTAAGTAAGAAAGAGCAGCTGGTATCGATTGTTGCATTATTTTTATCGGAATCAAATATACTACCTCTCGTGTGATTAATTCTGCAAGTAAAATCTTCATTCAACCTCGTCAACCTTTGTCTACGCCCTGGAGAACACAATAATGATAAAATAAAAAATAAAAAATACGAGTGTGTAATGATGCTCATCAGTTTGATGAAAGTATGAATCGAGTTGAAAATTGCAGGTGAACTTTTGAAACGATCACTTTCACTTACTCGGGACTATCATCGACCGCGATTCTGACTTTATGGAATACTATTTCCAAACAAATTACCATTCTAGATAGATGGTATTATTTTAAAAAATCCTTAGTATTGGCTGCGTTTATAGATATGAATTATAATCTCATCGTGTCGAGTTTCTATCCTTGAAATTATCTATTCGTAATTCTCTGATCCAAAAATGATTGACAAATATATTTTGAATTCAGTAATCCTATGATTTCTCAAGGCGTATTCCCAAGTTCTATCTTCCAATCGACATGCTTGCACAGACTCGTATCCACTTTTCAGTTGCCCGTCACACTCGCAAGGTCTTGTGATTGCAATGGTATTCCCTTATACTGTGAGATGACAATGAGTGAACAGCTGGTGTTTCGCACGACATGTTACTCTATCCAATGTGTATTCTTGGCATCTGTTTCTGAGCAATATTTTTTTTTCTCAAGAAATCATAATTCCTTATCTCTCGTCTTGTAAAGACTGTGCAATCCATGATACAACATACGTACTGAATATATACAGTCAATAAAATCACGCAGATAACTTCCTCGAGAGACGGATATTGCTGTATCAACAATAACTGATCGCCGATTGCTGATATAATTTATCGTCAAGGTTGAAGAAGGAGAATTTATTCTACGTCCAGTACGTTAATATGAGCCAATCCGGTACTAAACATGCATTGAGAGGGTCAAGGCAGCTACAAACGCTATTCGATGGTAATTCATACGTCACACGAAGAACGTATACTACATAATTATCGTTGAAGAAGGACAAAAATTGTTGTGCTATATGGACAATCGCAACGCTATTCCCTTCAGTATTTTGACGACCCCCTATGATCCGCTGTCTGCAACCGAAAGGGGGACTGTGCCTTGTCATACTTGAAGACAGCCAATCGTGTGAGAAAAAATAAACCCTCGTTGAACTCGACGGCCCACCGAGACATACGCTGCTTCCGGTACTTTAGACACACTTATTGTTATCTTCGCTGTCCAGTGAAACAACTGAGTAACTAACTAACTCAATTACTGACCCACGGCGTAGATTCAACTTGATTCAATCTGTACCGTAACGCGGCGGAGTGAACAGTCTATAAATTATGCAGATTTTGGATATTAAAGAAAAGTAATTGGAGCTGCAGTTTTGAAAATTGTCGTAACAAGCGCGTGTCTACGTGACATTCGATATTCATTAATGAGACGAATATATCCTCATACGTAGAGGTAAAATTACGCGGGGCTTTCTACTCCTGAGAAAGTAATGATGCAAATAATTCCTGGATATTCAGTGTGGTCGGTTGAAGTTTCACGTCCAATTCAAGTATACATGTGTGTATGCTTATACTCGTGAAGTTCTCGGTTATGGGAATTCAGGGATAAATGTGCCCACGCACACGCTCAATTTCCTTGTAATTTGACCAGAGTAGGCGTAGGGTTTCCGCGAGCATCTTGAGAACATCCGTTTCCTTTGTCGTAAACTGCTATGGGCTTTCTGACTTCCATTAAAGAATGACGTCACTTGGACGGTCCTTCGAAATTGGAAGAAAAAACAAAAATGAAAAAAAAAATACTATACGTAGGTACGAATTGTTCGTATATATTATAAATTTATAACGTAACCTTATTCTGAACTAAACCACGATAGGAAGGGAATCTTTGAATCTCGCTTCGAATCCTTATGCCCATCCGGTTTTAAAAATGATTTATCGACATCGGCTGGATGATCGGCACAACAGCCGACTAAATCCTTTCATACAACACGTAGCCAAAGGCGTTTTTAGTAACGACATCAAGATTGCATTTAAAGGAGCATGACTGACGGGATTTCTTCAACCTCCTCCCTCAATGTTCGCCTTTGTCTTAAGAGACCGCTGTTGGTAAGAGCAATCGATAGATCTCCGCCGTGCATGTAACCATACGAAGCGGTGAAAAAAATGGAGAACAAATAAAAGAAAATACTAGACAATTTTTTTCGGAAAAACGATACGTATTACTAGATCACGATGCATTTCCTTGCGGTTTACTCGTACGTTATGGATAGGATTGGGTTCAGTTGCAGCGTTACGACACAATCCACCACGCGACACTTAAGTCGATGTGTTATAGTCGGTCTTTAGAATTAGTTACAATAATTATTGAAGGAAACATGACCGAGTTTGCACATCCAATATCTTCGGAACACTCTCCTTGATATAAACTATCGTTATTTATGATTCACCTGCGACGTAACTCAAGTGTAAAATTAACGCGTCGAGAATTCTCTCTGCAAGATCTGCTACAGGACAGATGATACTTTTCCCTCCTCGACAGTTTCATAGACAAATACGTCTGCACGTCTTACCTCGTTCACCTTCTCGGCTCTATTACGTACGTTGCTAGGTTTTAAAACAGGATTTTTATTATCCTGCCATAACCACGTAGCGGGCAAAATTATGCAACGAAAGATCGGACTGTCTGTTGTCACCGGAATTGTCAATGTGAGCACGATAAACTGTTTTTTTTTCCGTTCAAATAATTAAGAAACATCTTCTAAGAAAACGGATGTGGTTCATTTCGCGGCAGAAAATTTTGCAATTAAATATCCTGTAGTTATATATACATACAAAACGCAATTCTGTTGTTCATTTCACTGATACCAGTCGAACCCTCGTCAAGCTTTGCTGCAATGAAATTTCCTAAACTGTTTGGATACCTCTTCCACACTCAATTTGAAATTTTTCTCATGTATATTGAATCGCAAGGCTCGGTTGCCTCAAGAAATTCACTCAAACACTCAATTCCTTCGGAATCCATCAACCGATTCTTCTCAAATTCAAAATCATCATTCAATATATCTGTGCACAAAATTTAGTCGAAATGGTTTAACTGATTTGAAAGTTATTCGACGGGTGACGCCGGACGTTAACGTTGAGACTTTAAGTGTCCCACTTTCTTGGTACACTAAAACTTGATTGGATATACCCAGCTTTCGAGGCACATGTAGAATGTGACTAGCGTAAGCAACATTTACATTATTCAAAGAGCTGGCAGTCGGGAAACCGCTCCTCAGGTTGACCCAATCCTTACGAAAAAGACTGGGAACTTCAACGGTTAATTAGCTGTTGAATTTCGACAGTGTTCAAGTTGAAATAATCGAATGTATAGTAACTACCGGAGAAAAACTAACAAAATCACTATTTCCAGTAGTTAATGATCACAAATAATGAGTTTTCCGTATCTATGGTTAGTTCCGAAGCCACCGGCTATAAGACGTGTCGCGTATGTTTCCCGCGAATAAATTGGCTACGAGGAAAATTTTCGTACGAAATTTTCCGTCGTATCGTGTAGATGGATATTTTTTCCCGCTACACAGACACGTGTAGACTTTTTTTTTCACCATAAAATGACCGTTCCCAGTAAACCACCTAAAATTACCCTGTCCGAATATCTTATTCTACGTATAGAAGGTAAATCTGTTGAGTTAATGAACGGTTACAGATAAGTTGGTAATTGGTTCCCGATCTCGCATGTGTTGGCGTTATAACATGTGTGTAGAATACCCGACATCTCCATGAGGACCCAATCCCACCTTAAGAGGTCCGCAGAGGCTCGCTGGGCTCAATTCTCACTCGGCCGCATTCTCGGACAGACTATAACCCGCTCTTCAACCTTCGTCCCTTGCTCTTCTCTTCGGGGCGATCCAGTCCCCGCAAGAATCACTATATTGCATAGAGAGATATGTGTCTGTCTCGTGAGTGATGCAATCGAACCACCCGTGAGGCGATACTTACGGTGGGATTTTGCCAATGCTGAGATCCGCGGGCTAGCGGCCTTTCATCGTTACCGAAAGTACCATATACTATGTACACTCTATAGTGTTAATTGAGTATTCTACTCGAGCTAGGCCAAAGGCAGTACGTCGCGTGAGCCGTTAACGCACTGATCATCGCGTGTTAGAAAATTTTGTTAGAAATAAGTTCGCGATTATAAATTATCACGTGAGTAAATGGTTTCTACGCAGTAACACGTATAGGGGACTATAATACATATATGGATATGTGTCGAGCTCCGGATCTCTGTTTGGGGTTCGCGGACCTCAAGGTCGGTATTACAGTCTGCAGTTATTGAGGACGTATGTCTTTTTTTTTTCTTCAAGTATCTTATCTCGTGTTCAATTAGATCATGAAAATGAATCGTGAAGAAGGCCCGGTGCTTAGAAGACGCTGAATTTCTTGTTCAAATTTATCTACTTTTTTATAATAAAAAAAAAAAAAAGTCTTATCGCACTGACCTACCTTACCGACGCTAAGCGCTATTACTAGATCGTTTAGAAAGTTCGTTGCTATCTTAAACTCTCTGATTTTCAATTAATCATCGCCCAGGTATATCGCGACGTAGACTGCACGCTATCGAATCTACTTTACCGACACTCGAGAGTCTCGACATACTCGAATGAATAATACACTTTTTTTTTTTTTTTTTTTTTATAAATACAATAATTTTATGCATCTGTATATATTTATGTACAGTATATATATGTATATCTTCGGACTGTTTGATTAGATGGTAAATTAAAAAATGATCGGTCAATAACGTGAGCTGATTCCTCTTTACATACCTGAATACATCCATATATTGTCAAATGGCACCGGCTCTGATTATACCCGTTGAGAATATACTCGTCCACTGTTTGCCTGTAAATTTAACGTATTGAATATTATTATCCTCGAATAAATTATTGATTCCAACGCAAGAAAAAAAAGTGTCATTGCAAATTCACTATAGCTATTACAACATCGAGAGTCTGAATTTTTTCACGATCACGTAATCGCGAGAAATTCACCGTCTCCAGACACAATCGGCCCACGCGCCAAATCCGGGAATATATTAGGCATACAATTTCATATACTGTAATTATTGAATATCCATCATTACATAGGTACATACGGAAAATAATGAGGCGATGATCCGATAATCGGTTGTAATTTCTTGGACCTTACGATTTTTCTACCCGTTGCAATTTTTTTTTTTTTACAAGTTTTATAAAGTGAGGTCTCAGAAAGGTTGAGCCATTGCGCTTTTATCTGTCCCAACGAATCGCCGGTATTGTGACCGTAATTCCAATGAATACACCGTCGTCGACATTACCGTTATCACAAGCGTGGTCATTCGCATTTTAATCCGCTTATAGCCGAACGCCCAACTATCGTCGATTTATTGCCAAATAATTATATCTGACGTACTATAGTACGTTCTTCTACAAATTGACGCAACAAATGGCCCACTATGCCTGTTACAATAAATCCTTAAATCGAAACATTTCATGTCAAAAATCTCCACCACTCAACGAAAGATATTGTTACTCGGAGGATTCAGCCTGCTTCGTTCGCGATCTCTCGTCGACGAAGGTGTGTTGCACAGCGCGCGCGCGCGGGTGTGACTTGGTGAGATTTGAACACGTCTCAAAAGCGAAATGCTTATACATACGTGATCAACTGTTTGACGCTGGTATACAACGATGGTCGTGCTTCATTTCTGAGAATAATTTTTACACCTGAGTGACGTTTGAAATTTTATTTTTAATTTTTTTTTAAACTGATGTAGTAGGTATTCGAATATTTTTCAAATTGTGCTTGACGAATGAAGTAAATTATTTGAAAAACGGAATGAAAAAGAGAGAAAAAAATAGAAAAGAAAAAATGTTATTTCTCATCGGTTAATTCTCCGCGAGGTATAAACTTATTCCCCAGGTATACTCATATATAAATCGGCTACGAAAATTTTGATTACAGTTCGTATAGAGACCGGTTTACTCTTGCCCTTTCAATTCCCCCGATACATTATTTTGTACTGCAACTCTTCTCCGTGAGAAGAATATCGCTGTTTATAAGGTTTGAATAAAGTTGTTTTGTCTTACGCGTCCGTGACTCCAAATTAACCCTTGACGATCTGCAGCTCCGCGCTGTATCTAATCTGAAAGCTTTATATGGCGTCTTGCGTTTCGTGGCATGTATATTATATAGGTTCACTAAAAGCATCGCGTAATCTCAGTAAAAAGTCGACCTTCGCGCGTTGGTGTAGTAGGTATAAAAGAAATAGAGATTCACCACATACTTATATACATAATTCATTATACCGGGTGATTCGTTTTAATCTGTCCGGACCGATATTTCGAAAACTTTTTATTGCAGCTTCTTAAATCGCGTGAAAAAAAAATAAAAAATTTTCGAAAAAAAAAATAAAAAAAACTGCTGCAATCAATTCTCCAAGAATCTTTGCATGAAATTACTCACTTTTTGTCCCTTGCGATATTTCTCCAAACTTGATAGTTCGGAGGTGAAATATTCTTAAAAGATCAAAAATCTCTAGTTGTTCAGCCGAATATCATAAAAAATTGGTGTCTCACAGAAAAATGTTTCATACGAAAGTCATGTGATCTTTCGAGTAGAACAAAACTAGGTAAAAAAAAAATATAGGTTTATATTAAAAAAAACAAAGTTTACCTTCCCCCGGCCTCGCCGTCTTTACCTACTGAAAATTATACTGTACCGTGTTCTTTCCCTCTCGATATCCTCCAAGTTTTATTCAAAGTATTTTTCCGTATTATGATTAGTTCTCGAGATATCGGTCTGGACAGATTAAAATGAATCACCCGGTACAATCTACTACAACATAACCGCGAAATAAAATCCTTAATTCGATGCGAAGAAATTATATGACAAAAATAATTGTTTTCACAGCTGCAGTTAACAATCAATAACCAAATTTTGAAACCAGCAATAATTGTATCGTCTGTAAATTTTCGGTGTTCAAACATACTGCAGGTATACAAGTGTCACTATACGTCTTTTAATTATCGCTCTTATCAGTTTCATTGCTCTGTTACTCGCGCTAACGCCCTAAAAGTCTAAAAAAAAAGACAGTTTTTTTTTTTTTTTTTTTTTAATAATAATTCCCACCCACGATAAAGCGGGACTCTTTATGGACGTCAGTTTTTTTTTCGAAGAATTCAAAGATACCGTGACTCTTGTACAGAGGTCATAAAATGACCAACTATACGTATGCCATAAGCAATGCGAAACACCGTTACCATTGCGTACACCTACAGAAGTGAACATTAGAAGAGTGAACGGAACATCGGTTAGCCAGAAAATAGAAGGTAGAAGGTATAAGGTACCCGGAGTTCATTGGAGGTCATCATCGTACCGTGAAACGGTTCCCTATGTGATACCTGGCTCTACGCGGTTGTCAGTTATCATGGTGACAGTCGTTTCTAAACAACGTTCGCGCTCGCGTGATTCGTCTGACTTTATAATATACTGTCGTCTGATTTTTACGTTTCCTCTTCATCGTTTCAATTCTTTGTGTTGTTTTTTCAGTGATTAATTTTCCTATTATTGTCATTTATTTCTTCAAATCTGTTATGCCACATTAGACGGGATAAACCGCCTTGGTTTTCCTTTCAGATGAGACGCGTCGGTCAAATGATTCGTCACGTTTGCGTTATGAAAATTATACGATTATCTAAAAATATATCTATATATAAAACGGATAAACTATATATTTCGATGTTATAAATTTTATCGTTAATCAAAGCGCGAGTTAATGTGAACTCGTTTTGAAATCAAGTTCCGTTTACGGTCTTATATTATACGTGCTTAGATACCAATGCGATAGACCAGTCCAGGTATATGTAGGTATGTTAAATTACGTACTGGGATTCTCAATTCTGGTGAAAGTCGTTGTTAATGCCCAGAAATAATTCTTTGAAAGTTTGAAACTATGCAAACGCGCTTATATGCATGCGGATAAGATATTTATATTTATTCCCTCCTGTTTCTTCCCTATGGTTCCCTTTTTTTTTTTAATTTGACGAAGATCTTGATAAAAATTAACGAGAAAACCCCTAAAGACGTAGATTTTTGAATTCTCAATTTTTCGTAATAACCACATTATCGTCTTATATCATCACTTCGGGTCAAAGTTTAAACCTTCATTGAATTCGGAGAGCAAATATTAAACAGAGACGTTGTTTACTTTACGTCATAATACCTCAGTCTCGGCTCAGTGTTTCCGCGAAAGGCAATTTATTATGTGCGGCCATGTATATCTTGTGGGTTGAAAAGTTATTTTTTTTCTTTCTTTTTTTCTTTTCTTAACCACCTTTCAGGTAAGAGGGTACTAAGTCAATGAAACGCGGTTCTTGAGAAGGTTGCAGCGTGAGAGGAAAGCCGAAACGAAAAACTAAGAGAACAAAAAAGAAAGAAAAAGAAAAAAAAAAGGCAAAAACACAAGAGGGAATAAAGAAGTAGAAGAAGAATGTTCAGGCGGAAGTCGGGAGCTACAGGGCGGTACAACTTTGGCCGACCCCACAAGGAAAAAACCCGAAAAAGGCACCGAAATCGTATGTGGGTTTTCCTCGGCAAGAACAAACACGATCATGACGATGACGATGACGGGTGAGTCAAGATTAGTGAGTCTGGTTCAGACGGCAAATTTCCCACTACTAAATATCACTGTATACTCGAGTACGTTATGTCAGAATAAGCTGCACGGATTTCCTCATTCTCACATCGCTGCATAAAGCACAAATTCTGTGTTTCCAATAAAAATTAACTTGCAATACACACGAGAAAATTCTGCACTTGTCTATTAAACGCTTGAACCTTTTCTTCTGCAATAATTATACGTTCTTTCTGTCTGTTCTGTCTCTGTACGTTTTCTTCTCTTCCATTGAACTCTATAAAAGACGTTGATCGTTGATTACTTCCGTCGACGAATAATTGAATCATTGCCTCGGGGCTGTAGCGGAGAAGATGAAGAGATATCGATTGAGAAACTAATTTAAAAATTATTTATTCTTGAATGGTATTAGGTGTATCTGGAGTGATGTAGTAAAATCATATCTCGACTACCCATTTTTGGAGTACCTGTATATATTATATAATTTACCTATACTCGTACGAACCGTATCAACGCGTTATTGTTTATTATCCATTTATCGCGAAAGTACAAAACAGTACTAAAATTCTATACAAAAAAAAAAAAAAAAAAAAATCTCACGTCCCTGATCGCGTCTACCGAAGTATCAATTACGTCACTGCACAATGTCCATGAACCGCCATAGCGCTGTACCCGGTAGCGTATTTAGATATCTGTGATCTACATAACACTGTATAAACGTATTACGTAACACGTTCAAATGTTAGTTAATGTGCACAAAACAGATTCGCCAGTTTGCATGGAGGCGTAAATTCTTCATCGTTTCATCATTATTCAGTAAACTTATAATACTCGTCGCGAGACTCTACCGAGTCACTTGATTAGGTACACGGTATATAATATGGTCAGGGATATTGGAACACGAGGTACCGCATAAACGACATTTCGAGGCTGTCTCAAATATTTACTCTGTACCTACAGTTCTGAAAATAAAAAAATTAAACAAGATTCTCATTTTTTTTTTAACTTTGGTTAACGAGTCGAGTCGTTATTTGCTATAGTCCTAGTTAACGGAAACGTATTAATAAACCGTTTCCTCGTTCACACTGCAGAGCACATCGACAGATATTAATGAATAACGTCTATATTCAAACGATATTTAACGCAATGCAATTTGCTACCATTGAGGCTCTTGCAATTGTACCTATACTATTAACGATCGAAGAAAATGGGTCAATGAAATGAACTATCAAACGTGCCGATTATTGAAACTCATGCAGAGATGTGCGTTTGCATTGCTGCAAACGTCGCCCCTATACGTATACTTCGTTTATAGTTAGATTACGTATATATATGTATATTTTAAACTATTCCCAAATGTGCATTATGGAGTATATATTCAAACATTATTATACCTTTCAACCTTTTAACCTGTTTATATAACACAAGTTTAGCAATTGATGCGGGATCGCGTTCATCTAACGTTTTCACAATTACGTATATATGTATACATATATGCGGGATATGAGGTATTATAGTATGTCTAATCACGTTCACGGTTTTCAATCGAAAAAAACATAATCGCCGTCCATTTATGGTTGACTTAATTAGCTGTGACCCTGACTGCATGGTTTCTAACGATACACATGGGTGGGTATAAATATTCACGATCAGAGTTGAAGCAAATCAAAACGTTTCACATATCCTGGATTTGATTTAGTTACGAGTAGATGTATGTATAATCAATATATTGGGCGAACGAAATTTTTTTCTAATTTAATTTTATTCTCGATTGAGATAAATCTAATCCGAAAAATATTTTTGCTTCGTATGATCGCTGCAGATTGTGTGTACAAGCTGAGAGTATCTTCTTGTACTTTTTTTTTTGATTTATTCGTCATTTAAACGGCGATTTTTCATTTGCATATTCTTTTAATTATATACACAGCTGATCCACATCATAGGCAATTTAATCATAGTAATTATAGTATATACATCGTCCTACATCTGTGACTTTGTTTATATTATACAAACTACGTAACAGACATCTGCGCGGATTAGTCTAATCAAATATTGAACACGTGACCAATTCAAGTATATAAGCCATTAAAATTGCAGTATGCACTTATTCGCTCCGCGCGAGTATGCAGAATTGTTTCGACCTCTGATGCATCCCTGCAGTTATTACAGTCGAAGACATATTAATGATCTACATTTAATCTTGCATCTATCGTTGTTAAAATTTACATGCAGATTTTGGCCCAGATTGTCCTTAATTGTTTTTTTTTTTTTCATCTGGATGAATTAGCGTTTTTGTTTTTTTAACTCCAACCTTAGAAGGCAGTGAAAATATGATCTGAGCTATAAATTCATACACTCGCGAACCAATTTTTTTCTCAACCCGTTAATGATAATCGTTGCAATCGGGAATTGCTCTATATATCAGTCTACTAAATCACAGCTCATTCAGGATCCCTCTGCTATTCTTGCCATTATGATATAGCTCGTTATGATTGGTTGAATAGATGGGAAATTATTACTGCACGAACTTTTCCGACTGATACCGAACAGTAGCTGCGGACCACTGTCTATCGTTCGTTTTCAAAGTTCGAAGTTATAAGTTCGGACGACTTGGTCCGTACGGTTTTATAAAGTATACAGGGACGGTACAATAGCTTTACTGATACTCGGATTTCAGGTACGATATTTTGCTGCATTATTTATTCATATCATATACGGTATAGCAAATTTCTCTGAAATATCGTGATTTCAATAAAAAAGAAATAAATTCTTGAGGTTAATTTATAAACAGAAAATTAGACTGTATAGCTATAATAAAAAAAAAAAAAAAAAAAAAACGCGCAAGAAACATGATATACAGTTTTTCCTAACCGACACGTATTGCTTGGGTAAGCTTGTCAATGCCAACCCTCGGAAGGAGGTAAAAACGAAGATCGTTACGCACGTCTATCGTTCGAAACACAATAGCCAATGAAATGATACATTTTTGCGAAATTTTCACCGTTCAAATCCGAGGACAAAGTTCGGTTGAATATTACAATACATAAAATACAGCCGCCATTTGTCCACGCAACTGTGATCGGCACTAGACGTTATCAAACCGATAGTTGAACATCGGATTTTAGGCATGACAAATATGTACATCCGTATTTTTTTTTTTTTCTCCGTCTGATTCATTTTAACCACGAAAATAACTCATAATTTCATGTCTATGTATGATCGTTGTTGTTTGATTAAAAAAAAAACGCCTTTTCATTAATTTTTAATCGATAATTATCTACCGCGGGATTTTTTTCTCCGCCGTTGAAAATTCTTCAATCAAGAGTCTGCCGATCGGTGAGTTTATTTCATATAAGGAAAATTGTTAATTCGTTTGTTTGATTACGTTACACGTCTCTGCTGGGGATATATATTTTTTTCCCCCTTTTTTTTTTTACGTGTTTCACGCCATTCACCGTAATTTTTTTTTTTTTTTTTTATTTTTTCTCAGTAATACCCCATTTCGTTTCTTAGAGTTAGACAATTATTAATAGCTGCATTTGATACACGATGCGATTCCGGAACCCGTTACCACAGCGTGGTGAATACAAGTAAGAATTTTGAATAATTTACATACTCAGATATACACAAATTATAAAATTTCCGTAAACTTTATTCAAGGCTAAATGTGTTTTTTTTTTTATTTTTTTTTATTTTTTCATTAAAATCCGTAATGTTTATTATCGTTGGTCGAACCGCACATCCTAATCTCGGCTTTGCGATAAGCGGGGACTCTGATAATGTTATCGTTTCAATTTATCTTTCTCATCTTTTTATATTTCTTTATACTAATAGATATAGTCTGGTCTTTGAACTTCATCTCATTTAATTACATTAGGTAACAGAACGTACGTATACGCGTATAATATCGATCACATTGGTTACAAAACGCGATCAATAATCGCCATATGAATATAAATATTTAGAAAATTATTTGCAGCACAAATTACCGTATAGGCCTGAGTCAAAAATTTCTTTACGGATCATTAATTCTAGTGATAAAAATAATTCAGTGCTTCTTCTGCATCGATAACAATCATATGATAGAACCATTGTTCTTCTAGCTGTATTAGGTACTCACGACTAGATTAAAGAAAAAAAAAAAAAAAAAAGACTATATACCCGAGGTTTAATCATCTTCATACGAATATATGAATATGCTATTTGTCATAATTTCGTTCTAATTATGCGAATATGCTATTACGCGAGATTCTGATGACTCGAAATACTGAATCAACTTCAATTTCTGTGTAATTCAATCTGTCTGTAACGGAACAGTCTATCGGCACATCGAAAATTGTGACATTCGTTACTTACACTTATTTAGGCGCATCTCCTTCCGTATGTAGTGATAAAAACAGCCTGCAAACGTCTGCGAATGATCTCAAGTGTCGGCACTATCGTTTAATCGCGAAACAATTACGGAAAGATTAAATAAAAAAGCAGTTTTTATTATGAAAGTTTATTACAACGTAACTACGCGAGTAAACAACCGTAACTAAAGACGCCATCTTGATTTCAATCCGGCGGTACGCCATCTACCGTCGTTGTCCCGAGCTCAGCCAGATCGCTAATGCAGAAGTTTGTTTACCATCATAGAACCACTACCCCGAAGATATTATCGGAATCTATGCGAATATAAATATTTATCCCGGAAAACTATCACGGAAAACCTATTTTATTTATTTATTACTTTTTAATACACTGCAAAATATCGATATTGAAAACTTTGAATGAATAAAAATTATTCTTAGTTTAATCCGAGGGGCAGATAACTTGTTGAATTGACGTGACAATCGTCCGTGAATTAATAAAAATCAATCGAAATTGATGCGAATTAACACGAATTTAAATGAATTAATTGGAATTATAGTGAATTAATTTAAAATTATAATGAATTAAATCGAATTAAAAGAATTAAATTGGATTGCATAGATTAATGTGAATTAATTCAAACTAAAAAAATTGATGTGTCGATTCAGATTTGAGTTATTTGCCCCTCGTATATACCGCATGAAGTCGAGTGGAAACGTGCCACTGGTGCTACTGCTGCTGTGATCATGGCAAGAAAAATCTAGAGAAATCAGCTGTAGCTGTTATACCGTTGAGATTCAATGAATCGAAGCGTGTTTCACGGTCACACCCGGTTAAGCATGGCTTTGGCTCTTCTGACAATAAGATATTTTGTCACGATTTCACAAATTGTTGAAAGAAAAAAAAAAAAAAAAACAAAAAAAAAAAATTAAAAAACACTTTCTTTCTCATTGCATCAATTCATCGGTTTAGCACTGAGAATAGAATCCGTTAAGAGACAGAAAAAGAGAGAAATGATCATTTTTTAAGACTGAAAAAAAAAAAAAAAAAAATAGAAAGTCAGATATATCAAAAAAATTGTAATTTGTTTGCCGTTACTTTGCAGATTATAATATCCTACAGACGTATTTACGTCCGCCCACTCATTCTGGTTTGACATTAACCATCGAATTGGGAATAAACTATCGAATTGCGTAATTATTATTATAATTATATACGCGTTGTCTGATTATTCTATCAATAAAACCGAACAGTGCTTCAAGTTTCGACCTTGTACACGTCGTAATTAAACTAAATTAAAATATTAATTCATCTGTGCAAAGGATGATTTTTTTTTTTTTTTTTTCACTTTCATAAATTTTTATTCAATTCTGATATTAGTTAACAATAATCTTCAACTCCTGGTAAAAAAAAAACAAAAAGCCTTGTCACTGAAATAACAATAATTCGTATAGAAATCACTTTAGCGAATCGCCTATACATGACGGCAGCTATAAATCACGATTCGGTGAAAGAATTACGCGTGACGATGATGACGACCGCGAAAGCTGCACGTGTGGGAGTTATTTCCGTTTGTCAAATTCTCAGGAGGGCCAATACAGAAAGAAAAAAAAATTAGAAAGCAAGCAAAAAAATGACAAAAATTAGTTAAGAATGCAGATAGCAATGTGTGCTCTGACGTAAACGGTTCTTTCATATATCATAGTTCTGGCAAATATTTTCTAACCCGAAAGAACACGTACCCATAATATATTTGCGCTACGCGCGGATGATATCATAATTGGCACGCAGATCTGTGATAAAATAACTCATCAAATCAGTAATACCATTTACAGATCGTAGCCGAAACCGCGAAGTATTACCGTTAGATCACTAACTAAAAATACCATCTATTTACATATTATTAAGATACAAAAGTACACTTCATGATGTAGTGTCGCTCATTTTTCAAAGATAAGACTGCGCGGGCCGTGATTCCGGGTGACGAACTCGAGTTTCAATGCGGTGTCGTAGCTATAAGCGTAGAAGTCGAGATATCAAAAGACCCATAAAAATTTTCAATCAGTGCAGTGCAGTCGGGTTTATTAATTTGTGCAAATTTTTTTAATTTTTTTTTATATACAATGGCTAGTTGGGTCGAAATTCTTATACAGTGTGTTTTTATCGTACCTGTACGAGTGGACTACAATCACTGTCGCCTAACTTAGAGATTCAAGACAAAGTTTAGGAATCCAGTACCGGTCTTTGAGCCAACAGGACTAGTTTGCATCGAAATTGCTGATTCATTCAATTCTTTGTCACGAGGATTGGCAAACCATTGTAAAAGGGCGATTTCGATGACAAGTAGACACAGGAGTGTTTGCGCGATGTCTTCAAATTTTTTTTTTTTTTTCGCCCAATCTATTCCTGAGGGCTAAGACAGCTGCCATTAAGTTTCCTTCGCAGTGATTACCTCAAAGTGAATATGGGGACTTGTCTCGAACTCTGTACGTTCAGGATGATATAATCGTTAAGATTTAAGAAGAAGAAGAAGAAGGCGGAGGAAAAATTTGTAGGATTATTTTGCTACTCGCCTAATCTCGAGCACCCATTCAGATTCTGCTTTAGGCGTTAGATCTGTCAGCTCGAAGGTTGCTAATCGTAAGGTTAATATCCGCGTGTCGCGTACGTCGGTTCCAAACGGGGAACCTGCTCGCTGTGTCTTTCATTTTCACAACGATTAGTATGTTTGTATCACCTCTTGTGGTAGCACTACTCCATTCTCCAAGGGACTAGGACGGCAATTTTTTTTATACTTATTCAAAATGGCCTGCAGGGAGGAGAACATGTCGATGCTTTACTATTTTGGGTATGTAATTCAACACTTCAAGCCCCTAGGGTGAAAAAAAATACACTTTTTAACGTCGTGGTGAAAATATAAAGAAAATAAAAAATCCTCTTAATTAAAGTCGAAGGCATTTTCATCCTCTCGCAAATTCATTTTTCTCATATTTTTCTCTCCTGCACTATGAGATGCATAAATTTATTTAACGTAATCTGCACTCTCCGCGATATTAGTCAGAAACTAAATAAAAGCTGTTACAAGTCGTAGGAAATTTTTTTTTCTGTCAATTTTTGCAAGTGGTCTAAACAGTTATCGAATTATTATTTATTTATTTAGAAAATATGCAGCCTTCGTCCATGACAGGTCACGTCAACCAATAGACGTGTGAATTGGTACATTTTAAACGGAAAAAGAAATTTCTTGGATTATTATTTAGACTTCGAAATGATAATTTTCTGATCTCTGTACAAATATATCGTTTTGAAATTAATTACTGTTGATAATATATATTTTTTGTTAAATTTTTTCTGCTGTATTATACCGTATACAGTCCTCAATTAACGAGTCATTTAAACCACTGCGACGACGAACGACGTTCCTAAGAATTCCTTTCTACTATAACCGACGTGTTATCCGGTTACAGCACAATCAATCTGTTATTTAATATTTTTTTAGCTCGCTTGCAAACAAGCCATAATTATCTACCTTTCACCATAGGTGTACATAATGTATGGGTCAACGAACAGGAAATATGTGTACAGGGCGCCATGGTTTTGGCTCTCTAACAATATAAGTTGAATTTAAGTTTTAAATATATTACTTCGAACATCCATGTACATAGAAGAAAATATTTCATAGCTAGAATCCCACATAAATCATTTCAAACTTTATACTTCTTCATGTTGTATTCGTGGCTTGAAGCTTTGATCAAAAAAAAAAAAAAAAAACATAGGTAATTATGTAAAACTGCAGCGAAAAGTAGATCAGAGTATAATGGATATTGATGAACTAATTTTTTTTAATCTCTTCCCAATTTTTCGAGATCTTTGAATAGGAACAGATTTTTTTTATTTTTTTTTATCCAATTTTAGATCACGAATCGAAACGAGTCAAAGCCTAATTATCGTTGGAATAAGATCATAAATAATTTCGAATTCGCCCGTACGCCGCGAACAAATAAAAATAAGAATAAATATCTGAACTGATAAATCTGAGATCTCGAGAAATGGAAAACTGGTTAAATCAGGCGGATGGTTTTTGGGAATATCCCAGGCACATAACTGACTGTTTTTTTTTTTTTTTTTACTTTAAAGTGAATTTATCACCTCTTGATCAATCGGGACGGGGAACAGCATAGGAGTGGTTCTCTCAGTTTGCTGATCATCCGAGAAAAAAAATATATATAAATCTCGTATATTATAGATACACCAAATCATCTGACATATACTAATACCAGTACCAATAATCTGGTATTTGAGGGTGTATAGTAACACGGCTTGGGAATTCCAATCGAAGATATATTCGGTGACATTTTTACTGGACGTATTTTTTGAAATTCATGATTCTTTCTGCTCTTCGTATAACATTCAATCTCATATAGATTCACGTATATAGGGTAAAAAATTTCTGTCTTTTTGCAAAGAATTTATCTTGTGAATTTTATTTTCCTTTCTCTTAATATATTAATCGATCCATAATTGTATATTACAATGATGAAACGAAGGAATAATTTATACAATAAAAATTGAATTCTCTGTCAATAATAATGCAAAATTTGTATCTCACGATACTATACAATTTACCGCATTGTACCGACCGCGACTCCACAGAATTCTTTTGCCCCCTTACTACTCGCCAATTGGGTTTTTCGGGGCCCTTCTTGGCATGCCGTACTGCAGGTTCACGCGGAGGGGACCCCTTACCAAAAATTTCGGGCTCAGAACAAGTCTGCTTATAGCGTAGTGTCGGGACAGAATGAGGGGGGAGGGTCAGGGCGGAGGGGGATATGCATTCACCCACGCAGTCCTGCGACAGGAACGCGGTCCAGGCAACGTCGGCTTGTCTTTTGAGAATTTTGTACGTCTACCTGCCCCCTTAAAAAATTCATCCGGGGTTTCAAAACTCATCGTCTGCAGTGTTGAATCGTCTGCAACGATCGTCTGGAGAAGTGCAGCAGCGGCAGTAGCAGCAGCACTAGCAGCAGCAGCAGCTTACTCGCAGTTCGTATTTAACCATCGTCGACCGTAGAGCGTGTTCGTTGTCGTCTCGCGAGTTTGCTGTACCTATACGTGCCCTGATAACGCGTGATTACGTTAATCGATTGCCGTCAATTAAATCGTTCAATCTCGTTCCCCGTGGACTAAATTATTTTTAAATACTAATCAACGTCGTTTACAACGTAAAAAGAAGCAAAAAAAAAAAGGAAATAGACCGCTGTATCTATAGATTGATACATCGGTACATGTATACAGATTCGTACACAGATACGAGATATAAATTAAACTTTCGAAAAAAAAAAAAAAAGAGAAGAATCGCGATGGCAGTAAATTCTTTTTTATTTATTTTTTAGAAACATTCGATTTCAATCATTGTACAAATTATGAAGCGGTATAAATACACATAAGGAGATATAGAGAAAGAAGAAGGAAAATAATTAATCTCGATTATTGATCGATCGAAAAATAAAAAAAAAAATTTTAAATATAGTGCGACGATTAACCACAATTCAGATGGGAATTATTTTTATCTCGAGGTCCAGAAACTCGAGGCTATATTTCGTTCGCTTACTATACTCCGGACAGAACGACCAGTTATAATGCTGCAGTTGCCCATTGTACCCTTGTCTCAGGGGTGAATAGGGTGCGATCTCCCGCCATACATAATATACGACAGCTGCAAAAACTCCGTTCTACTATTATTAAGCTTCCGACTGATCGATGGAATAGGAAATTTCACCTCGACCTCGAGAAGGTCACTTTATATAAAAAATAAAATATACCGTGTGAAGATATGCACGTAATATCAAACTAAAATTGAGGAAAAAAATAAATAAATAATTCATAACCGGCTCAGATTAAACGACCAACGTAGGTAATCGAGTCAGACCAAATCACAACGATGATCGAAAAGAGAAATCTCAGCTTTTTTTTTTCATTTTTTTTTTCTAATTCGAAAGTTTTTTTTGCAATCTCTGACAAAAAGGTCAAAAAAACTGGTTTGTTCTAATATTTTATTTTATTTATTCATTTTTTTTTTTCTATAGAAACTTTCGTGAAAACCATTACGTAATGATAACGATAACGATCGTGGAGCAATGACGGAACACTGTCTTGTCATCGTACACGTTACGAGCAGCGTTGGTCGATCGTGAGTCGAGAAATTACATAGGCAAAAAAAAAACAAAAAACAAATCCGATAAGAAATAACTAAATTTTTGGTACTTTTATAATTATTTGATTTCCACGCGCCAGCGACAGTCTGATTAGCGGCGAGTGGCTCTGCGTCACTTGATTGGGACCTGTATAGGCGCTTCTCTCCGAGTCCCACCGGGCCTTTTAATAGATATACAACTCCAGTACGGGACACATTCGTGTTTCGATTCTGAGGCGGAGTGGTCGTACACATTACACTTTGACGAATTTTAATCTAACAATTATGCGTCCGCGATTTTATTACGGAAGTTCAGTAATACGTAAATCGGCACGTGTACGCGAAGAGGTGATAATTTACTGCGAAAAGTGAATACTTCGTCAAGACAAACATTGAAGGACTATTTCAAAAGTGAATGAAAGAATCGGAAGACTTAACAGAGTTTTTAACTTTTGTTCATCTTACTCTTTTTTTTTTTTTTTTTTTCATTATTTGTTTTTGTTCTTTTGCAAAATAATAAACAAAAAGGCACCGCTGATCGCCAGTTTCTCCAATGAGTCCGGATTATAGTGCAAAGTTCATAGTGCTCGAAGTTGAAAAATATATTTCGAGGGTATTTGGATAGCTGCAACGAACACCTTTCAATTCTCTTGATCCAACTGCAACCTGCTTATGCAGGATATTATGACCAAAATGTCTTATCTGTCATTGACCAAAGAAGAGGAGGCAAGAATGCACCCAATAAAAACAGTTCGTTGGTAGGTTAAATTCGTTCGCTTTTCTTCATATCAAGAGACGAGTATTATTAATATTTCCAAAAGGCATTGAACCACCAAACCCAAACGATCGTGACGTGTCACCTTAAAATTTCAAAGGCGTCTCATTGCTCGCAATATACATATCATCCATACAGCAGGTCACATTGAGTTTTCAAAGACCGTGGATTATCTATACCTATATAGTATTATACTGTACAATCGTTAAATGACAAATTGTTGTTGTTATCGAATTCCACATCGAATTATTAAATCGTGTCTGTGAGAGTATTATCAATCTTTAAGAGCCCCTCAATGTCGTTTCAATTAATCGAGATATAACGACATATATGTATTTGATTTGAATTAATAATGAAGATAAAATAAAATCAAATCAATCATCCGCACTTACACAATTTTTTGTTTGTTTTTCTTTTTTCCCCCTCTCTTACCAATCTCGGTTTTATAATAATTCTATTGATTCTTTTATATATAAACTCGTTATACTGTTGTCAAAAGTTTAAAAATAATTTCTCAAGCTGACCAGTCACGGTCGTGTAGGCTCTCGACCTATGACGTTCCTGACCTTAGAGGCTGACACCCTGTTGGAATCTTGATTCGAATCATCGAGCAAGTGGACTCGGTGTTCTGGTTAATCTCAACTAACAAATTTTAGTATGCGTATTTGAGTGGGTAAGGAACGACTTTGTCTTGGCATCCGTTATAGCTATACGGAGACTCGCATTGTCGTCCCATTTTTATAAGAAGATAACTCGCATATACACCTGCGCGTATAATGTAGATACAAGCACTAAAGACGCGTGGATTATGGCACGTTTTCGGTCACTATAACGCAAGATCCTAATTTCATATTTATCGTATTATTATTCCGCTGTCTCGTCGTCAACGAACTTACATACCTACCGTATACCTATTTACATTATACACGTTATATTTACACTTGGCGAGGTATATGTATGTATTCACAGTCTAATCACGTAGGTTCGTATAATACCTGTCGACTCTGTCCTCGCGCCAGTGTGTATCCACACACACGTATAAGACACAGCTTTAAATAACAGATCGAAGAAGAAATGATATAATCAACGAAGTTCAAAGCGGTCGATTTTTTAGTCGAAATTCGATGATATGTTAATAATTATCACGTTACATGTATAAATAATTGTATAAAATACTGATATATAATAAAACGCAAGTATGTGCAGCTGAAAGATTTCCGTAATGTTTACAATGACATTTCGATTTATTACGTCGCCACATATGTTACCTTTATATATATAATCAAGCTTCGTTTTTATTGTACACATCAAAGTTATGATACGTGTATATATATTTATAAACGTATATGATGAACAGTAAAATCTTGTGCCCATATAATACAGCGATATATAAATCGAGACGTGAGTAAGTGCGAGGTGCCTCGTATGGCTTAGATAATTAAAACCGACGAATATAGAATGTCGAAAAACTGTTCCTATACATTTTTTTTTTTTTTTTTTTTTTTTCGTTCATTAAAATCAGAGAACAGTTCTATTAGACGGGAGTAACGATATTCGTTTTCTATTTCAACGTGACGATTCTAAAATGAATGATGCGACATATAAATCCTCGTATATAGAAATCGTCGAGCAATTATCCCGAGTTAATCAAGTTTTACAAGATACTTTTCGGATAAAAGTATACATCAGCCTTTAATTGGCACATAATTTTGAAAATTGAGACAGAATTTTACGCATTTTTATTCGGATCATGGTTAGTCTTGGGTTTCTAAGAGACTGAATACTGCATATTAATCTTCAAGACTAGAGTTCTAGATCGTAGAATATCTGACTGGGAACATGATATACCTCGTGTCGTTTCAAATGTCGTATTTAGTACTGCACGGCCCGTATTAAATGACTCCGCTTACTTGCACACGTGTAGTGTATATAGCGATGTACTATATTACATAATAAATGTTAAATATATGTCTTCAATTCGCTGTTAGACCATATATAAGTCATCTATTTTATTCTTTTATTCTTTCTAATTTGCGGCGATAAAAATCATCTACAACTGATGTCGATGATAAAAAGTTTTTGTAGCGTTAGATTTTGGTTTTTTTTTTTTACTCAGCCAAAAAATTAATTAATTTTAATTAAGGTGCGTAAGGGAACGGGATGTTATGCAAATTCGATCTCTGTAAAACTGCAACATGCAGAATAAGTGCCGTCAGACTGTTTAATGCGCAACTTTTGACTCGTTTACTGTAACTTTATACTCGTCTATCTCGTAAAGTGCCTCTCCTTCATCTTTTATGCCTTTCTTCTCTTCGTCAGCTAAAAAAACAAAAAAAATTATAATTATAATTATTCATGAATTATTTTTGCCTCTGTTGTAATAATTTGATACGTATTTTCTTACTCGGTAAATTTTCATGATTATTATGTCTCTTAAATCAAGTATATACGTACGTATACATATTATATGTATTAATATCGTACCTGTTGTACAAAAGACCACACAACTATTTACACCTTCGTCTGTAACACAACTTGTATAGTTTATCATATAACAAAGGAAAAAATGAATTCTCAAGAGGTCAAATTTCTCAGGACAATAATTGATTCAATTAATTTAAGGAGGTAGGCATGCGTGCCTCGTGGCAAGAGGGACATTAACACTTTTTTCAGTCGTTTCAAATTTCTCTCTTTGATATGTTTTACTTGAAAAAAATCTAAGAAGAACTAGAATGAAGTTCAAAGATGTTATACGGCGAAATGTAACGCTTAGAAATGGACAAAAATTATATTATTATTCATTTTTTGGTTTACAGTGTTATGATGTCAGGCGATTCATCGCCGCCACCGTTAAGAGTTTCCGTTCCTCCTTCACCGGGATTTGATCTTACGGATGACGGACGACCAGGAAAAACGTCGCCCACTAGCACCTCGAAGATACTTGAATCTTCCGATACTGAGGCAATCGAGGAGGCTTTACCAATAAACCAGAAAACTTTACCTGCCCCGGAACCCAGACCAAAATTAGAAAGGAATGGGCAGCCGTACGATAGTACAGATGGAAAAAAGCTCTACGGTGACGACGACGACAATCCATGCGTGATAAAGTGCATCTCTTTTGCTCAGCAGTGCTGCGATTGTACGATACTCTGAAAGTCAGTTTTTTTTTTCTTTGTGTTTTTTTTTTTTTTTTTTTTTTTTCATTTTACATATATACGTGAAATACGTGTATATACATGTATGTATGTTGGTAGCTTATATACCGTATATATATATAGAATGAACTATTTTAACGCGGATAATGGACTTAATATATGATGATTGATGAAGTATATATTATTGCTAATAAACGTTATTACCTAATCTATATACAAATGCAGATATGCGTATACGCGTGGCATTATTTTATATAGGTATATATATATATATATATATATATATATATATATATATATATGTATAGGTAGAGAATGAAAAATAAAAACAGAAACGAACAAATAGAATGAAAGTAAAAAATAAAAAACAGTTACTACAATTCTATTACGTCAAGTCGCGGAATAATTATAATCGAGAGTAAAAACTGTTTTACACGAAAATATCGTTATACCTACTGAAATAATATCAGATATATGTATACATTTTTTTTTTTTTTTTTTCAATAACTAAAGTCCATTTTTAAAGTCATTATATGCCGGGTTGTGCTAATTTCCATTTTCTTCATTTTCATTTTCATTTTCCTTGTTCATCAGGCAGGCTCTTCGATTATTTCAATTTGTGTGAATTAAGTGGGTTTACATATACAAGTGCGTTTGTATAAATATATACATACCTAAACGCATATCAAACGTATTTAAAGCACTTGATATCGAAGAGAAAAAAAAGTATAAAGAGAATGTGAATTTTGTAGATATTTAGTTAGACAGCTACGTACAAAGTTGTTGACAAGTGATAACAAAAAAAAAAATAATTAAATAAATAAATAAAAAATATTAAGAAAAAAACGAACCTTTGATACTAATAATTTATTGAATAAACGAAACGGCGATAGATTCTAATTAATATCGCACTATGTTATATTTTTAATATTTGTAAAATATTCGATTATCTGTATAATGTTTATCAATATCTATAAACGACCGAAATCGATAATGTCTATGTATAAGTATAATAATCTGTAGACTTATATCCCGTCTTTATTTCTCACACGTTTTTAAACTACAATATAGTATACTTATTAGAGCATGTAGGTATGATAGGTCTATAATATACGTATATAGAAAAGTGATTCACTAAATGTCATTATCGTCAGAAATAAAACAACGAAAAGAAAAAGAAAAGGTTTTCTTTTTATAACTCGTTTACTGCAAGACTAATATCTCGTGAAGAGCGAAAATAAATTATATGTATGCCATAGTTAGACACAGACACATACATATAACGTACATACATACATATACGTATGTATATTTCTCTTCGTGTTAATTGATTATTATTCCAAGGTGCTTATAGAGCTACCATGGTCATTTATTAATATCCGAGATCTATAGACGAACATTTCTAATATAATATTTCAAGTAAACCGCAATTAGGAAATTATCGTTATTATTATTAGTATATCATTCATTTTACAAATGCCTTTTAGGATTTTCTGAACTTTAGCTTTAATTTTTCCGATTAAGTCTGCAAGGATATTTAATTACGTGCATACTTTGGATATGAATGAGACGAATATCATATAAGATTATCATTCCCATTAACTATAGCTATCATTGGCATTTTTATGCAACAGTAAGAAAGATGTGTTTTTTTTTTTTTATACATGCAATTATATTATTCTTTCGTCTTTGTTCTCTCAACTAAAGCCTGCCCAGAAAAAAAGTCTTTCTACAAGATCCGGATCTAATTTGAGTAACTGAGGCTAAAAGTGGCCAGCATATACTTCAATATGCGTTATAATAAATGCCAATTTGTGAATTGTTGATTCCAATTAGTATATAACCGCGGAATAAAGCATGTATGCAAATAAATTGTATGTACACTCATACGCATACGTATAAACAAGAGAAATGATGTGTTCCTAAATAAATGAGGTAGGAACTTTACGATAGATAATATACGATATTTACATATTTACACAACTGATAGGTTTATTACAAATTGAAATATGTATAATAACGATCGTTTACGGGGGATGTATAACAGTTTACGTAGACAAATTACATTAGTATATTATAATCTAGGATATTAAGACAATTATTACATTACTGTATCGAGATGATGAAAGTTAATTAAAGTGCAATTCGTTTTACATTATATATATAATATATATATATATATATATATAGGTATATTATCTATATATCATCCCTATTTATTACACCATAGTCGTTGAGCCACGGCTAAAAGCAGCATTCCATGTATTACTTACTTACTTATTTGGCATCTAACAAACAGTATACCATCGTTATTTAAACACGTTACACCTGTTCAATAAAATAACATTTTTCAATGGCATAATGTGACAATACAGACATAATAAAATAAACAAAAAAAAAAATGAAAAAATTGAAATATAGGGAAATGAGAAATTATTGTTGGAAGTTTATTTTTTTGTTTATATTTTTTTATTTTTTATTTTTTATTTCAACAAAAACTTAATAGAAACCAGACAGACTCTCTTCACTTTGCGCGACTAGTTTCAATTAAATAATAGAACGCACTTGAAGCCATGTCTCAAACGATTGCAATATCTTTCTATATATCGCTATTTTAAAACACCTTATGTACAAAACGAAGAAAGAAAGAAAAATTTCATTAATTAATTAATATTTTTACGAATCCATTTAGCTATATATTACGTAAAAAGATATTTCTATCCCTATAATGTATAGTTATACCTATATCATGTATCTGATATATAGTATATCGGATATTCACTAATAGTAACACGTCTTTGTATTCGGTGGAAAAAAAAAAAAAAAAAAAAAACATTTCGGGAAGCCCTCAACTGTTTATAAATTTTTTTTTTCTTTTTCGAAACCGATTCGTTGGGATAAGATAACGCTAAATACAAGATTCAAATTGTATCAGATTGCATCGTGTTTGTCACATTTTATTATCTGATTCCCATATCATTTTATGTCCAAGTGGACTCGACATTGAATTCTTGTACAGGAAATGAACTTCTGTAAAGGTGAGAACCAGTCCTCGTTTAAAGTTGATGCTTTACCTCTGATTAAAAAAATATATTAATAATTCCACGCACTCGTACAGGACATTTTAATTATTATCATTTTCGAACTGTGATAGTGATAAAAAAATTGAAAGAAAAAAAACAATTATCATAGCTAGGAATTATTCATGTTGTTAGTATCAGTATTATGATCGTAGAGCATGGTAGCAAAAGTAGCAAATTTGAGCCTCCCTTCCATAATTTCTTCATAGGAACGTAAAAGAATTTGTTTTCTTGTATATTATAATTGGCTACATTTTCTATCCTCTATGGAATAAATCACTTGGTAGTTACGAAACATTAGTTACATAGTTTGTTTTCTTAGTTTTTTTTCTTTTCACTGTTATTTTTAAATTTCACAAACTAACATTTTTAACGTGGCTCTTACCCTATCCCTATCTATCACAATACATACAACCATACCTCTCTACACAACAAGCATCATTTCATGGGCGTTTAAACAGCAGGATTATTATATTTAGTGAAAATTCTTTTTGTTTTTAGTATTATTTAATATTAATTATTGCTATGTGTGTGTTATGTGAGAATGAAATAAAGTTTCTAATCCTTAGCATCGGATTATGAGAATATTATGTAGCATGTTGTATATGTCATACGTATACACACATTATGGATTATTCAGTTTTGAAATTAGCTATAAAAGATTTATTTCTATCATTCTATAAAATACTAAAGTACGGATCCCAACTCCTAGCTCTCTTTTTCTATCTGATTACTTGTCACCATATTAATTAACTCTTATTTAACATTTGGGATTTGATTGGTGAAAATGTAGACTGAAAAACATCACTTTACCCTGAATAGAAAAAAATTTGTGTGTTTAACGTGGAGAAATAAAAAAAAAAAAAATCTACGACTAGAAATTTTCATACGTAAATAATAATTGCAGCTATAAAACGCTATTGCATAGTGCGATGGTTCGCGGATCTCATATTGTTTCCATTGTATGTATGTACAAACATACATTTTTCATAGCACTTATGTATATGTATAGTTACCTAAAAAATGTAACACATATGCTCTACACTAGTCTTATGTGAGAAAAATTCACATTTCTTTATTTAGGAGAATGAAAATCTGACTAAGATATAGTTTTGAATGTGAAAAAATGTATCATTTGTGCTTCGGACCAGTTTAGTCATTCAATTTATATGATTCATATTAAAAAAAAGTCAAAATAGCGAGACGGAATTAAGTATTGTACATTAAGTACATATCAAATTCAACCTGATTCTATCATTACATTGTATAAAACTGTAGTTTAGACATAAAATTACACCCAGATCGACTCAAGTAACAATTAGATGAGTTTTATCGGCCCGTTGGAAGTTTCGGGCCAGTTAAAAATCAGCTAACATGTTAATAGCCATATTTTTCTTTGAACTTCATCATCACTAAGCCAGATTGGACTAATCAGTTTCTCTCTAAACTTAGAAGCATCTCACACCGTTCATTTTTTAAATTTTACTAAAAATGCATGATTCAAAGTATCGCTTGCCCGTCGCATGGAAATGAAAATGCTTATTTTAATTCCCAATATTACTATTCCGTGTGTGAAACGATCATGTAGGAAACTTCATTATGAGTCGTAAACCGGTAGAGGATGACCTTCTGAATTGAAAATCCATTTGTCCAAGTCTATTAACTGACGGGTATCGTCAAATAACAGATACAAATATTTCAGAGTTTCGCTTAGCCAAAAGCTTTCCATCATATCTCTAGGTCGTGTATTTTCAGTGCTTCGTACATTACCGATACTCGTGTATCCGTGTTCTACTTTGGTGTACTTTTCAAATCCCTGAAATAATATATCCAGATGAATTGCATAAGTAGATAGATTTACCAAATTTTTTTACTCAAAAACATTGTACCTAATTATTTATAGAAACAGAACAGAAACAAATCCCGAATTCCTCACCTGAAATATCTGCCATCCCCAATCTTGGTAAGTTTTGTTGCCCGTTAAATACCACATATAAAATAAAGACTCCACAAATTCTGGACGCAACAAGTTATGAGCATCGTTGGACTTCACATACATATCCAATTGATTAGAATCTTCTATTACTGGTTTCTATAAGCAATATATAAAAAGTTATTGAATAGTTTATGTATTAATAGTGAAAAATATTTGTTACAGATGAAATTTAAAACCTTGTTTACCTGTATATTAAAGTAACTGATTTCAGGCGCGAGGAAAGTTGGTTGAATAGCATAAGTCTGGTAACAGGTTCGAACTAATTCTTCAGCTAATTTCATGTGATCTGCTGGCAAACCGTTGTGCACACCTAGAGCCAATGTTCCTCCCAAAAAGCAGACCAGGTGATCCTACACAATAATCATGATTAAAGTACAAAGATATTAACATATTGAATAAATTGTGAAGATGTGCATTTTGTGACCGATTGAGAAGTTGAATCACGAATTAAATTTACACGAAATACATTTTGGATGCCAAGAGTATCACTTTATCACACAATTAGTATTACTTTATCACACAATTATATAATATCTGAATAAACAATCAAAAGAAGAAGCTTTACAAATATTGAATACAATTCACAGACTCTCTTAGTAAGATCTCCCCAAATTTCACATCATAAATCAAACAATATAGCAGAATTGGAATTTGCGATGTATTATACTTTGTAAATAGCTGCAATATTACGATTTCCTCTCTCCTCTGACCGCAAAGTTTGTATTTTGATAGAATCTCGTGCGATGAAGCAGTACATATAAGATTTTCATCAATTGTTTACAATCTGATTGCATTCAACTTCTCAATTTTCATAAGGACCGATTAACGTTAAATACAGATAGTGAATCTTATCGAGTACATCGACGGTTGCATGGAATCACCGGCTATCCCAAGTTTGCTTGAAAAACTGGCCATCCAGAGTCTTACTTGTAGATGTTTTACCAGGCAAAACTTGAGAAGTCTGGTTTTTCAATGAAACTCTCAAGATAGCTGGTTGTTCCGCGCAGCCATAGACATATTCCTTTGCGGATAATGTTAAACTACCATTTTAGGCTTCATGTCCTTTTTGACGCCAGTTAATTCTGCAAGAAACAAATACTTGTTCGCAGCTGTATATTGTACGAGATGTTTTTTCGTACCCCAAATTCCTGTAGTATAGTCATCTCGCAAGCTGAAACCACATTTATTTATAAGAATATTACTGATTGTATAGATTACTGATACGTTAATTTATCTCAAACGGAAATGTTGAAAGGACAATGAGAATTACTCGACTATTTTTGTTAGGAAAGACAGTTTTTTAGTGATATTATACTATTTATAATCTAGGACATACTAATCTATAGTTCTTCCAGTCTGTAGCCATTGTTTAAGGAGGTATTCGTAGTAACTATCACCTCTTGCACCGAATGAAATAGTCGACTCTCTAAATTCTCCTGTGTTAGCGTTTATAAATATTGGAACAAGTCCGTCGAATTTTGTCAGCTGGTGTACATGTTCCGAAACCTTAGCTGCTGCAGCCTGTAATTATGTTTGAATAATTATGAAATCACAGAATTATAAAAACTGTACACTTGTAAAAATTCGTACATATGTACAAATTTATACCTCGAATCTTGGTTGGCCTGAAACACGGCTAAGATCACGAAACTCCAACTGTATAGTTGTAACTTCGCTGGTGCTGCTATCAGGACCCCATTTTGGACTGTGAGCACTCCTAGTTCCAAGATTAACATCAGAGAATGGGACTCCGGATTTTGTTGAAAAAGCAGGCATCAATCTATCCCCAAGGTCGATCTGAAGTTGTTTTTATTGAGCGTATTAAATAGGCGATTTAGTTTGGGGATGTAAAGGAGCTTAAATATTTCATTCCATTGGCTTACTGCTTTGTCTAGGAATATTTTATCCCCTGATAAATGATAGGCACCCAGCAATCCGCCAAGGACTCTTATAGTCACTTCGAATAAATTTACGTCCTTGCTCACGCCAAAAGTTAAACTCTCTTCAACCCAGGCTCGAGCTTCAGCAAACTCTATAACATCATTTTCATTTTAAGTGTGACTATATTACCAGGTTTGAGTTGGAATTGGTTTTAGAAATAAAGAGATTAGCTGTAATCCAAGAGATGTGAATTTAAAAAAAAAAACAGGTATTCATTTTGGGCCATTTCAATTCAATTTCCTTTCAAATGCAATGACCAGTTTGAGATTTGAACAAACTCTGTAACTCAATACTAGGAAAAACAGTTCATAGTAATTTGAGGTACAAGTATACATCCTGTTAATAATTAAATACCTGCGTTCAGGCCCATAATGTACATAGTATCAAGTGAATCGACTATTGTAAGACCGAGCCCAAACCATTCGCTATAACTGGCAGATATTGGCTTAAGATTATCATGTCCCCATGCGAATTTTTTATATCCTTTCCAAGAGTGAGAAAAGGCAGCGACAATGGCTCGCTGTCTTTCATTTTGAGGACCTGTAATCAGAGATTTTTTTTTAAGAGATTTAAGATGTTTGCGAGTAATAATTGTGGCATAAGTTAAAGACTAATAATGATTGTTAGAATTCTGTTAATTATCAATTCAGAGAAGAATCGATCCTCTTCAAAAGCCTTACCATTAAATTTTACTACATTTGGTTTCGGTTGTGGAGGTCCTATTTGATCGTCGTCAATCTGGTTAACTTCTGGCTGAAACTCAGGCTCTTCTATAACTTCGCCACCTCCTGCTCCACCTCCTTGATCCCCATTGTCTACTACAAGTTCCTCGATGAACTGTAAACCACATTATATTATTTTGAATGAAAAAAATCTACACGATTATCTGTAAACTGTATGAAATTTAATCTTCAAATCAAACTGCGCTAGATTTTTCTGCTCGAATGAATTATGTAATAGTTTTACTATAGAGCCTATGAAAAATAAAAAAGCAGGGAAAAATCTTCTTGGATCAAAAATTCCAGAAGAAATATTAATTGTTTATTTGTTTAGCAAAAAAAAATTACCTTGTCATGTTTTGGTATTTCTCTTTGAATTGGTTGGTCAATATCATTGTCTAAGACGGATGATGTTTTCGTGTCGTTTGGTACGAGATAAAATATTATTAAACAAACTGTTATTACTGCGAAATAAACTATATTTCTTTGAAACCTTGACAACTGGTTCCATTGCTGTAATAAATATAGAAAATAGAGAAACAATTTTTTTTTTAGCCAGATTAGGATTAGTAATTGGTAATTAAATGCTGGGTTTTAATTTATTTAATTTTTTTTTTTTTTTTGTCAAATGTTAGCAGCCAATTCTACGGGGGTAAAAATAGTATCGAATTCAAATATCGTGTCTGAATTACCCTCCAAAGACTCTGTGAAGTTCCTCGCGCGAATGCAGCCGTGTCATTTATGTTTAAACTGATATAATCGGCTCTACTTAAATCTTTAGGTGAGTACATCTTTAGGTTAAGAATTTGATCGGTAACTGATTAGTTACGTTACGCGAAAACTACTATTCTAAATACGTATATTTTCACATATCTTATTAAGTAGTGATCATTTGTAACGATTTATGTAACACTTAATTAATTTCTCGCATTTATTATTCATCAAATATTAAACAAAAAAAATGTATGATGTGGTTAGTTTCCGATAGTTTGACGTGTCCGTGTATGTATGCATGTATGCAATCCTGGCACAGGCATAAGGTAGTATTTTGACAGGAAACAGCTGGCAGCAGGAAATCAGAAATATCAGTGGGCAATCCTAGCAGATTTGAAGTCGCGCCGCCATGAATTATGAAATGTTTTTACGCAGCTTCCGAAATGTTTTTTGATTTCACAACAACCACTCGCGCGATTTAATGATATTAATTCAGATCGGAGAGTCTGCCATAACAACGAATATTAATAATACCGTTTATGTACAATTTTCGGGCAGTTTTGTCAATGAATAATCAAACTGTCGTAATTACAATCATAACCGCATAATTACTGTTTTATATGAAACAAATGTTCGTTACTTATTCCATTTGAAAAAATAAATAAATAAATAACCCACCGTCTAATTATCGAACGCGAAGTATGTTCGCGCACTCAGCTCTCGTGTTTTTTTTTCCATTTCTAAACTCAGTTATTTAAATCTTCGGACTGATTGAATCAGTTTTCTTTACATTTCGCGACAGGTCAGTGTTAAGTATCAATTAGTTATTGAAAGTTGTTCATTATGCGTATATGCGATCAAGCTAAAAAAAATTCGCAAAACTTTTTATAGATCGTTCTTTAGCAGTTTTTAGCTTCTTTCAGTGTTTTGTGACCCGCACTCAATTGCCTGCTATGATGATTAGGACACTCTCACTTCATATGTACTGGTTAGAAAACTATTAATATTTACCGTAAAAAAAAAATTAATATTCATTAGTTGGCACAATAGTGAGATTCTTTTACGCACAAAAGTTGTTTTCATTATTGAGTATCATGCAAAAAAAAAAAAAAAAAATATCTTGAAGATATCAAAGTATGATGTAAATTTAAAAAAATTTTATATTCTACTTCAATAATGCCTGCATAAATAATCTAAAAACAAACTCGGCATCGATATGCCACACAAGATGTTATACAATTAATAGAATATTATCATTGAATTTTAAGAACTACACAATAAAACTATATTATATACTTTGATCTTACCCTACAGCGTTTTCGGTCCATATCTTATTGATTCTTCAACTATATAATAGGTATAATTCTGCAATTAATTAAATTTTGCTTTTTTTTTTTTTTTTTTTTTTTTTTTTGTATAATTTCAGTAGATTTTGCATTTCTGTACATCAAATTTATTACAATTGGTCGGGTGAATAATAAAAGCGTGACATTTTATGTAATAAAAAATATATTTGGAAGATTCTGATAGCTTATTATGGTTGTTGAATATTATATTCGAGTATATACGTAGTATATTATATTATAATGATGGTCACCGTGAAGCGATTTAAATATAACCGGTATTTGCGATTAATAATGTTGATGGTAAATGTCGGAAGAACAGAAAAATGAATTTATTTTCAACAATTTATAGTATACTATGTAATATTGTATATCTAGAAAAAAACAATTATATGTAAGTATATTCACTGTTTTACAAATGAATAAGTCATTAAACCCTCGCTATAACTCCTTTTTATAAATTCGATCTATACACGTACTAACTCAATTTATGAGATTTGAAATAATCTATTAACAATTTTGGAGAAAATAGCATAGAAATAGATATTATAATTTAATTTTTTTTATTTTTTTTTTTTAGAATACTCATCTTTCGGTATTCTCTATTATCACATAAAAATTTTGATAAAATATAGAACAAATCACAATACGTTATATAGTCATTTCATGCAGATTTTACTTTGATTTTTTTTTTTTTTTTTTTTACACATGCCATTTGTTACACCTATACTTGTATCATTCAATTATACATAGTTAGAGATAACTATGGAATTTTACTAGTTTTTTTTTAAATTTTGTTCATGTGTTTTTTCTTTTTTGTTCGTTTTTTTTATCCCACAACGGATCTAGATATTCCAGCATCATAGCATGCTTGGTTTGGCAGCCAGCTGCCAACAGCGTTATTGCCTTGCCAGAAAATAGCATAGAAATATATTTTCTTAAAACAGTTTTGTGTTACATCACGTTAGTAACTTTTGTGGAGTGCCTCTGAATCTTTCCTCCAAATATCCAGGGGTCTAGAATTAAATAAATAAAAAAATCGCATTATTCAATTATCGCATCATTCATTCATTCATAAATCCTATCAATCAATCCATTAATCTCTTTATTCAGAAGAATTATCTACTTTAATACAGCCGCAATTTAGAAGAGAAGCGAAAAGTTAGAATGAAAAAAAAAACCTAACATGCGATTAAGACTGATTTCATTAGCAATGTTGGACTTCAAGCTTAGTCCTATCAAAGATATATGATTACCGCACTTTGAGCAGACTGAAATTTATTGCGTAACTGTATATTATAAAACGTTAAATAACTCCAGGTTTTTATGGATGACAAAAGACTGGGAGTAGGCATACACGGATATGACATTTTTAATCAAAAAGGAAACAAGATAAAAGAATTTAGAATCATATCATACATGCATACATATATTTAGCTATTTTCCACATAATTCAAATTAATAGTTTCATGCGCTACCTACTTCAAGCTCCTAGTTTTATTTGGTTTTAGGTAGTAAATGGGAGTGCATTATCTAGTTATAAAAAAAAAGTTTGTTTACAGACTTATGTACGTAAAATAGGCAGGCAGACATTCTGAGGGGCATTAATTAAACACGAGCAACAGATAAATAAAAGATATTTTATTAGCACAGAGCTCAAGCACCAAGAGACAAGGTATTGTAGTTTGTATTAATGTAAGTAAAATAAGCGGAAAATCCACAATACAAACAAAATAATTGTATACATCAATTTTTTATTTTCCGTTCTACCTTTGGCTTTGGTCGATGAGTATCCACCGCATCTATTGGCAGTCGAATATGCTCTACCTTGCATCCATACGCCACAGGTGTAAGCTTCATTATGGTGTGTAACGGCACGCTCAAATATGGCAATTCGTCTAAAAATGTAAATCAATAATATTGCAAAATTCACTACCAGGATTCTCTGTTGTTGTATTTGATAAGGAAACTATAGATCGTCAAGGCAATAAATAATAAATTCATAATACAGTTCCCCGAATGTGTAGAAATTTGTGTACAAAAGTTTGATTTATCATATGAATCGATTCAGATCACTAACATTTTTAGTTTATATGAAAATAAAGTTAAAATCTATGTAGGTATATACATGTTTTCATCTTTCATTGCGGTTTGGTTTTTGTACAACAATCTTTATTGAGGAAATATTACTTTTCTCATGCAATGTACTTGGAGGCACAGGTATACAGAGTTTTGATATGAATGAGATTCAGGGAACATAAATGCGAGTTAAAAAAACCATAGCAGAATGCATAATTAATATAGCAAATGAGTTATAACTGAATGATACTTACCGGCACTTTTATCCAGAAAATAGGCAAGTAAACATCGTAGAACAGCTTGATGACTTACAACAAGAACATTACCCTGACGTTCTAATTCCATGATGACTGGTTCCAGTCGAGCTACTAAGTCTTCGTAACTTTCACCCCTAGGATATCTGTACGAAAATTTATTTTGGTCCCTAGCTGCAAAATCGGTTGGATATTTTCCAGCTATTTCTTCGTATGTCATTTCCTCACATATTCCCTGGAATATCATTTATATACATATACATATTTGTTTGAACATCGTCAAGACTATCTATAATACAGTTATGAGCAACAGTAATTTACCAATAATCGAATGGTGATTGAAATTCCTAATTTGCAACCGTTAATTGTGATATAATTGGTAATTAATGCCCGTAATCAGTTAATTTACTTATCAGTAATTTAAATTTTATTGATTACGCTCATTACTATTATGATTAATACCAGTCGATCGCTTATTCTTATAAATTTAGAGCTTTGCATATAAGCTGTTTTAAAATGTCTTATCCACACAAATAAAATTTTTATCTAAATCCTCTACTCCAAGAGGTAAAATTTACAAACGGTATTAGAATCAGATAAATGGAGGACATAGTTTTAACGAAAATATTCCGCCTGTAATTTTTCCCTGACAAAATAATCAGCATGAGCTTTGAAAAACGTAGAATTTAGAATATTTGATTCTCAATTATACCTTAAGTAGCAAAAAAAATATCTCACAGAAAAACTTGAGATCTGTGATATCATATCTTACCGCATCAATTTCGTTTAAAGCTTTCCACCGTTCTTGAGGAGCTTGAACACCAGTTGCAGTTTGTATAGTTCTTTTTAACCAGCTAGTCCAAACCCTTAATCCCTGTATATCTTGTTGTGCAATAAATTGGGCTAGTGCATCGCTGTACTGATGCCCCCTTGGGCTAAGGTCAGGATTACCACCTATTCTACCTTCAAGATTCATAATACTTTCTCCATGTCTAGTCAAGTATATAGTTCTAGGCACAATATGTATATTCATTAGATAATAAACTATTCTGCTTTGAATATGTCCCTCGTGTTTGTGGACAAGGACCTTTTCTCCGGTATTATAAATTTTCATAAATGATAAATCAGCTTCGAAATTTTCATCCAATGGATTATATTTCTCCTGATAGTGTTCTATCCGCATCATAAAATCTGCAAGCACTGCCTCTTTGTTCATGTCCGTGTAGTCTGGACTGCTAACTTTTACCTGTAACAATAATCCAAGACTAGAATTAGTTTCAAGTTTAGACGAGATAGCGGAAAAGTTTTCTATGAATAATGAAGTTTGAAAAATTGTGAAATAAAAATTCTTTAATATTTGAATAAGAAATCTTTTAATTATCAACTAATTTACTTTCGAAAAGTCGCAATTTTCTCACTGTTCTCAAGAGTTTTTTTTTCAGTTGAATTGTAATTGAAGAAAAATTCAAAATTATCAAATTTTTTTAAGTTTTTGAGAAAATTTTAACATTTTGAGTTTTACTGAAAAAAAAATTATTTTTTATTTTTTTATTTATTTTTTTCTGCAGTTCATTGATATATTTAATTACTATTAAGAAAACTATGATTTGATAATTTAAAAAATGTTCAACCTCCATAATATTTTGTTCAACGATTTCTGGATCGTTGCATACTGATTCGACGAAAAATAATTTGAATCCCATTTTCATGACAACAATATCGTGTATCATCCTTCTCCTTTCAACGGTAGAATTAGTCGCGTCAAAAACAGCGACTTCACCATCGCCGTTTTCCAACCATTGACAAACGTCGTTCAAAGCGTCAATAGCACACTGTGTTCTAATAGCCATAGCTTTGATATTATCAGGTCTGAAAAAGTCGTGGCATTGATACGCCGTTGTTGCATGTCTACGGTATTCTCCCAAGTTAAATACTTTCGTGTTTATTCCAATCCAATTTAAATATCGGCATAGTTTTTTCGATATATATGTTTTTCCACGCGCCGGTAGACCGACCATAGCTATTACGTGTGGTTTGTTAACGTAATTCGCACGTTCCCCTAAAACATAACGTTATACATTATACATACGATACTGGTTATAATAAATATTATACATTTATTTTTAATTTCAATTCATTATGGGTAAAGCTACGAGCTCAAATGTAATACAAAGAGCATTGCACATAGGTGATTCGTGGAATACTACCAACAGGAATAAAAGATAATAGATACTAAAGTGTAGTTTTCCTTTGCCGCGTGTAGAAGTGAAAGAAATTTTATTTTTTACATCATTTGAGTTTGAAAATATATTTTCAATGTTATCCTAATCGTTGAAAATATAGAAAATATACGTACTAAAAGATTTCAATAAATTTCCCGAAATATTCGACATGATTTTTCGCGAAAAGAAAAAAAAATAAAAAAAAAACCGAAAATAAATTTCTCGAAAATATATCCATGCTCGAATAGGCGATGTTCAGTCGCAAATGATATCCTACACTGCAATGACAGTTCCCTCTTTATATACCAGCAGATAAAATGCAACAGATAGTGACCGGCCGTCACACGACTCTTCAACAAACATATCAGTATCTCTTGAAACATCATATCTTCGACACAATAAAGATCTAAGGATGATAAATGTGTGTGAGTGTGTAAGAAAAAAACTTAAACCATTGCATATCTGTCTATAATTTTAGTTGAGAATAACTGTATATTTGCTAAATCAAAAGAAAAATATTCGAATGATCAGCAGCTACGAAAAAGGCTGGTCTCCTCCACCTGTTCATTCGATAGAAACGTGATCTTCACATGACTGGCCAATGCCAGACCTCACAGCCTTCGAGTAAATCAGCGCAACGGTCGATTTATTACACCCGTAACCACTTTCTCAGCGAGAATTTTTTTTATTTATTTTTAATTTTTTTTATTTGAATAATAATATGAAATTATCTATACAAGATAAAACTAATTCGGCAAAGTTATCCTCAACGTTATAATATCTTTCGTTTTACAAAGCGAAAAAGTATTTTGTAACAAATTAATCATGTATAGAAATTAAACGTAAACCCGGGTTTGATATGCGCGTTTTAACTTTACCATCGAATTATACAAATAACACGCGATAATATGATGAATAAACGATTTTATATTCAGAACCAGAAATTTCATTGAATTTTGTTTTTTTAAAGCAATTATTCTCCTTTATACGGACAAACAAACATTGGTTTAAATATAAACGAGGCCTTTGTCCATGGCAAATATATTATGCATTTATTTGCTGCCACTCGATTGACGTAAGAGAGATACTTTTCGCCCAACGAATTAAAAAAATAACTCTAGTTTTTTTTTTGTAAATATAGAACAAGATAACGGTTCTCAGTTATCAACATATTATGCAATGTAAGATTTCGTGAGTTATGGAATTGTCTCTCGATGCTGTAATAACTGCTATTTCAAGGCCAGTTAAATTAATGAAATTTTGTTAAAAACCGCGTATTTTATAAATATTCATAAAAAAAAAAAAAAATACTTCTATCTCATTTATTTCAAATTATAGAAATGTAGTGGGAGTTATAAATTAGTTATTTAAATGAACACGTGCATTGTTGGGCGCATAATAAGACCCTTGTAACATACAACATACGTCAAATGATTATTATACTTCATCTAAATTCCTAAACAAATTATTATGCTTTCCACGCGAAACTCCATTATCATTAAAAAAAAATGTGATAGACGAGTTCGACTCGCATAAACGAAGTTAACGCTTGATAACACTAAATTGTCACATGTTACAAAGCGATATCCAACACTTGCAATTCTTCATAGAAGAAAATTGGCTTTAAGCCAGCTTGCTTCAGTCTGGTTTGCTCTGGAAATAATTCAACCGCTCGAATCAATTTCTAAGAGTGGAATAATTTCAATGCTAATATTCCTTTTGTCAGGGTTTGAAAATAGAAAAAAATTCCACTACCCACAGCTCGCGCGCCGTAGCCGTGGTGCTCGTTGGACGCTCGTCGCAATTCGTATTATCGATTACTACGAAAGTCTTCTGCAGTTGTATTTTTCGTAGTATTATGAAATAAAATAACAATCTCTCTTTATATAATAAAAATTATTGAAAAAACTAAAAAATTATATAAAATACGAATCGTTCTCTTTGATCAGCTTTAAAATGTTGTATTCATAAATGAGAAGTGTATTTTTACACACGCTACAGCTGAATAAATCGACCGTACGCATTTGTGTATATTTAAGAAAAAAAAAAAAAAAACGTTGCAGAATTCGTAGTTATGTATTTTATGCAAGGTCATCGCACTCGAATTAGAACGGATTTAACGTCGTTCATATACTTTACGGCGATACGTCATATGCAAAGAAGAAAAAAAAACGTAAAAAAGATGTTCTAGTCATTTTTAAAATAATCTACGGAGCTGCTTAGACACGTTTGAATACCGGCAATGAGCTAAGAACTAATTATAGAGATGCAAGAAATATATAAGTTGGAATATAATTTCAAAAATGTAATAATAATTTTGGATAGAGAAAATAAAAATAGTATTTTCCTAGAAAGAAATAAAGAAATCAGAGCTCATACCGGAGCTAAGATTTGTTGAAAAATTAATTTTCATTATTACCTACTACAGCTAGATATACGGTCTATTGCGTATTTCAGTGATGTGTATATGCATACAAAACGTTTGTGTCAGCTGATAAATCCGCAACTATATTATAAATAATATTATGCACTGGGTGTAAAATGTGTATACGTTAGCACTAAATAAACTATCAATTTATGAATCATAATAGTAATGTGTTTATCTTACCTCTGATAGGAAAGGGCTTCGTCTGAATTGTATCCGAGGTTGGTGGTGTGTAATGCATCTCAATTTCGGGCTTGGACATTTTTCAAACTTTGAATATAACAATTCGAAAAATTGTTGAATATCACCGTCCACTTGGTAGTCTTATTTATTAAAGTATGTGCGAGTCCTAATCGTTTGAAATTATTTTTCTTAGTTTAGTAAACGTGTCTGTATAGTTTTATTACGTTCGGAATCGAGTTGGCATGATCGATTGTTGTATTATCAAAAATACAGAAATACCAAATTTAACTAAAATCGAATATTACGAATGTATTATCCATACCATTTTATATGACTCTAATTATTTGCGGTGTCGTATGTAACATCGAGACTCTCTTTCAAGCCAACGAAACACACGACTAAACCCGAACGAACGAGCGACAAGCTCGTACTAACCACAAGTAACAGACTACAGAGTCTAAAGTTTAGTAGTGGCCATGCGCGTGTCTCTGTCCGCCTGTATAAGCCTTGAGACATTATGGTGAATCAAGGGGGCGCCGGAGTCGAGGGACAGCGACGTCGCCCCGTAGCCAGACCGAACAACGCGGGGCAAAGAGGGAACGGCGACGTTTTCCAACCACTCCGAAGCCGCGCGTCGATCACGCGACCTTATATTACGTCACTCGTTCCTATTCCACACAACGCAACACGATAATTCTGACGTTTCAACGTGACACTTGGCCAATGAGAAATCATACCCAAGAGAATACATCGCGAAGACAAATCCTAGTCCGTGAAATTAGGAAAAAGAAAAAAAAAATTGACCTTATATTGATTCACAATTTCCTCTGTATCTGTTACTCTCAATTTTATTTTATCAGAAAAAAAAAATTGTAACATTTTTGAGAAAAATCTTTCACCTTTTTTGCTATATTTCATTTAGCACGAAAGGTGGTTTGAAAAAACGTAGAATAACAGTAAAATAATTTAGTTTATTTTTCCTATCTTACAATCGTAATGTTACTTATCACCTAATTATTGTACTTTTCTAAAAATGGATTTATTATCTTTATCACTCTTTCAGGATGAGTTAAATGTAAATGGTGTTTGCCTGGCAGCACGGTCCAAGAAAAGTCTACGCTACTCTTCTTCATTCTTTCCACAATTTCAAGAACAAGTTCTTTTTTTTGATAATAAGATGAATTCTCAGCCTTAATTAGTCTGTATGGGCAAGTAATACGATCAGCTAGTTGCAACAGGTGATCATGAGTGTATCCAGAGTCAAAAGAAGAGTATTTAATCAGCCCAGGATCTTTGCTGAAAATAAATTCATCATCCCCCACCTCTTTAACACCACGTTTCATCAGCAGCCTACATGCAGCTTCGTCCAACGAGTAGTCAGTCCCTTTTATCCATTTGTGCATAATTTCTTCATCGGTATAAGTAGGTGGCTTTGTTGTCCTAGCCTCAAGTCTAACGATCTCCTCAGCATAACCAACAATAAAATCGCAATACTTGTCGATCTCTATGGAAGGTGGTTTGATGAGGTCAATACCAATGCCGAATTGTATATTTTTAGGAAAATATGTTGCGTATAAGAACATCACCATACTCCCCATCGAATGTCCTAATAGCTTTACTTTTTTCCAATCGTAATACTTGGCTATCCTATGTATTAAGAGCATTGTATTCATCAGAGAGTATGGTATTCCTGGTGGTGACCACGTCGAATATCCATGACCTGGCATGTCTATCGCAAGTACCGAAGTACCTTCTGGTAACAATGGCACCAATTTATCAAACGTTCCTGCGTTGTCTTGCCATCCGTGCAGCGCCAGGATTGGCTGACGGTCCTTTGATCCCCACCATTTACCTTAAAAATATTTAAACCTGATTTTATCGAACAATGAATGGAATAAACGATAAAGCATAAAAATTGGACAGGGATAGTGTGATTTACAAGCTACTGAGCGACGTTTATAATTAATATTATCAAACTTTAAATGCAGAAGATAGAAATTGACTTAAAAATTTGTTGACCTATAGATATAATATCGACATGTCGATCTTATTGGGCCATAATTTGCAATAGCTATGCTAATGCTTTAGTTCGTTTCTGAAGATTGGCAATATTTTCAATGACTGAACTTAAAATCTACATTTAATTTTTGGGATCCAGAATATAATGTAAAATTCTGTTGATTGTTATTTCAATCGATCATTCCTCAAAATAGCGGACGAATTTCGGTGACCTTGAAGTTTAGTTTTTAGGTTAGAGAGACGAACGTGGTTAACCTAATTTCTTTTGAAAAAGAATGATGTTGGATGAAAATATGTTTGAAATGAGTAGTCGGAGAGATCGAGAATGGATATTGTGGAACTTTTAAATAGACAATTAAATTAAAAAAAAATAAAAATTGTGTTTTTCATACCGGCGATTTTTCCCCAAGGCATGGGAACCTCAACTTCCGTCACATCCTGCTTCGTAGTGTTTGAATCCCGGTAAAGGTTTCTTGTACCCGGGATCTGTCGAACGATTTTTACTATGTGAAAACGCGAGAACATTTTTATACTTCAACTTCTTCAACAATCGAACACGTGACGTATCCACAACGTGGCTAAGACTGGCTTAGAACTATAATGAGAAAACGTTCCGAACTAGTTACACATACAGTACTGCAGAACACACCCTTTATTGCAACACTCGTGTATATCCACGTTAGCTGGGTATTACCATGACAGTGTAATAGCTTTCGCACTCGTGAGTCCTATGACCTTTGATATTAGAAGATCGCAATCTTCTCCTTTTTTTTCTTCTTCCCGATTGGTTGAATTTTTAGCAGTTTCGCTATCTTGATGAGATAGTACACGTATAATACAGCATTTGTCTGTAGTGGAACACAGAGGCCCGTCGTTATCAATGAATTAATTCTAGGCAATTGTTTGATCGCTAATGAATTCAATAATCTATTGACACTTGTATCCATACAAGACGAACGAATATCGGTGATAATTGACTTAAAAATATGATTTGAGAACGGACGTTGATTTGCGCCAGAGACAATATTTGGATCTAATCCAGATAAGACATAAAACGCGCGTCAGCGTCGCGCGCATTAGTATACTTTAAACCGCGATTAGTTTCCAATTTAATTTCTTTTTTTTTAACAGGTAAAATAACCGCCATATGATTACTACTTTGAGTAACGTGATTCCGTGAACACGTATTGTAGACGTTAAGAACGAGGATCACTGTGACATGTATTATGATTAACCGGTTAAAAATATCATCTTTGTCAGCTGATTAGACACAAAAAAATTTCCGAGAATAAACCCGACTAAAATGAGACTCGTGAAGTCCAAACATAACCGTCCCGAAAATTGACGATTATTGATCGTATTTTTAGCCGGAATGTAATCATACAATACTCTATTGAGAGGTATTAAATCGAAACAATAGATGTTTCCCATCCTATCGTGTAGACTTATGTCATGATTACAATTATATCCTCGATCATATTCATTGCGGTAATTTTTGTTTACATGCTAGATCGGAGTTATCACGTTCGAAGTATAGAAGTAACTAAGATCAATTGATAAAGTCAAAGTGATGATTGTGTAGTTTATTTAACGATTAGTCGCCGATGAAAATCCATGAAAAGATTATTTGCCCTGTATCCATATAAGCGAATAATTATTCCCGACGAAAACTTCGAAGTGAAATTATTAAAAGACTGAAAATATTACCAGATGAGCATCTAGGGGACTATTCATCTCTCAAGTTATCAATGCCGTAGCGAGAAAAGCAGATGTTTTCGTGAATGACAGTACCTAGCAAGCTATTGCAAAGGAAAACTTTCATCTGCGGTCCGAAGCAAAATATGCGTTAATAATCACACGAAAATTGATAATATTGTTGTTTTATAAACTAAATAATATCCCAAACAAATTCGAGCAGTGCAATGTGAGACTATAGTGAGAATGGGAAGTGTTTTAACGATAAAAACGTTTTGTGAGAAGGAAATATTCGCGTTGCGGGTAGCGCGGGGGATTGCATAGGAATGGTATCGCCGTCCAAGGCCCAGCAGCAGCAGCAGCAGCCACAAGAAAACAGGTCGAGGGAGACGGATAGACGTTCTCGTACGTTGAATAAACAAAGCTTAACTCGTTACGTAAATTAAATATAAAATACGCGCGTCTACATAGTAGTTGCAATATTATTCGATACTGTGTAAACAAGTTTGTTCATATTTCTATCTCGTCAATAAAACCCCTTTGTACAGTTCGCTCACAGTTATTATTTGACGGGCACCAATTTCCGAATCGATATCTACGATGTACATGACATTTGCGTTATTAAATTCATTCGGAAATTATGAAATTTTAAAGAACCATATTCGTGACTTAATTATTATTCATTTGACGCAACATGACTTTGTTAGGTTATACATAAACAATGATTACAAATCGTCGAGTAACACCTTGAAATATTTTATGAATAATTTGTTGTAGATGTTCGTATACAAAAGGGGCCTAAACCTTTGGAAAAAAACACATTTTATTTGGACATAAAAAATCATGTGCTCTCAAATAAGCTAGAAGCGAAAATCAAGGATCTTGGAGGGGTGAGTACGGCCCTTTATTCTCTGTAGTCTTGACATTTTTCATTTCCATTAATTTTCAAAGTCATCCGTTCAGACCCACACATCCTTCCACAAATTAAATTCCTCATATTTTTACATATTTCAACATTTTTTTATCTAAGCCCTTACACGTTCCCGCCATTTCTTTACTGTTTTAATTTATACCCCGTTCGAGATAACTCACGATTGTTTGAGTTTACCTTTGTGGTAAAATTCCGCGCAGAGTTCCGCCGTATTCAAACTATGGCATGTGATAAATAAATCATAAATGGATAGCTGGCGATCTTCCAAACATATTTCAATACCTGGGTTATTCATTTTATTCAAAATAAGCATTAGTTTTTACGCATGTACTGTATTCGTGCCCGGTTCTCGCCAGAACGTTTGTGGCTGTTGCTAAGCTGCGCGGGGCTCCGCCCTAAATACCGAGTATGTAAAAGCAGCGGAGTGGCGATACATGAGTTAAAGGTTAGCCATAAGTGCCGCGAAGGTATCAAGTAGCGATTTTTTTCTCTGTTTACAAACATTGAAAAAATAAAAATTAAGAAAAAAAAAGAAAAAAAAAAAACAACATGAAGTTGAAAAATAGAACGCCGAGCGCCATCTTGAGGCTGTATTTGAAAGTTTAAAAGTAGGGCGATCTTTTTAAATTGTTGATATTAAAAAGCGATGCAAAATTTCGACGACAATTAAACTACTGTTTAATATACAACATGTTTATTTGTTTAAACAATATTTAACGAATGTAATATGCATATATAGGGCGCAAAGCGCCGCCTCTGGGCACTAGCGGCAAGCTGTTAACGACGATTGGCCATTTTGTGCCTGACAGGTTTGATCCGCGATTCCAGTCTCTCCGCTTTATTCCCGTCAATTTTCTTACTGAAATAAAACAATCCACGTGTTTATAATCTATATAAAAATCACCTTTTACCAAATACCGTATTCAAAGTTAACCGTAATCATAATATTCAAAGTAAACCGATATTTTATTACGTTTGTTTTCTCGGATTGTTAGTGTTTCGGGATTGCTTGACAGCAGCAGGCCGCTAGGGCCAGTGACTCTGCTCTTGTAAGTGTGTTACGGACTTTTAATACTCCCTTATTCTAATTTTAGACACTGTCAGGGCTTACCATTTCCTATTCAATATTCAACACAGCATACAATTCACATGTTTCTAATATACAGATAACAAAACTCAAAATACTATGTACAATAATGGGTCTGATCATTGTTGTGCAACCAGGATTAATACACGCAATTTTGTTTACCTTCGTCTTTCAAATTCTCTTTACACCAAAACATCACGTTGTTTATAAAAAATTCTTTATTATCATCATTTACCAACCTCCTCTCTTTCTCCTCGACCATAAACACAAATACAAATACAGACACAAAGCATTATGTGTTAAAATTATCAATTGCATTCTCTGTAATTTGTGAATGGAATGAGAATAGCTACGAGAATTTTTTACATTGAGAATTATCTGGGATTATAAAGTCTAGATTTATTCACTTTTAAATTTCAGAGAATTGAGTTATTCCTCGGTAGGAGCGTTACACTTGTTGTCAGCGATAGAGGAGACAAGCCGGGACACCAAATCGGAGATAAAGTTAAATGGGGTTGGGCCAGCGGAGGGAGCGGGGGTCTCCCCTCGCTGCGGAGCGTGGAGGTCCAAACACCGATACAGACTCCCCCAACTCCGTCACCAGCTGCTGAATCTCCACTCACTAATTCAACAAATCTTAGAGGCATTGCCTCAAGACCTGTGAGTTTTATCTAAAAATCACCATAAATCCTCATTTCAAAGAGTCTAAATTAGTTCAAAATAGAGAGAAAAGCTTCTGAAACCTTTCAAATTCGATGACATTGTCTTATCTGCATCATATTTTTTATATTTCTGTCTCTAAACCATTTTTAAGTCTTTCATATTCAGCTTACATTCTTCAATTTCATGGGCTGTCCGTCCCACAATGTCCTTAGATCACTTCTAAGCTTTGCCGGTCTTGAAAACACAATCCAAACCACATAGGTGCAGTCTTTTAGTTTTTTTCACTGTCGTATCGGTTCTGCTAGACATTGTGTCCATCCTCAGAGTGAGATATATGAACATAGTTGCTTTGTCTTTCAAAGAATAGAATAAAATCCTTCAAAATGAAATGAACTAAATTTTTATGGTTTAGTTTTAGCTCAAAAGAAGTGGGTTTTTGTTAAATGAAGTAATTTTCGTTGCATTTATTGTTAGGATTGGTTTAATCGTTTAAATTAACATTTGTTTTCATGTTATTCATGTAATAGTGTAAGTGACTGATGTTTAACAGAAGTCTCGAGCGGATGCAATGTTGGAGCGTGCCCTCACGCAGCCACAACAGTATTCCGTGGACCCATTGAAGAACGCTCAGAACTGGGGAATCCCAATCTGGGCAACAAGCAAATTGCAGGTCTGGTTAGACAAGATCTATGCATCTCTCAGAGGCACATATAACTTGAAACAGATACAACAACCTAGTGTTAGCAAGGATCCAAAAGTCAAGCATTTGAAGGCACCGTATATAAAGTTTGAATCCTTTCAGAGGTAAATACGATCAAAATTGCCTTCATTTTTACCTCAAAATCAACAGTTTTATTTTTGTTCTCATATCAATTCAAATTCTTCATAACAGTACAGTTTATTTCACACTATATATCTCATAGTCTTATTATATGTATTTATTATAGGGACACAAGACCCATATTTTTGGAATTACCCACCTGGCCAAAGTTGAACTTTGAAGGGGAACCTGGAACTTGTCCATTCGACGTTAAACGCCGTGAAGATAAAAATAAAGATATTAAAATAAGCAGCAAAGATATTAAGGAGAATAAAAAGGGCTCAATTCTCAAGCAGCTAGATAAAGTTAGTATGATCGTTATAATTATGAAATTGTTTAATTAATCGTTAGAATCAGTTAAAAGATTTGTAATTCGTTTATTGAAGACATTCTTTAATAATAATTATTCTATCACACAGGATAAGGACATGACTCGTAGGCCTCGTGGTGGGGCAACGCGGACTCGCAGAACGGAACAATTGGTTGCTGGTTACTGTGAAATATGTCGAATCGACTACAGAGATTTAAAGAAACATGTACGCAGTGTTCAACACCTAAATTTCGTTCGAAATGATGACAATTTTTTGTCGCTGGATACTCTCATCAATGCGGGTGCCAGTGTTGAAGCTTTCTTAAACTTCAATAGATCTAAAGACATTAGGTGAGTTATTACCAAATACCAGAATATCAGTTTATTTTTAAAATTACATCATGGCTTTTAAATCAATGATTACTTTGAGACGCTCAAAATGTCCTCTCTCCAAACACTAGTCCATTCTATTATTTCTATTTTACTAACCAGAATAACTTTGATGTATTCTTTACCAATTTTCGCGGATTTTGTATCTCATATTTGAATTATGAGTAAAAAACAAATTGCCCAAATATACGCTGAAAATTAGAATTGTTTTCAAAGGGATGAAAAAAAAAATAATATATTTTGTCTATTTTTATAATAGCAAGGATTGCAGCTTGTTTCCGAATGTCAGCCGGAGTCTTAGAAGCGTTGTACTGCCTGAAGAGAAGGTGGATAAGTCATCTAAGCCCGATTTAGATAATTACAGCACGGGGAACATCGACATGGTACAATGTAACGGTGCTAGAAGGAGTCTTGATCCAAAGTTAAACCCATCCCACAATCTTAGAACTCGAGCAAAGCATGAAAGTGGTCATTTGTTACGGTCTAAAGGTAGTCCATGGCACGAGGTTGACAAGAGTGATAAGTTTTATGATAAATTTGAGGGTTTTACAATAAAAAAACGTGCGAAAGGTACAATTTGGATCGAGGAAGATGATCCGGATGATAAATGTGTTACTGAAGATAATTTCAAGGTGAATAAAAGTCAGGGATATAACGAAACTGGTTCTTTAGATAACGGTAATAATGCCAGTAGTAATAAGGATAAAGACTGTCAAAATACAAACGGTAAAAAAACGAATCAACAAAATATAAATTTTAAGGACATAAAGTGTGAGATCAATCAGGTTTACGAATTGAGTTGTTTAGCAAGTCCTCAGATAGCAGAAGGGAATCAAAAGATTCCAAAAATTAATGATAACAATAGAATTCCTAGCGAAGGTCAGATTGTTAATTCACCAGAGGAGCAAGAGATTCGCGTAAACGGACACGACTCGAATATTGAAGATGAAAATCTGAAAGTTAACAAAAGTATATCTTCCAAAGAACCTGTCGATAGTCTTCACCATTATTCTAAATCTTGTAAAACTCCCATTACGACCGAAAGATCTCAAATAGACAGCAATAGACTAAACGGCAGCTCAAATGGTAATCTACACGAAGTACAAACGGAAGATAAAGATTTGAAAGGTCCAAGTTTGGTAGATAAACTTATCAAGGAAGAAAACTCAAAGGTGATCAAAGCGAGCAGAAGAGGAGGTCGGACATCTAGAGGTCGAAATAGACTCTCGGTTGAAGAAAGATTGATCGAAGACAATCGGGCATATTACAAAGTTGAAGTTTTAGGAAACAAATTAAGGTCTAGTACAATACCAAGTTCGCAAAGTCTGATATCTTTAAAAGGGGCGGATGAAGAATTGAAGAAAGACGATGCTCCTTCTAGTGAAAAGCCTGTTGTTGTTCGATTTAAACGAGTAAGAAAATCCGAACTTTCACTACTCAGCGATGAAGCTGAGTCTTTTATGTTTGGTGAACCAAAACGAGATGAGACTAGCGATTGTGGCGAAAGCGATCAGCAAAATAGTATTTTGCCAAATGATACGGAAAGTGAACGCGATTTAACGTCGAGTTCGTTTGCTGTTAATTCATCAGTTAACTCCAGCTCTTCTATATGCGAAGATAACATAGAGGAAGATTCTCAAGATTCAGTGTCGTTAGGACGCGCTAGAAAAAGGAGGCGGACGCAGGCCGAAGCTTTGATTAAAGATAACGCGGATTATTATAAATTTCAAACTCCGGGGAGCAGGTTGAGGTACCAAGCACCAATATCAGGCTTGAAGGAATCTGAACAAGCTTTGTGTCTTGAACTTGGTAAAGTAGAAGCAGTTAATTCGAAATTCGAAAGTGTGGAAACGTTTTTTTCCTCCAAACCTTCGCCGGAAGTAGAAAAACTGCAGTTCTCATTTGAATCTGTACCCAAATCTGAGCCCTGGTATCAAACTTACCAACGTCAAGATGAGGGGGCTGAATATTGGCATTGTTTCAGTGAAGGAGACAATCAAAAACCGTTTTTATTGCCATATGAGATTGAAAATTTCCACGAAACATTAGCAAGGGGATTTAACAAGGGTGAAAGTAATCGGAAAAGAGGTCGTGGTCGAGGAGGAGGAAGCATAGGTAGATCGCCTAGGAAAAGTCCTCGATGTCACGCGTCAACTTTAGCAATAATGTCGACTATAATTAGAAAGAGGGAGCAATTTCAGTCGCCAAATTTAAGTATTATAGAAGAAGAAACACATTCTATTAGATCGGAGACAAACACCCCTAGGCCAGATGCCAAATATGAAATAAAATCCGAAATGGACGAAGACTTGAGAGAAATTGCGAGAAATATAGATGATATGTTATGCGGTAAGCACTTCGTAGGTTTGGAAGATTCATTTGAAACTGAATTAAGTACTTCAATTGAATTGAGTATGGTACATCCTCATATACCTAAAGGCCCTCCGCCAGACCTTCTGGAGTTACTTGACAATTGTCAGGATATAAATTGTTTGGATAATTCATCGTGTGCAAGTTCTGAATGTGGGGAGATAACAAGCGTCGAATCACCATTGAAGAGGAGAAAACGTAGGAAAAATAGAACAGGATGGCCCGGTATTAAAATGAGAAAGAAATTACAAGTTAAACAATCCGTTGACCCGGATTGCGAGAGAGAAAATATACACGATCAAAAGACAGAGGATAGATTATCGGATACTTTAAATCTGGAAACAGTATCTAGTAGATTGCACAACGATTCAGACCTAAGAATAGCGGAATGTAACAGCAACGGTTCAAATCTACCTGGAAGTATGGGTGAAAAGAGTACCACAGAAGATTTAATAGATCGAATACAATGTGGGAGCGGAAGAAATACAGATTCTTGTCCCTCTAGGGTAGCTAACAGTAACCCGAAGAACGAAAGTTCGTCCAAAAGGCATAGAAGTGTAGAAGATACGGCGAAAAGTTTGCCTAAAAATTCGGAAAATTTTATAGATATGGGAAAAAATGATATCAGAGTATCGAAATCTAAGAAAGATTCATCTAAACTCGCAAAAGACTCTATTGATCCGGACATAAATCTTGAAAATCATGAATACTCTAACAAATGTATCGGTCATGCTACAGGGTTGAAAAAGCAGCAAAACAGTAACGCTACGTCTCGAAAATTCCTGCGCAGAAGTACGTCGGCATCTGAATTTCAAGATTGTTGCAGTATTGAAGATAGAGTTAACGAAGATTCGTGTAAAAAGGATTCTCAGTCTGTTTCAGCGTCGAGAAAGCAGCCGAATTCTAATAACTTTTCTAAACGACGTCAGAACGAAGATCTTTCTTCCGAAACACATGAGTCTGATATTGAGGATGAAAATCGTTTGAATTTGTGCCGAAAAGATGCTCAATCAATATCAAGTTCGAAAACTCAACAAATCAGCAATAGTTTGTCGAGAAGACAAAGGATCTATAAGGAAATATCTTCTGAGACCCACAGCTCTGAAGTTAGCGAAGAAAATACGGAAAATTCATATTCTTCTAAGGAAACTACGTCGATTACTGTACTTCAAAAGCAATCCAATTCGAATACAGTGTCCAGAAAGCGACAGAGAGACGATACGACTTCGTCCGAAGTTCAAATATCGGATTTTGAGGATGAAAATTCTTGTAAAAAGGATACAAATCTTAATATAACATCTAAAAAACAACAGGGTTCGAGAAAACGTCAAAGAAGAGAGACTATATCGTCAGAAGCCAGGGAATCTGAGATTGAATTCACGTTTTCAGTATCTCAGAGGGTCAGCCCAGTCGTGTCTTCGGTCGAATTAGAAAATCGAAGATCTAGTATTGAGTTTCAACCGGTTGTTAGAATGACAAAAATCGATGAACAGGTTGATATGGACAATGGTGTTTTATCGGTAACTGTAGCGAGTAACAGACGGTTGAGAAGTTCGACTTCGCCAAGATCTAATCTTCAACCACCGACCAAACGGTTTAGAAATTCTAAAGGAAAGTTTGGTAGATGGATAAAGAATAGTTGAAAAACTTTGCTTAAGTTCGTACCTCGTATTAAATAACTGAACTTGAAAAAACAAAAACAAACAAAGTAATGTAACTAAAGTTTGAATATTTAATTCGATACTGTGTACGTGTTGTGTATAAAAGATGATTCGAAGGTACTTCTGTATTTAGTGTAGTATTTAACACGTTTAATAAGTAGAGATTTAGTAATATTATAATTACATATTATTAAATATTATCATAATGATTATTGTCGTTTTCGTCGGCGGCTTATATGATGTGGAATAGGAGGTGGATTAGGGGTGTGAGCCGCCGTATTGTACATTCTTTAGATGTCGTCTTCGTGTACTCTAAGAAAATCATTGATTTTTTTTTTGTAAGAATATTTTTTATAGTTTACTACGGTATCCTAGATAAAAAAGAAAAAGAAAGAGAAAAAAAAACGGTATTTGTTTAATTTGAAAGAAAAGTCTGCCATTTTATTAAAATAATAATAATAAGGTATTGATAAACTCATCGCGATTATATATCGCCAAAGTATTTATCGAAAAAAAAAACGAAAAAATAAAATAAAATAAACGAACTACACACACAAAATTATGTATAGTAATAATAACTTTACGAAATTAAATAGTTTGAAAAAAAAAACGAAAAAAAAAAAAATTTGTTTCTTTAGAGCACACAAGACTCTCTCCGCGTAGCTTTATAATAGTGTAACCATTTTTCGTTATTCTGCGTATCAATAATTATTGTAATATTCTATTTTAAACTCTCGCGAGACAGATACCTAAAAACTTATTATCTAATTTCAAACTGAAAAAGAGAAGAAGAAAAAGAAACCGAAAAAAAAAAGTTGTAATTCTATCATCAATTCCAAAAGAATTATGATTATTAAAAATTACCAATTTTCCATACAGAAGACTGTCTTGTAATTATAACGTCCTATAAATCTTGTTTCATTTATTTTTCTTAATTCCTGTAAAATTCATCATCATACAAAAAGAGGGCTTCCATTCATCTCTATAGCAACATACTTACCATTTTTTTTTTTTTTTGAATTTTGATTTTTCTTTCTCTGCTATAATTTATGTAATAACGTTATGTTAAATCGTCAATGCATATCAATCAATCAATGCGGCATATATAAAATAGCCGCAGAGCCATATGAATAAAGAAAATTGAAATGAAATTATTTTTCTATTTTGATTCGAATATTAATAATAATAATAACAATAATAATGATAATAAAAAAAAACAAACAAACAAGCCAATAACTTTTAAATCATTTTCTAATTTTTGATTCCATAAATTATGTACGATAATTATATACAAATATTCAATTCAACCCAGACCCTGATATTTCTACATAATTTACAAATATGGTAAGTATAGGTGTGTGAGAAGTAACAATTCCGTTTCTACAATAACTTTTATTATTCATTTTTTAACATGACTGCAGATATATTTTTGTAAATTCTACGAATACGGATCGTGTTATGAAATGATCGATAATATCCAGATACTTTATTGAAATTTTATTTTATTATTCGAGACCCTCGCGTTCTTTGAAAGCCGCTTTTAATTCGTCGAGTTTTTTCTTCTTTCGACTTTTATCTGCGGATTTTTTCGACAAATAAAGTTTTGTTTGGCCCTCTATAGATTCATTTCCGTTTAACAAATTGTCTAATTTTGTTACTAAATTATCCATTGCTATCTTCTTGTTATCCCACATGCTTCTAGTCTCGTGACATTTTACTACTATTCCACTCGGTTTGTGTTTTATCAACACAGCGTTATTAGTTTTGTTAGTTGCTTGACCGCCTGGGCCACTTCCCCTCACAAATTGTATTTCAATATCGGATTCATTTAGTTTTGGTACTTTCGAATAATCTAAGTATTTCTTTAACGACATTGACCGAGCTGTGTAAAATATTTGCGTTTTAGTTTCAGAGACGAGCAATGCGTCTAGATTTGGGAATTTTAGACGAACAAATTGTTCCAAAAGTTTCGAACATTTCATTGCTTGATATTACGGATGATAATAAAATAAATCTTCTTGTTGTATTAGACCACTCTCTGATCCTTCAATAACTTTAATCCTTTCTGAAAAAATGAAAAAAAATTTGTTAGATCATAAGCAAAATTTTAAATATAGTCTATTTATTACCTCGAATTGAAATTCAATCGCTTGTTCATCTACTAAGGATTTATTGTTCCTAAAACTTCCTTTTACTCTTCTTTTAAAAAATGTATAGTCAGTGTACTTCAGTCCTTCTCCGTATCTAAGCAGGTCCTTGTAAAGTCTTAAAACTTTGATTCTCATTATAAACAATCTATATTCAATATTCACTGGCTTTGCTACGACAGATCTGAGATCATTATCAGATTTATTATATTCTTATTTAAACTGTTTGTACACAGCAGTTTTATTTCGCTTGGATAAAATATTTCGATCGCTAATTAGTGAGGTTAGAACACCGGGCTAAAAGTGTTCTCCGCTCCGACTCACTACCGCTTTCTGGCGTTCAATGATACAAAGCTTGAAAATTGGTCGACGGACTACCGATCGAGTAAATAGCTTTCGCACGGTATCGTTTCAAATCTCGTAGTTTTTAGTTTATATAATAGGTGGCGATCTTATTTGCCACCCCGTTGCTGCGACTAGCTGGGCAAGGAAAAGCAATATCCTTGACTTTGGGTAGCAGTATCAGCTGTTGTGGGGTCAGTGGCCCTTTTGGCATCGGAGGGGTTCAGATCAGAGCTGCGTCAACGAAATTCGATTATGACAGGTATCCCAATAAAAATACTCCGATCGCAGAATATTAATACAGTTCAATCTGGTTATTACCAATTTCTGATCGAATTACCAGTTTCTGGAATTAACTGGTCGATTCAAGTTTCAAATATTTCGGATTAAAAATAAGAAAACAAAAAAAAAAAATTCATTATGACGTGAAATGAATTCCTTTTCGTTCATTTTTATCCAAAGTCCCGAAAAAATAATCTTGAAAAATATTCGGATCAGTTTACTTTGGAAGTCTGATTTCGGGGAAGATAATAAAACACTTCATCACAATTTGATCAGACAAATATCAATAACCGTGTAGGACCCCCTTTAAACATGATCTCAATCCAGCCTATCATCGTGTAATCTAGCGATCGATTGCAAGCTGTAATCAAGCCTGTCATTACATAATTGAACAATCGATTACCTCATGCATTATGTTTTGTCACAGGCGATTAATGGAGATTGTGGTGCAGCTGATGAATATCTTCATATTCTAATGCTTTCAATAAACTTTTTAATATATATATATAAGGAATTTGTATTTAAAAAGTTAACACGAAGCGATTGGCTTGTATTTTTCTAACTTATTATCACTATGAACGAAAATAAAATTAATATTAACCAACGAATCAAGCTGATGACATGTTTATAAGGCGAATTCTTGGCCTTGTCAATAAAGTCCGGTACGGTGATTTCCGAAAATTATTTATCGAATGATATACCGTCACAAAATTTTTTTGTACAATAAGATAAGAATTCACAGGTGCATAGGCAGATGAGAAAAGACAGTGACCGAATTTCCAAGTGCAATTTTTTCATTGACGGAAACAATACTATATGTAGTTTGATTCCTTAGCCCGTGGCAGTAGTTAAAGTGAAGTGAAATCTTACCAAGGTTGGTTGCCTCGAGTACCGTGCAACTAATGAGGAAGAATCATTTCCCTTCATTTCATTTTCAACAAGTGTGAACGGCGCTAAAGCCTACGTTATAATAATTCTCGTTATACCAGATGAATCTGGAATAAAATTTACTCCGTTCATGTTATCCAATCGCGATTATAATAATTCTCCTTATTCTACCTCAAAATTAAATTTTAGTGCAGTATATACAGATTTTAAACTATTTGTAAAAGTTTTAACAAAATTTAACACCCGTGTTTTATCGAGATATTTAATTGTCCCGATTATTAAGATCAAGCAAAATTTATGTGCCGTTAGCGTCAGTATTAGTAAACGTGTTGTTTTACACGTTACAGGTTTCCTTAAAGAAATCATCGTTCCGTATCATTTAATGCTAAAAATTTGTATTCTGTTTTCCTTATTACCCAGTAAACGACTTGATAAAATTTCTTCAATTAACGGCTCTCGATTTCTCTCAGGTTCTTTGTCATAATTTATTTTTATCAAATCATATTATTATCCAACGTAGAACAGGTGTTAAATCGTTCATACTTGTTTATAATTCAAATGTTGAACACCTGTATGTACGAGGTTTCATACTATATTTTGTCACACTTACACGCGTAAATAAAATCGAGCTTTTATCTTGGCTGTACCATTCAGCTATCGGTAATTCCTGTTATCAAACACACACACACAAATTACCGAAGCTAACAAATGTTTATCCTCTTGAAGCGCTATTTTTGGGATCCACAAAATTAATTTCCCCGATCAGAATCGGACCTGCCTGATATGAAAATAAACTCAAGGTCACTTCAAGACGCGTATATGTATTAGTATGGCTGCAGCTTGCAGTACGTATGTGCAATATTTTATCACCTTATTACACATGTTCTTTAATTATTACCTTGCCTTTTATCGTATGATCCTTAGACGTAAGTGTAATAAAGTAGTTCGTCAAACGTGGTATAAAATCATCTTACACTTACTACACTTCCGGAATCTGACGCACAAGTTTTACCACAAGCAAATCAAGGCCGAGTCCTTCGATGTGTCACCCATGGGTATGGCATATGACGTATACCGCGAAGAGACCTTCGCGCTAAACAGAAGTTATCAAACTCATTTGTAATGTGCATAATTAATCGCGGATGCCCTCGGCGAGGCCCTATTTCGATTGTTCATGAAGTTCATAGCTTTGATCAAAAACGTTACATGAACATTTACAGATATATATATATAAAACCTATATACGTAGATAATTAACGAATTCGTACACTTTGTGTCAGTATGCAAGTAAAAAAAAAAAAAATTTTGATCACCGTTCAGTGTAGATCGACAATCTTCACTATCCGTTCACCTTCGTTTATCCAGATTTAGGTGATTCCCTGTGACCGCGAAGAAACCACACTCTTAAGACCTGTTTCGCATTTATAATAGCCGCAATCCTCATCCTTGGCATTTTCAGATTTTTGCAGATCTCGTAATTGTTTATTCCTCTTGTATCACAAAATGTTAATTAAACTCGAAAAATCACGATAGGAGAGAAAAAAGTAAGAAACGTTTCAATATTAGCTATCGCTGATGCTGTTATACGTATCAGCGGATCTTGATGAAAAAAAAAAGACACGCATATTGATCTTGAGCAATGCTATTCGTTCACTCCATATAAGTAAGCGTCAATGTACGAACTTCGTGCAGCTTAAGGTCACCGTTATTTATAAGAGTCCCAGTATACCACTGATTAATGGCTCATTAGTTAAACAATTTTACAGACTTTGTAGATCCCGTTTTGGTAGAAGGATCAAATTGTTTCACAGGTTCATACTCGAATAAATTATTTATCTGTGTGTGTGTGCGAGAATTATCTCTTTGTCCAGGTTCCAACAGTTCTTTGAACAAGTGGATTTCGTACATCCTTTCATTCTCGTACACGTGTCTGTATCTCTCTTTAAACGACGCGAAATTTTTCCAACGAGTGATCACAGGTATGCCAGATGAATTTGAGATAGCAAAAAAAAAGTTTGCCGTTTCAAACGGAAATGGGAGCACCAATAGAATGATACGCCTACATGTGTCCTCGAATAGTAGGAAACCTGTGGACTGGACGTGGACCAAGTTGAATCCAATTTATATTGGAAGAGAGAATACAACCAGGAGATAAATATCACAGTCGAATACTTTCTAAAATAATTGGCGCAACGTCAGGGAAAGAGCAGTAGGTATAATTTATGGGAAGTCAATAAAAACCCGGCTTGTAGAGAAATTACTTCTTTACCAATAAACAATAAACAAATATTTCTGTAACAATATTTATTACGTCTTCGTATACTTCCATGAATTTTGCTGGGGATAAAATAAAATTGGAATGAGAAAAAATTACGCGGAATTAAATATCAAGCAGATTTTCGCAGCGTTGAAGAATGGACGGGATTGTGATAAAAATGACTGATAACGGTTACGAATACCCAATAGAAAGAGAGAACAGAAAAGTAAGATGATAATTATAAAGGGAAGAGGCTTGTAAATAAAAGAAGACAAACCGCGAGCCACAGAAACGTCGCGTCGTAATGTGCAATTGTGGAGAACACTTCATACGAGTAGGTATAATTGTCAAGAATGCAAGGACAACTTTTTAACCGGATATGTAGAACTTTGAAGCGTTTCACTGATAATTAAGTGCAACAATTATTGTAAAAATCTCGTTCTACCTTTAGCAAGCATAATTTGCTGTTAACAAACGGTTAATGCTCGCTGTAATTTTGATGAGAATTATTTTTCGAAAGGAAGTTTGTCACTGCCAACTGGGTCCACAACCGCGTTTACGAAGAGGCCACGGTCGGACAGGTGCGATTATGCTTTGGTCGGGTAATTCCAGGCCAAGGTTCAAAAAATCTGCACACAATCATCCTGGAAGTCTCCGCTTCATGTGCTAATTTTTTTTTTCGTTCTTCCTCACGTTGCAGAAACAAGTTCGTGTAGTTTAGTGACCCGAGTGGACCCATGAGTTCTTGGACTTGCCTACTGCAGCTATTCGTCAATAGTGACATGCTCAAAATGTATTCAAATTTTATGCAGCAAAATTTGAAGAAATAAAATTTGTATTAATTTATTCATTCGCAGTGATCTGTCGTCAAGGATACAGAAATATATAAGTGAACTGGATATTTCCGGTATATTCGATCGATCGTTTCTTACGGGTTCTATACCAGTTTATTCGAACGTTTACCGTTTACCTGGAAAAAGTTAGACCGTTGAGAAACCCCGGGGAGGTGCAGAACGGAAAATTACAGCGATTCAACCTCACGCGTGACAGTCAGTTGAATTAAATGACAATCGTGAATGTTGCGTTCCTATTTATAGCTGGTAATCCAAGTATACTAAATATCGACTCAAGTGGTCTTGCAGTGTTGAAGACCTTTCGCGAGCTAGAAAGTAGGGCCTTTCGATTATTCTTGACTGATTTATAAATTCGATTATTAAACCGATACAAGAATCACACGAATTTAGAATCAATTCAGAGGAATCATTCGCTCAGATTTTAGATTCAAAGATAATTCATGACTTTCAATGTTTATTGTACTTTCAATGATCTTACATGACTAATTTTACAGACTCTCAAAGACTTTAACAGACTTTTAATGAACTCCAACAGCTACGAACGATCTACGACTGTTACTGATTTTGAAAAATGGTTATTCCTTGCGTTTTTTATTGCAAGTGCATTTTAAAAAAATTTCAACAACCCTGCGGTAAATTTCGCTTCAATTAACAAAACGTCGTACATTCGGATTGAATACTGAAACTGAATATTGAGACTGAATTCGACCCGTTGATAAATTAACTTAGAAAACTTTCAAAGGAAATCATATTACTCAATACACTGAATGAAAACTATAATCTTTACGCATTATCGAACCACATGACCCATTTATCACGCTTGATTATACATTTTCTACCGTATCTAATCCACAGTACAAAAAGCAGTGAGCGATAGATCAAATCGGTGAGAGGTGTTCGATGAAATTTATCGATAATAGTTCGGTGGGTTAGATATATCTACACATGTTACTGATTTTTGATTGTATGTTATCAGAATAACAAAAAAGAAGAAAAACAAACGGAAACCATCGCAGTAAAGTATCATGACGCATATGCATACGTTATTAAGGTATAGGTATATGTATCTTCTTTACAGACAAGGAAATTTTCCACTCGTCGTGCTAATATTTCCGCGATAGACGAGGCGATGTATGGCCCACGCTTAAGCGCCCAGCATCAAGCGTCCCTAATTATTATTTCATTATTCGAATGAATTTCTACTCGTTCGTTGATACTACGTGTTTCTCTGTACCAGGGATACTCAACTTTCTAAAAATTTAATACAAATCAATTATTCGGATTATAAAAGACAACTATAATGGTTATCATATTCGAATAGAATTTTTTTAAACGGTTTTGCAGAGAAGATTTCTTAGGCTAATCTGTAAAATTTGAAATACAAAAAACAGACCCAAAAATTTCGTAGAAATATACTCGAACCGGAAAGAGAGCACCTTTGAGGACTCAATTAATTAATTAACCAATTATTGTATCGATCATATATTATTTTCAAACTTTTTTATAGCTATACGATGAGTTGATAAAAATAACTGTCACCATCAAATAATGCAGCGATGATTGATCGTTGGCACATGGTTATTTGACGATCTCGGATCAGCGGTTGAGTGACAGTGATAAAAATCGATTGGGTGATACGACATTAATCTATAGAAGTATTTATCCCGTACTTAAGGTCACAAATTTGGTACATAATTTACAAGTACTGTCAGATTCCGATGCATTGCATGTCCAGACGGTTTTTCTTTTCTTATTTTTGCGTTGTCACTGATTATGTCACCCAATAGCAGTGACAGGTAATGTTGAAGTGTCAATTGCCATAAATTATGAAAAAAATGAGACCACCACTCGATCTTTCACAGTTCGTAAAGAATTATTTTGTAAAAAAAAAAAAAAATTCTGGAGTTACTCAACTGCATTAGATAACCGATTGATGTCTCAGAGTTTAGATAGAGTTTTATATATTTCTAGAATAAAATCATAAATTGCTTTTGAGATTCAGTTTAGAACGATTTTGTATAATTTTTATGTAATTTTAAATATTATTTTGTTGCTGCAGGGATAATTTGTTCTTGGTTTATATTTCTTTAATGGCTTTTCAGATTCTATAAATAATTATCAATTGTTGTTACCATGCTGAGTATGAAATTACCCATCACAATATAGAATACAATGGACACTTATCAGATTTAGGTAAACCTGATCAATACCGTTAATTGGCATACCTGTGACATATTAACGTATACCTATGATATTTGAACGTGGCTGCAGATAACGGCTCATTGTAAGTAGTTATGTGCCGAATATTTTCCGTTATAGTTAATTTTATTTGAATATTATCGACTTATGACGATTGGCCCGCATTCTCGAAGACAAAATTATGGAAAATTTTTGAATCTTATAGTAAACACTCGAAAGTACAAAACACCCTATACGGAATTGTAATAGAAAATTTTTCGATTAATTATTTCGTGTATTTAACGGGAAGGAAAAATGTACAAATACATTCTTTTTCTAATGAAAATTCTGATCGTTTCCCAATATCACTAATCACTGAAAATTTTAATGTAAATAGAGAAGAAAAAATGAAAAATTAGAAGTTACAGGAAAAACGAAATGTTTGCATTGAAATTGCAGTAAAAATAATAATCCAATTTCTTTCGAAGATTTTTTTTACACGCTACTTTTTCGCAACTAACAGTTATTATACGTGTGTACTGTAAATTAGTTAAAAATGCACCATATTGGAGAGAATAATAATCTCTGCTTGTAATCATGAATGGCACAAATTACTCAATTACCGTAAGTATAATTTGAGTCGTTTTCAGATAATCGGACAATAATCGACATCAGTAATACTTTTATCAATTTCCAAACGGTTACAGCTGTCTTATTTCAGAGTGGTTTTTTTTTCTTCTAATTGTATGAAACTATCTAGTAAAAATACTTAAAAGTGGTAATCAGATCGGTATCGAGAACGATTTGAAAATCTGATTATATCAAGTAAAAGACAAATATTTGTCTTTACTAATCTACATTCGAAATTTTTTTATTACTTGCACAAGTCGTCATTATTATTGTTGAGCCTGATAATCTACATATTTTTCTATAACCATTTGATTCTTCGAAATCATCTAAGGAATTATTATCATCTTTATTATTTGATCAAATTTTAGAATTTCGGCTGCAAGGATTTAAGAAGAATTTTCCAAAGCAGCTAAATTTCAATTTAAACGGAAATTAGGTATTTCCACTTGCCCCAAGCCTACTTCCTTCATATTTCCTTGAATCGTGGCTAAATTAAAGCATCGTTAGAAATTTATTTACCGAAAATTCCTGGACATGAAAATACGTGGAATTGTTGGGACAGGTATGCAAATTTTTCTTCTCCCTCGCGACAATACCTGTTTATATATGACTAATAAAACGCGTGACGGAATACAAAGCAATTACTGCACTTATTCTTCGGACTATACACTAGATATAGAAAAAAAAATAAAAATTAAGAAATGACGTAGGAAAAGATGTTCAGACGTACGTTCGTTATCAAGAAAAAAAACTAGTTTTATAATTTCCCATTGTGGAATGCTTCCAATATTGTGGCAGTATAAAATTAAAGGTAGCAGTTCTCTGCTTATTTATTTATTTATTTATTTATCTATCACCACTCGAACAATCTTTTATGAATCATCTATTTCACAGAAATATTCCAGAAGTAGGAATTCATTTTTCATGACTCATATGTATGTACGTACATTGCCAAGCAAAAATTATACGGGCACGTGTCCAGACCTCGACGATTATCTATTTTGTGAAATCTGCATTAATATTCATCATACCTTATCGTTGATGTTCTATAAATCATCTGCGAACCCGCGACATTTACCAAGTACCTCATGTTTTCCTATTATATATCATTATTCCTGACTTATTAACATTTAATCATCTGGCAAAGTATCGATGTTCGCTCTGATTAGATAGATTTTATATTTGGACAGGATATAAAGTGTGACAAGCGTGAGTGTTACAAATTACGATTGATATACAACTGCACGAAATTAATCTCGTTTGGTATTTTCCTTCCTGGCAATCGAGGAATTAGAATGACCGTTGAATACCGTGGACACAATTATCGGGTACTATCCCCGTGGCTTGTAATTTCCTTAGAAAGGGAAAATTTTCTGTCCAAATTCCGGTGTTTAGGAAATTGTGGGTCAGCAAACAGTTTCTGAAAGTCATTAGACCGGTTCTATTTAAAAGTTCGGAACTTTTAACGGCAGATGTTAATTGTTCGAATCGCGTGGCTTTCGGCGATTATACATATTGGTGTATCGCATTCAAGGTCCGGGGGAGGATATAAAACACTGTTCAAGTAATTGTTGAGGTTTTTCCATCTAACAAATACAGTTGATCTCTAATGGAAATCTCGTAATCGACTTCCCGGTATAAATGACAATTTTAGCGATCTGCACTGTTTCGTTTAGAATCCAAGCTTCAAAAGTTTCTTCACTCTGTATAATTCTCTTCCAAAATCACACAAAAAATTATTAAATAAAGGAGAAAATTCATGCCTCGACTTCGTACGATACTTACAATATTTTCTAACGACTAATCACCGTTCAAAAATTCGTGTTAAATACAGTTCTTTTAGACATTCCGAAATAAGCTACACCCACCTTAGATTTCTATTTCGGATCTGGCGCCGCGGATTCGATCTACCAAATTTCTGAATCAACGCCAAAGACTCAAGCGTATCGCGTAATTCTTTGGAAATTTTTTTCAGGTTACAGAAACGCTGTGCAAGACTTTGAACCACCTGAAATCTATAAATTTTCTGTTATACTTTTTTCCCTCGTAAGAAGAATGGCAGAGTCTGTATAGGCTCTGGGCACACAACACTAAGCCAGAAATGATATAAGATCAGCGCCTGAACTTCCCCCATGATTTTTTTTTTTTTTTTCTATGCTGAACTGTGACCAGTGTATTTATATTGGCACATGCGTGAAGCAAGTGTAACTGAACCAGTCCCGTAGTGTATGATAGGTATAAATAAATGTCTCATGTACCTACCTCAACAGAAATAATAACAAAATCACGCTGTGAGGCAAGGTTATATGTGTTATAGGTAATCGCGAGCAACAGCAGAGCTGTATCGAGTGTCTATTAATTGTAAATAGTTACTATACGTCAGTTGGCACGATGGAAGATGAAAGGCCGCAGTGACTAGGGCTCTGTCCAAGTTTCATTCATTCCTTCATTCATTCATTTTATCAGAATCGCGGGTGTGGAGGGTATAGAGGAATATCCAAACGGAATTGAATCGGTAGAGACCAACGAAAAATAAAAAAAATTGGAAAAAGAAAACTAAAAACTAGTGATTATTAAAACTCGCGAAGGAGGCAGAATTGAGCGTGGTTTTCTGTTACAGGTAAGTGGGAACTTAATACGTTCAGAAATCAAATGTGGAAAGTTCATTATCTCGTTTTAGGTAAAATTGATAGACGCAAAAAGCGTTTCTAAATCCGTGATGAATTCGTACTTTTCATTTCTATATCTCCATCTGCGTATTTAAATGGATAACGGAAAAATCCAGGTTTCACATGACTGAGCGTAAAGTACATGAATATACCTATAGGTACTTTCATTCACGTACCTATGCAAATGAACTCATTTGTTTTTATCGGTGCTTGTTATTACGCCCTGAATTCGCGAATACCTAGTATTGTAGGCGTCGCGTCGCTGTGACATTTTTATCTTTTTTTTTTCTCAACGACTATAAATTGAAAGCCTAGATATATGTAAACGGGTCGATGATTTATATCCACGTTTATATACGAATTCATTGTCCTGGAATCGTATACGTTTCGGAGATTAAGCTCATTAATTCGATCGAAGAGCAGAGTTTCTACAATAGAAATCAAAAACGAGAATTGCAATAGTATTTTTCATTTTTTTTTTTTTTTTTTACTATTTTAAGATAAAGATTTCGAGTGACAGAAATAATAGGAAAATTCTCACGGAAAGACGTATATATGCAATATGTTCCTAAAAATGTTCCTAAAAATTTCTATAAGTATAAACGAAATTGTTTTTCGCCAACCGCAACTGCCTGAAATTTTTTTTTTTTTTCAAAAAACTAATCAAAAGCCATAAAAGCTTACGTCAGGCGATAGGATACGTTCAGATGACGTAGATTTTTGCCACACACGTAGATACTATCACCTGGGAGAAGGTATCGAGACTCAAGGTCTGCTCGCGGGCGTGTAGAGCGCGATTCTTGCTCACATAGAATCACAGGGCTGTGCTATCCGGTTGTATACAGATATAGAGGTCAATTCGTAGCTATGTATGACCACGTGGTTAGGTTTTAGATGCCCATAGTTCGCGCAAGGAGATTGTATTTAGGTCTATTAATCACTAGTCAGGTAAGAACGATTGCGTAATCGGTTCAGGCCACTGGCCGGGATTATCACATGTATAGATCGATGAAAATAACCAATTTTCGAAATTTTTTTTCTAGTATATAATTTTGAAAAAATTAGAAACGCGCAAATAAGAATTTTTACTATTGAAACTGTAATTTTTACAGACTGTGTAAAAATTACTATTTGAAACTGTAATTCTTCAATTTTTGCGTTCGAAGCGAATGAACTGGAGATGTTGTATAAGGATGGGAAAACGGAAAATTGAAGAAAAGACCTTATTTACAAGAACTATTGCGTCGGATGTCTATAAAAAGATCGAAATAATTCTATAAATATATAAAATCAAGGAAGATCTTGTTAACAATATTAATAAACTTTCCTCCTTGTATTTGATAATTATTCCATTATTTTTCTCTGACACTAAATTGCGTGCATCATGGTCTTGGAGGTCGGAATAAAATTTGTATGCAGTGAAAGAGACTGTCGAGTTTAAACGGTGATAATTAAACCGTAAATTCTGTTATTCCACTTTGATAAAAGGATAGAAAATATCCGTAGGCAGTATTGCGAACCCCCTTGACTCTGGAGGGAATTAACTGAACCGATATCTGCACCTATCACTTATATTAAAATAATTGTTTCGATTGATTTCAAACGAGATTTTGAATGGGCTGTAAGGGCGAACGTAGGTGTAAATCAAATCGAACGAAATATAAAAAAACTGTGAATAAACAGTAGACATCAATGCCTCCAGGGCTTGACTAGATTTCTTTTGATTGAGCAGTAAACCTGATCTGAACTGATCTTGCCGTTTAATTAATATCTCTGTCCTCATTCGTGGCGGTGAATGACGTACCTACGTATATACGTATGTACGTACAAGATCATAGCTTGTGCAATGTTCGAGTACCAGCGTCATCACAAACACTTTGTAGATATTTTGTGATAACGGAAACTATATGAGTAGAACAATCGGTATTTGAAAACACTGATTCGTTATATCCTGGCCTAATTAGTTTTCTTCTTTTTCGATTATTTTCTGCCAGTTTATTGCTCAACAATTTCAGACTATATCTACCTACTTTAATCACTGCATTAACGGCGGTCTCCCGAGACGAAATAAATTCAGGTTCAGCCACTGCGTCGATAAAGTTTTAGATGCATTGAAAATTGACGAGAGCTATCGCGTGAAAAATAGTAAAATTAATTACATGACAAGAAATTTGCTTTGTAAGTAATGCATACGTTGATTACGTGTATAAAATTGTCCTCCTTGACCGTCGATGTTCGATTTTCTATTCGACTTTGTCGAGGATGTTTTATGGTAAAAATATTTTTTCGTAGTATCGTATAGCTTGTTATTTTCTCAAAAAGATGTTCGAGCTGGATAGAATCGAACGAGACTTTATTAAACCCGAACGATTGATCCGTTGAGAATTTATGATATCGTATAAGGATGAGATGAAAAATAAATTAATCAGCATATATAATTGATTTGTTATTGATTGTTGTTTGATATCGCGTATATCACTGCACCTGTACGTATAGTTAATGCGGTTTAAAGCGGAGAAAACAATCTTATATATGACCATGAAATAATAAAATCAATTAACAACGTTGTACTCAACGGATTATGTTATGTATGTGCTGATTTTTACTACTTAGCACCACAATATGCAGCGGCGTCGAATGATTCTTATAAAAAAAAACCCAGCTACGGTATAGAATAATCAACTCCTACTGGAGGTATATATCGTCAGAAATCAATAACGCGGTATTTCGTTCAATTTTAAACAACTCCGTGTTTGTTTGCAGAGCCGTGTTGTTCTAACCGAGAAAAAAAGAAAAAAATTATTGAACCGCAGATGTGACCTACGTCGAAATTCTCGTGTTAATTAAAGCTGAATACTGACAGACTTTTGAAATACCCTGATCCTTGGATTTCGCAATTTTGCTATCGCAGGTGGAAATGAGAATCGTCACACTCCTATAATGCAGATTTAGCGTCCATATACATGTCCTGTCTGAGCTCGCCATCCGAGTCTCAGTGGCCTACTATAACCACTTGAAATATCCTTGACCCGTTGCCAATAACTTTATCTCCGTTTTGCCGTTCATATTGGTCGGTTTAAATTTTTATTGCTAAAATTTACCTGGAGCCAACACATCGGTTAAATAATCTTTGGTGTCGAGGCAGACAGGTTGACGGAGGTTTTTAACGCGCGGAGCAACAGGTCTCGTAAGATTATCTGAGAAGATCTGAGGAATACATGCAGATAGCATATTTATTTACGTAGATGCGAATGTCTAGCATGTCACACATGCTCATCGATAATGGTCCACGTGGTATCCACGTGCCAACCGAAAGTAGAATTCGACGCAGTATAATCTCGTTTGTATTAAATCATTGGAGTGGGATATAAAGCATGAAAATAAAATGCGAATTCGGGACAGTAATGAGGGGATTCCCCCGGAATTTTCGGAGGACTTTCCGGGTTCTCCTGATCTTTTCCTGTACCACGTAACAGAATCCGAAATTCTTAGTGAGCTGCAGGATGAATAATCGAGCATCAAACTAGGGATTCGAACAATTTAAATCCGTCCGATCGGGCTGTTGGAGACTTGGCGAGCGATCAGCCGGAGCAAGACAGGAAAATAGGAGGCAAAATGTTCGTATACACTTATCCACTTGGTGGTTGGTCGTGGCACGACTAGTTTAAGAACGTAATGGTTAAATGTTTCATTAAAATCCTCGAGTAAGTGTCTCGTGTTTATCCTAAGTCGTGTCACGTGTTACGTACCCGAGGACTGGAGCTTGCCCACTTACGGAGATTATGGAGATTTATGTGTATATCTTGCATATACATATACCAATCACTAAACCCAGAGTTTGTTGCTTCCTGCCTCTGTCCATAGTATTCATTTAATTAAAACGTCGGGTTTTATCTTGATCATTTTTTAAATGCTATTCGTTTGGGTGTCCCTTGCCAAGAAATGAATATTTATCAGTCTTTATGGGGTTGGGTAGAATTAGTGGTTTCATTAAGTAATCTTTATTTTACAATTAGCAATTTTTATTTACGACTTTCAGGTTACAGATACTGTAATGATATTCTAAAATAAAATTGGAGACCATTACATACGCCTGGAGCTATAATAAACGGGTAGCTCCTTCATTTTTATGGGACGAACGAAAATTTCCACTCGTTATTAAAAGTAACCAAGTATTTTCTATTCCCAGAAGCTTTGACCCGTTAGGGATCTTATTATTTCATTATTTGCGTTGAAACCCCATCACCGATATCAGCTGATATTAAAAATTGGCTAAACCAACTTCGTCAGATTGTTATAACAGCAATTGAATCCAAAATTTTTTCCGATCAAGAAAATCGTACAGTGCAATAAACTCGAAGTTCAGTTTCGGTACCAAATTTCACTCTTCGCGCTATCCCTGAGCCGTTACTTTCGTAAGTTATCATATTTCCTTTCCAGCTATTTGCAGAGGTAACTTAATTTACAACTTTCCGAGAGTTGGTTTTTTTCTTCTTCTCGGTAACACCATTATAACCACTATAGTAGACTGTTGGTTTCGACAAGGCCACACGTGATCAAGGTTATACATCGGAACTGGCTTGAAGTTCAGATCCAAGAGTCATGGGCATCAACGTTACGATTCGTAACAATGACTCCCCCATACCGTTCACTGACGACGTATGTACGAGGAGCTTTAGTTTGCTGTTGTACAGTTCAAGACGAGAGTCTTCAAGAAGGTCTGCTGCAAATGCGCTTTAGGTATGCATATTTTCTCGCATATCCTTCGGCCCACGCTCCAGTGCGTCAATGAGATTATCAATTTCGCGGTGATCTTCGCGTCGTGAATAATATTCAACGGGCAGAAGAAATTTTTGCACATGCGAATATATGGAAGCCCGGATTTTCAATATGAAATGAGTATTTTTCTGTTGTTTTTTATTACTTTCTAGCTTATAGGGGTAAAAGACATATAAAACTGTATGGAGACCGGGTCGTAATACCGAATTTCAAAAGTTCTAAACGGTCAAAACTACGAATTCATTTGAGACGATTTCGAGAGTTTAGAATAACGAAATTTGGAAAGATCGTAACGCAGACAGCTCAAAGCTCAGAAACTTAAAAACCCCGAAAGTTCAAGAATCTGAAAATTTAATAAAGAGGTACGACTCTCCATGCGTAGTTTTGGCCATTCAGGTCCTTAGCTTTCGGAAATTTGAACCACCGGAATTTTTCAATTCGAAGTTATTGAAATCGACTTTGCAGAGACAATTTCGCTGCAGTGTGAACTCGCAAATTTAAAAACTTTCCCTCCGAGTTCACGGTTTTAAATTTTCGAAAGAGATGAAGGAGCTTTAAAGCTCGTAAAGATATTCGCAAAAGAGGCCGTGCGTTTAACGATCAGTCACATCTTGTATCAATACGTTTTTATCGGCGGTGTATAACATTGACATAACTAAATGTGTTTGATAATTATACTCCTAAGACCAACCTCTATGATCTCTGGTAAAACAGTCTAAAAGAGACAGAAGGATAAGACGAAGGTTTGAAATATTTTTCTTTTGTTATAATCAATTGACTAAGGTGTCAAAATGTTATAATAAACAAACGACTATAATGTTAACCGTGTCTGTTACTACGAATTTGGCCCAAGGTAATCGCGTATGAATATACCTTCATACGAGAATGACGGAGTAGTCGTCTATCGGCTGACATATCGCCTCGTCAGTAGAGAAGATATTGTGTTTTTTTTTTCTTTTTTTTTTTTTTATCCTCACATTCCTATGGAGGAATATTTCTTTATTGTCTATCGTTTATTTGTACAGTGATTAGGAGTGACAAAAAGAGGTCGATTCACGACAAATCCATAGTGATCAACAACAATTCGTATAATCTCGTATCAAAGTTTATATGACATTTTAATTGATATCTAGAGTGGAAAAACAATCGATAAGCCCGATATGTAGCATACTGAGATTCAATGATAAAAGATTTGTTGCGGTGGTAGCTTCACCTCTGGAGTAGAGTAAGATGGATAAAATGTTCGAATAAATTGTGGAAGCTATATATTTAAATTTACGTTATGTTTTTTTCAGAATGTTCACTCATCATGAACAATCCCATCCCATCGGATCTTCGGTATCTCTTCTTGTTTCTAAATTTAAAGGAATTCAAGACTACACAGCTCAAGTATAGGATTGTTAAAAATAAGTTTAAATGACGTCAATTAGCGAACGATATAATTACATTTTCGTCAATAAATATTTGGCCTATTAATTTCATAGCATCATTGACGAAATTTCATTTTCTGGCTGAGTAGAAATATTATTCCATGGATAGAACTTGAACGCGATTTCCTTGTCATGAATTTCAGTTTACACTCGAGGCTAGCTAGTTTTTTTTTTTTTTACCTATACAGTTGGACGAGGTTATACGCCAATCTAATTCCAAGTAATTTTTCAAAATTCACGCAAATTTACAAGAAATTATTCAATGAAACGAAAATGAACCTGAATTTTGGAATTTTTTAATTCGACTTCTGTTTCGAATTTTAGGAGCAAAAAGAAAAAAATAATAATAATAATAGCGGAATAACATTTTTTGGAAGAAAGAAATTGGATGATAGATAAATGAATAGATAGATCGTTGACTTGGGCGATTATCCCGAAGATACTAATACCTGGAACGGAAGAACGAGAAATTCACGTTAAAACTATCCTGATTAATGAAATAGCACGTTTTCCTTGAGTATATCGTATATTATTTATTACCCACATACTGCAACACTATATCTTCGCTGAACAGTGTATTTTCATATCGTTTCTAACCGACGTTCTATACGTATACGTTTACTATGAAATAACAAGTTGAAAGTGACGAGCCAGTCAGGCTAGCCTTTGCTTTAATTGCCTAACGAAAACTATAGCTGGAAAAGCAAGAACGCAACTCTTGCTGCAACCTGCGGCTGTACCTGCGCACATAAATGCAATTTATACAACGCTGCATCGCAGGAATCGGTTGCGGAAAATCTCGAACCGTGAAGATGACGCGGTGCAGTCAAATGCACAAGACAATTGGAGATTTTTGGAACGAAACAAAATCTCAGTATTTATGCAAAAAATATTATATGAGGGACCTGCGGTTTCCTCAATCACATGTTTTGATACTGCAGCTTATAGTTAAACGTAATACGTCAAGCAAAACTTGTCTTTTTTTGCTCTCTTGAGAAAATCTTTTGCGTCTTGCTCCTTCAATGTAGATTTTTATTTCGTTGGCAGTGCAGCTAGACGTCATTCAGCACCCCTCGCTTGACGGGAGCTAACTATCTTTAAAATTGGATAGAAATTAGGCGTGCAAAATCAAGGACATCGTATAGTGTTTTTATATTCGTCGAACGATCGTTTGGGAGTGTAAATTTCTTAGAAAAACTTTTGTGAAATATTATTTCCTGTTCATTTGCGATTCGGTGAATATCGTTTGCGGATCAGGAATTTGCTATCCTTTTTTGATCTTATATACCGTTCGAAAATTGGCACGAAATGAACGGTCAGATGTAATATTCAACAAAAATTAATGCAATCGTCGCTATATACATATATGTTAATTATGTTTATACCTGACAATCTTATACATAACTACGTCATAACATTGTTAAAAATCGAGATAAAAAAATAAAAAAAGCAGTCCGGATCGCAACACGCTTTTCTGACCGCGAGAATGAAACAGAAAAGAAAAGTGTGTGCGGTGCTCATGACCATGACTCAGACCTGTTTTGCGTTACATCATATTGTTGACCTACGACTAACCTCCGAGCTATAATTAATTAGAATCTCATCGTCGCCTATACTCTATATATAATACCTGTGCCTATACGGTTTAGTCCTCGATAGAGTTCGAATGAAATTTCCAACTCAGAAGAGAAAAAAACTTGGTAGATCAAGGAAAATAATTTTGTTGATGAATCGTTGTCGACCTTTTTCTGTTACTGCAACTAAGTGGCCAAGGATTCAACAAAATTATTTTTCAGGCATAGTTTTGATATACGAAAAATTGTCGTTTTTAGTTGACAACGTTTCGTTCAAACAGCAATACGGTTTTGCGTTCGAGGAGCAGGGAGGAGAGCAGAGCATCTATGCAGGCTGTATGGTCGTGTTATATTTAGGCAATAATTACTGGATGATAGAAGATCGTATAATTTTGTATAGAACGTTAAGAAAACGGATAGAATTATTAATCCAATATACCTCGCCGTCACGTCGCGTTTGTAACTCGATTTATCAGGATCCACGAGCTAAGTTGGACCTTGACAGTTTCCGGAGGAAGTGTTATAGTTCTAATACGTCAGCATACCATCTTCAAACGGTTGTCAATCACGATATTTTCAACCTGACGTTGTTATACCCAGCAGATCTGATAACACGAGCAAAGAGGAAAAAAATAAATAAATAAGATAACGGCCACTCGTCTCAACGTGCACATTGAGCCGGAACTTTTTCAAGAAAAAGCTACAAGGAAGCAGGATTATCTTTTCCGTTATAATCTCGGTAATCGTATTTTGAAATTGACTTTCGAATTTCCTGTAACTTTGCATTTAATTCCGTAAGCAGTATAACAACGTAAAAGACCAAAGACGTCATTCCTTTGTAATAATCGATCGATTACGTCCAGAACTTTGCACTCGTTGCACCCTTCGCTTATACATGCAATGCAAGTGCACATCAGCTATTGATCTATACACGTAAAACGGTCATTTTCTTACACGATTATGACCAATAGATCGTGACCGATGTCATGAATCCAGGGGATTTTCTTAGCCAGGGTTAAAGAACCGGAAAATTTACACTGCACGCAAAGCACGTATACGGATTTTGAGTATTTTTATTTACTCTTTTTCTGCCTATTCCTCGCGGTTTGTGAAAGTCCGCAAAAATTGACAATTCTCTTTCGTTTATTTTAAAAAAATTTCAGGAATCAAGTAATTTTTTGAATTCGCAGAACGAAGATTATTTGTCATAACAATCTACCACAAAATTTGACTCTGAATATCTCGTTCGTTTTCACCCAAAAAGTCCAACATTCATCCGTTTCATTCTACGGTATATTTAATCGAGGGCAAAAATCAGGGATTTGAACATTTGAATCGGACTCTTTGAGGGTACAGGGTGAAAATCTAGATTAATGGATCTAGGCCAGCTTGCAGTTCGTGTCTTTTTACATGTCCGAGTATAATCGCGGTGGATATAATGAGAAGCGAAACAGGGTGATGAGTAATTTGCTCACTTGAAGTAATTCATCCTTTTCAATACTGGAACTCGATATTGCGATGTTGACAATCAGTGTCTCGACGAGAAGGTATTAGTTAATAATTACGACTAATCACAAGCCTCGATATTATCCTCTTTGGCAATTGAGCGCTAAACTGTACCTAGAATCTGCGTATTAGCATACGAACATAATAGTAGTCGTATTAAAGTATATTAAGAAAATCTCATCAAACAACTATTCGTTTATTCTAAAGTGGCTAAAGTACTTTGAACAAGCTGTTCTATGCGATATATCCAGTTGTAGCCGAAAATTTCAATTATTATCACGGATTAAGATTCTACGGATGTATAACTTTCGGCGAGGTAATTTACGATACCGATTTAAATTGTGATAATTTACTGTTCCAGGAATCTCGTACAGCAAATTTTACAAATTTGTTGAATTCTTTGGCTACTTGGCTCCTTCCGGAGTCGTTCTATATATTACGAAAAATTCTAATCTTCGAGGAAAATGAGAAAGCCAAAGGAGTCTCCATCATCGATGAAATTCTTCTGCACAGATATTACCTACCTACGGTCTATGAATTAAACGGTAGCACGACCCGCGAGGCCTCGACTTGGCGGCGCGTATATAAATCTAATACTTCGCACAAGTGGAGTCCAGTCCGCCCGCGACCACCGCACCTGTCGCACCGTAACGAGAACAACCTTCGCGGAGTCAACAGATCGTGAGATCAACTGAACTAGATCCTGTAGTTTATTAAGGACTGCAGTCGGAGACGTTTTCCATTTTTATTTATCTGCATTTTCTTTTTTCCTTCTCCTTTTTTTTCTTCTTTCATTTTTTGTCTTTCTCGCAATTTGTGATCGCGAACCGGTGCTGCGGGGCGAATAATTAACGGGATATAATTATATAAAATATCGATAATAAAAGATCGAGTATTTTTAGTGTGCGAGAGGAAACCTGTAGAAACATATTTACAAAATGACTTCTCACGACAATCTTGGATTTACGTCCAGTACGGTAAGTCCTTTACATACATTTTTACGTTTATTCAGTTTTTGAAATTTGAAATTTTTAATTTTTTTTAATTTTTTTTTTTCTTCACCGTTTTTCATTCACGAAAACTCGAAATGAAATTGGATTTTTGTTTCGTTTCCTTTCTTTTATTTTTTTCAACATATCGATTCAAATTCTACTATATTACGCGAATAATCTGATTCCTTTATTTTTCGTACTTATTTTCCAATGATATCTTCTGAATTATGCAAACTTTATATATACCTAATTCCGAAAAAATTGCAGAAGTCATAAGCGATTTAAAAAATGACAGAGAGCTGAATATATGCGACGTTTTGAAAGGTGCGAAAACTAAGCTATAAAGGGGAGTTTTTTGGTCCCAAATATTTATTTCGGGTATTAGCCTAGTCGAGATGGATTTTTTTTTTTTTTTTTGAAATTTTCGTAACTTGACGTAGACGGATACGTATGCGCACAAATCTGACAGGATGGAAACATCGTTGTAAGTAGTGATACACACCCGTATGGGTCGTCCGGAATCGGTTGTAAAAGGCCTGAAGTAGTAGCGGCGGTGGTGAACGAACATCCTATACGTACGCGGCTGACTAAAGCCTCGCGTGTTCTACTGATGCCTATACGATCTTGTCTGATCGTACATACATATCCAAACGGCGTACAAGTGTCGCTATTTTTTTTATTTTATCTGATTTTTTTGTTTCTCGTCCGTTTGTTCGCATATTATTATATTCAAATTTCGAATTCTAAACAATTCACAGCTGTTTTTCTAATCTTCATATCGAATGAATAACTGCGTAATTAATTCACCATATATACCAGCATTCGATTCGAGTCGCGAGTTTTTTTTTTTTTTTTTATTAAACGGGTTTATTTAGCTTTCCTTAAATTTCAAGTTTTTTTCTTCTTTCTTTCTTTCTTTCTTTCTTTCGCTTTTGACGTACTACATCGATAAAAATCGTTCTGCTCTTTATATTTGATGTTAAAAATTTGTCGAAAGTTTTTCTGCGAGCGACGTTGACACGAAACTAGATTCTTTAAACACATATATGTATACTTATATATCCGTATAATTATATAGGTATATATATATTTTATTTCATTGCAGTAGCAGTAGCAGTACTTATTATTATTTTTTTTTTTTATTGGTTCTGTTTTTACAATGATAAGTTTCGCTCACTGTATACTATAGCTCCCTCTATAAACGACTGTGATTCTAAACTCGACGTAACCTCGGTTTATATCTCGTGTGAAATCGCGCGCCGATATATAAAGTATTCTACGGACAAATAGACATACATACATATATATGAACGAGCCACGTGAACACTATACTTCACGTGATACATAATTAAACCACCGTGCCATCACCGATGACTGGTGTAATCATTGTGATTCTCAGAATCATTTGAAACAGTGTCGGGATATACCTATTATCCTTATACAGAATTTAATTCTATATCTATAGATATCTGTTTTGCAAGGTATAAGATTCGCACGTGACCGTATAAAGTTATAGCTTAATAGTCCGTGCATTGACGGGACGGTTAGCGAATTTCTATAAGCCTGATAGAATTAGTAATTTAGTAATTTTTGCAACTCTCAGTCACGCCGAATAATTATTAGATAATTTCTAAAAATGAAGATAATTATAATTGAAGAACCAGCGGTAGAAAAAAAACGTTGACACGATTACGTTCATTGATTGAGGCAAATCTAGGTGTAATTATTTTCGAAATTTTTCTTTCCATCTTATGGTATTTTCTACGTATTTTTTGTATTCCGGAAGCACGATTCAGATCCGCAAAAGTCGTCGTGCGTAGGTACACTCAATTGTTAACCGAGACTACGGCACCTGTCGTTGATTAAAAACTTTCCTATTTGTCCCAAAAATAATGCCACTCTATTTACCGAGCATTTCGAGTATATATAGACGATGCGTTGTAAAAATTAATTATCTCGAGACTCGTAATATGGGCATATGTTTAGCTTAAGTTAAATACGATTTAATAAAAAAAGAAAAAACAATCTCCCACTCTGGCAGGATCGTTCGTTAAAAATTCCCCGAAGCACGTATCAACTTTCAGCAGGTTTTTGGCGAACGTATAGAACATAATTACTGTTACAAGCCATGGTCCGTGAGATGTTTTGCGGATATTAAATACGTCGGAGAAATCAGCTAAGCCTGAATATTACGTAACGTGTATAGAGGACCCGGATGAACTCACGAGTAAGGAATTGTGATGGTTTGGCTCTAGCCCAACTCCGTTTTTTGGTCGGACCAAAAAAAGACGTTCGCCCTGGCCATGAAATTCCACAATTAATCGGACAGAGTAACAATTTGTTAGAAAAAAAAAAAAATAATTATAATCAACAAAAACAACAGTCCATCAAAATCTACGAAATATTATAAAATAGTATATATGACCAGCCATGGCCAGTTGCGGTCTTTCAATTGCGTAACGATATTCATTGAAACTCAGGTAATTAAATAGACAAGGATAAAATGTCCAGTTGGACAAATCAAGACGTTAATAACGCACGTGGCTAGATTACAGATTTTATCAGTGTCCTGACGTCCAGGTGGGACCGTTGCGTATATCATCAAGGCGAGCGAGAGTGGGCCCTGGAGGGTCGGAATTTTCCACTCTGTCTCGCAGCTTGATTTCTTCTTTTTTTTTCCTGTGGTTTTATTTTCTTCTTTTTTTTTTCTTCTTATTTCTTTTCGTATTCACGTAAACGCACCGGTTGTCCCATTTAGAATCGAGTATAGTCGTTTTACTGCAAGGTGTGTACACACCGGAGATTTATATGATAATTAATTTGTACATATAATATACATCTCTCGGATATAGTTACGGAATTAAGTTTATTCATACATACCTATGTACAATTATAGAAACGAAATATAGCGCTCTCACGTAAAATAATGCAAGTCTTCGTATACGATGCCGCGGTTACCTAATAACGGATATAAACTGAGACCTACTGCAATTACACAACTTCGCGATAAGTTTTAATCAAAAAAAAAAAAATAAGAAAAAAAAAAAAATTACGAATAGTATAACTATAGATAAGAAAAGACGTTTGAAATAAAACTCGTCAATTTTTCTCGTTTATTTTCAAATTTTTGTGGAAACCAAAAATTTTTTATCAAAGCGTAGAATACTCCGGACGATCTATACGTTGGCAGAAAAATTCAAGATAGGTATAGGTATAGTCAGACGAAATATCAAGCCCGCGTTGTCTGTGCAACAATTAATTTGCTTATTTGGATCAACTGACGTAAAACTGCGGTACGATGTGTAAAAACATATAAAACAGACGAGTTTGCCTGATAATTAAGTAAACCCTCCTCTGTTTCGATTTTTATGAACGAAGAATGCGAAAAGAAAAGCAAAAAACCGCCTCGAGTGATCTTCGTTCTTGAAAGCTCTTCGTGTTGTATACATTATATAGAAAATTCTGTAAACTCATTATATATTTAATTCTATCATCTTATACATATAAAATAAAAATTCGGTGTGTACCGAACTTAAACTCTACCTGCATGCCCTCTGGCCCATTTTTAATCCCAGATCTCTTCCGACTGCGCCTTACTATACCCGGTTAACGACAAAGTAATATGTAATTACAATAAATACCACACATGCGCGCGAGTATGTATATTATAAAGTGTACTGAACCTCGGCTTCGTTTTAACTGGATCGCGTAACGACATATCGAACCCGGTCATCTCGTGCAATTTGTATTGATTACTTATACTGGTCCATTCGAATCTCCAGTTGCGGTTATATGTTTTATGTATGTATATTTAACGTGAGCCCAGTGAACGTATGCACACATGTGCATATATGTACGTACTGTATACACGTACTTAAGCACGCATTAACGTATATTAATTCCCGGGGTAATATTCGAGATAACGTATAATATGAGTGGCGTTTTTTTTTTCCGCGATTTTTTCTTCGTCAATTACCTGCTCGGTTACCAAAAAAAAAAAACAAAAAAATTTGCGACAAAAGTAGCAGAAAAATTTTCCAAAGATAATATGTGAATTATATCGATTGTAACCTCAGTTACTGTAATTATTTAACGATAAGCATACGGATATATGTTGAGATAATCATAAAGTTTATACACAGTATAACAATTTATCTAACGTAATAAATTACCTCAGAAATCAGATGGATAATTAATTGCGATAACGAATTTTCCAACTCACGATATTTGTTACGTTTTATGATATATACATGTACCATTTTACTGCCGTCTCCGTATACCGTGAATGTTAATTCACGGTTCAAATTGTTTCAAGTTTTTCGTACAATTTCAAAATTATTTATGTGCCTTTTCGTAAATCGCGTGAAGAATTTTATAGCTAGTCGCATATTTTCTGGCGTGTATCCATCAGTCCTGAATTCCGCAAGCTTTAGACCGTTTGAACAGTGCGAAAAACTTCGAATTAGATTTAACTTTATATACATATTATACATCTTACATGAAATTTTTTTTTTTTGTCCTAGTACTTCATAGTTGTTAGATGATTATAATCGTATTTATCTGCTCAGCTGTCAACCCACTTCATTCCACGTGTCGCGACACAATATTTACCGCAAACGTGATTCCAAACTTTAGAACGATAAAATGCGAGGGCTTTTATTTTTAGTGGAAAGCAACGAAATAGCTCAGCGAGACGGTGGAAATAATTTCTATTTCAAGGCCCTACAGAATCTTGCCGAAACTGGTCACGGTCGATTTGTGTGTCCCGAGGAAAATCCGTCGACCGGAATTAATGCCAAGTATTATGATTGAGCTTCGAAATTTTAGACAACCGTGTAAAAAGAGATCTTCGTAAATCGTGGGACAGAAATTTCTGCAGCATAAAATTGAAGCTCTACCTTTACGAAAAATTGTTAATTTTCTGGCTGAAAATCTTGCTCTCAGTTACTGCGATACTTTCCATGTGCATATATACCTGTAGAAAAATAAATAAATAAATAAATGAAAGGTCGAAGTAGAAATTGCAGTAACTGCCCAGACTTGGCAGCGTTTCAATCTCGTAGAGAATTTTCAGCACTTTGGGACACGGAAAATTACCTCGCAAACTCTGCGAGACGGATTTTGGAACGTATGTTTGATATGTTTAACGGAAAGTTTGCGATGTACGTGAGATGGGATAAGAACAAAACGAAAATTTCGATTATATCAAACAAAGCCAAAAAAAAAAAAAAAAAGGAAGCAAACCGTTCAATTAGCAACCGATTTCTAAATACGAACCGTTTATTTCTTTACAGAACACCGTCCATTCGGGGACAGATTCACCGGCAGATACGACAGGGAGAAATGATCATTCCAGACAACAAGTAATACCAACTGGGTAAGAGACTATTACGACATGGAAATAATTTTTTTTTTTTTTTTCTTGGTTAAACCAATTTGAAAAAATTTGATGATAAATTATTGTTAATTCTGTTATGCATCGTACAGTAATGGCCAGAGTGAAGTCTCCAACAATGTCTACGTCGTTGAACTTCAGGATAAAAAACATCGAATCAAAGAAATCGATGACTACGATCCGTATTGCAACAGAGAAGTCTTACATCCAACGACGTAAGTTAGCATCTATATAATCGTCGTTATAACATTTTCAAATATCTATTCAGAATGTGCTGTTTGGGAAAAATGATGATCCTCGATTAAAGTTTACGTCAATTTTGTATCGATGAATTCAAACTCGTGATTGAAAAATTAAAATCCTGCAGTTTATATTTTATATAAATTCTTTCCAACCATTCTTTCTTTTCTATCTAAATAATTCTGCGCTTATACCTATATCAGAATTTGAGATTGACGTCAAGTCAACGCGTCTTGTAATTTGAATTGGAATGGAAGAGATTACAGTTAGTTGTGATTATTTTTATATTAACGGTCCCGGTCGATCGTTTATGTATTTTCTTTTTTTTTTTTTATTTTTTCCTTCTTTTTTTATCACGGGTACCAAATGGCCAGTGACATCTATTTCGATGTTGTAAAACGTCGGCAATGTTACATACGTCACTGTGAAAGTGGCGTCAAGCGTATTGCGACGATATTTCCGAAAGATTTATTAGCCGCCAAATACCTAGTCACTACTGCAGCTGTCGTATTATCGATGACGAAATTTTTAACACGCGTGGAAAATTCCCAGATTGATCGATGCCGGTATGTTAAGCCCATATCCAGTTCGTTATACGAACCGAAATCAAGCAGAATAAAAAAAAAAACAAAAAAAAAAATGGAAAACGAAAGGAACGATGAAAATCTAATTCGATTCTACATATTTACGTCTGTTTTCGAATTATTTACAGGAATTCCGAGACCCTTTTACATTTCCTCAAGGGCAGCCTTGGGACTGGTATCCTCGCGATGCCTAAGGCCTTCGACAACGCAGGATACGCCGTTGGCCTGGCAGGGACATTCGCGATCGGTATTCTCTGCACATACTGTATCCATCTTCTGGTAAAATCGGAGTATGAACTTTGTAAACGGAAAAAAATACCTGCTTTATCGTATCCTGCAACCGCCGAGAGCGCAATTCGAGAAGGACCCACTTGTTTCAGGGGTTTCTCCAGAGCTTCAGCGTAAGCATTTTATCTGATTAATTTTTTTTTTATTTTTTGTTTCATTTCATTTCAATCGACTTTCATTTATTTACCTTATATAATTTGTCATGAACGTGAGTTGTGACACCGTGCAACATATTCGCGATAGTAGCACGCCGCTAGAAGCAAATGTCCAATAAATTGAGGCAGCAGTTTACCTTGAGGAAAATTTCCTGAACATACATCGACTTGCATATCTGCGAGGCGATCGTGAAACAACATGTTCACGTTTTCTTTATTTTCAACTCAGGCATTTCGCCTGAGACAATCGCTATAATTTCCAGTGACGGTAGAAGATGAATAAAAATGAAGGGATTCATTTATTTATTTTTTTAAGAATTTCAGTGCTTATCTAGATAACAGTCAAAATATCCAGCGTGTCGTAAAAAAAAAATAATTCTCAACAGATGAAGTGACAAATGACGAAACGAAAGTTAATCCTTGTTACGATGTTTTCATAGATAAAAATGTTACAGTCCGTTTAAGAATGTTAAATTTATCTCTACTCACGATTTGGGAAATTTTTCAACTTTATTCAAGCTCATGAAAATTTGCTTTCTAATAAAGAAACCGGGTACTGATATACATATATAATGTATTCTTTGTTTTTACAACAGGCACGTAATCAACATATCTTTATTGATATATCAGGTGGGAGCTTGCTGTGTCTACGTAGTTTTCATCGCCAAGAATCTTAAATCGGTAAGTAAAAATCGAATAAGGTATAAATCGGTAGACAATAAGTCAATTTCATCATCGCGATATATGGTGGCAGTTTTTATTGGCATCTTGATATTATTTTTAGAAATTTATCATCATAACGTTTTAATATGGTTGTGATCTAACTTCGGAACGCTAGGTAATACGACGTAGAATCGGGTTTAGAAATGATTTATTATTAACATTGGCGTTGTACAGGACAATGAATAAAAATTGCTTGAATTGGTCCATTCAAATCAAGGCTTATAACCAACCTCGATCTCGAGCCCGGAAGTTATTTTTGCATCATTCTTTGTATCCTACTTAAACTACGCATCGTTACCAATTGTTACTGTCATTAATAACATATCTTAAATTGAAAGATTTTTTTTTTTTTTTTCACTCCCTCAACTATTCACGTAGCTATAATAATATTACTAAATGCAATCTGACTGCTGTTCAGGGCACTGATCTTTATATTTAAACGTATAGACAGACACACGCAAGCAATTGTATACCCGTATATTATAATCGATCTTTCGCAACGGTAACGAAGGCCGAACAAATCACCATCGACGGAATGTATCCTGGAGTTTACTTTCAACTTTTTCTTATCGTTTATAGAGCCCAAGTTACATAGTTTTCATGCGAATGGGAATAATTCGGATGCCACTTTAAATCGGTCACTTATTTTCATTTGATTTTAAAAATTGAATCAATATTTTGGAGAATCGATAATCATTGAGGGGAGAATGACGATCTCCAATCGTCACATTGCCTAAGAGCTGTAATTAGGTTAATTAAAAATAACACGTCGATGTCTTAATTGGGAAACCACCAGACTTCAATTTTCTGGTATAAAATCGATGGCTAATTAATTAACCCCCTCTACCTTCGGTTTTTAAAATCGTAAATAAGAAGAATTTTTGTCTTCTTTGTAAAATTGGAGGACTTGGGTTGGGAGGTTTGCTAATTAAGCATCTCATCAATGTACATACATACACGCGTTATCGAGTTGCCCAATTTTTCACATCGATATCTAATGTTCGCAGGCCTTGGAGCCCCACGTTCCAATCATCGACGTCAGGTTATACATGCTGATGCTGCTTCTACCGCTGATCCTGATAAATTGGGTCAGAAATCTAAAGTTTTTGGCGCCATTTTCGACGGTCGCAAACGCGATAACTTTCATCAGCTTCGGTCTAATCCTGTACTACATATTCAGAGATCCTTTGGATTTCGACGATAAAGCACCGGTTGGATCGGTATCGAATTTTCCCCTATTCTTCGGCACGGTCTTGTTCGCTCTGGAAGCCATCGGCGTGGTAAGAATAATTTTGATTTCAAACTAGGCACACTTATTCACGTTTAAAATATTTTCGATAATTACGATCGAGTGTAAATTGAAGCTAATACAGGTACAGTCGATCGGTATTATCTGAACGATAACATTCGATTTTTCATATCATATTAATATTGAATGAAAATAATTCTCCCATCAGATACTGCCACTTGAAAACGAAATGAAATCACCCAAGTCATTCGGAAGCACCTTCGGTGTTCTGAACATTGGAATGGTCGCTGTGATATTTTTATACTTGGGAATGGGATTTTTCGGATACATACGTTACGGGAGTGAAATCCAGGGCAGCATTACTCTCAATCTACCCGATGAAATACTTGCCAAAGTCGTGCAAATCCTTTTGGCCCTTGGTATCTACGTTACGCATGCTCTGATGGCGTATGTAGCCATTGATATTACTTGGAACGATTACCTGGGCCCTGTATTGGAAAAAAATTCCCACAGGCTCCTTTGGGAGTACGTAATGAGGACCTGTCTCGTAATACTTACTTGTGAGTATTTTTATTTGAGGAAGAGAAAAGAAAATAAGACACGTGAAAAATCATTGAAACTATATATTAATCCGTTTTTCTATCTTGTCCGCAGTCCTCTTCGCTGTGGCAATTCCGGAACTGGAGCTTTTCATATCGCTTATCGGTGCTCTGTCGCTGTCGGGTCTTGGCCTCGCTTTTCCGGCCATAATACATACCTGCGCTTTCTGGAGCGTCACGACTCGAAATGAAAAGATTATCATGGTTGCCAAAAACGCGTCTGTCGTAGCCTTCGGTCTCCTGGGACTCATCGTTGGGACTTACACGAGTCTCCGTGAGATAATCAAGACTTTTGCATAAATCAAGATCAAGAAATGGTTTTGGATTAAAATATAAAAAAAAAAATGGTTCTCAATAATCGAGGTGGAAATTTCTAAGCAGCTGCAGTGATGGTCCACAACGTGTTGTACAGTTTTTTCCGTTCGTTGAAATGAAACCGTCGACGAATATGTCGATATACTGTGAAGTTCGCGGTTACATATACAGTTGTTTAAAAAAAAAAAGAAAGAAAAAAAAACGTAAGTAATATTTATAGATATAATAATCTCAGAACTTGTAGTACGCAACTCAAAGTGTTTAAGTATCGATGATTATCGATCAAACAAGTTCCTAGTTGTCCCCGGTGATAGAATTTTACCGTTCAAATGTAGGTAAAAGATCGACCTATCTTTAAGGGCAGTGATTATTAGATTATTGAAGAAAATTTAACGAAAAATTATCAGTAAATAATAATAATAACCGAAATTTTCTTCAGTTGGTTCATATCAATTTTGCAGGTTCAAGCTAAAGCGATGCTTCCCCCCCTCGGTAATTATGTGACATTTGTGAAAGTAATTATAGTAAAGGTTGTGATAATTTTTTTGTTTCAACGTAGTCAGATATAACTGCGATAATTTAATTACAAAAGATATTTATATACATATACATAAATATTCTATATTTAAATTAAAATTACCTTAGGTTTAAGAATTTTTTAGAAAAAATAAATAAATATATATAAGCAAATTCGCGTATCTAATACGAACGGATCTACATATATACATTCTATTCGGTTTGTTTGATTCTGTGACGTGTACAGACACCAGATTTTTGCGTTTCTTGATGGTCGATGTGATAAGGTATTTCCAAAAACTTGGTGATGCCTTAATTCACAGGGAAATTTTTAATTTGAAATTAATTTTGCATTCCCTTATACGTATCACGTCTTTTGATATGTTTTCAGTTAGAAGGGAACTCCTGTAGACAATTTTCCTGAAATTTAAACAATAACAGTTATTTTAATCGATGCTGTAATCAAATTTCAAACTATTACCCCCCTCAACTGTTTCGTATTTTCTCCACCAGATGTCAGACATAACTGATGTTCAAACGATTGGTGGTATTGCCCCAATTGATAACCTTGAGTGCTTTTTCTAATCGATTTTCCAAATAGATACAAAAAAATTTGTAGCTTTCACGTTTTCATTTTCAAAAATCGACTTTACATTTTTTCTTTTTCATATTTTTCAAAACACGATCATCAATAAGTGCGAATATCTATAATAATAATAATAATTATTCCCGTTAACGCTTACGTTATAGTTATATAAATTATCGATATCAATATTACTATTATACTATTCTTTAGGCTGGCATTTGCGTCTGTATAAGACGGAGATATGTTTTTTATTGTCTTTTTTCATACAATCTCCGGTACGTTATCTAAGCGATATCGCGCGGACTAAAGTTCGCGGTAAAATCATACGGTCGAGCTTTTTGACAATCGTTTTGCAAGCTCACCGCAAGGTGTCAATAGAATCGTCGTCCCAGACTATATGGATCGCGGGATAAACAGAGTTTACTGATATTCCGGGGTTATGCAACGCGGGTGCATTGGATATAGATACTATAATATACGATATAAAATGTGGGGTGACGTTTGATAATTTATTTGGTGTCTCCGGGTGTGTGGAATTATTTTTATTAATACCCAGAAGCCACCGCTGCACAAATAGAGAGCTTTTATTTAAAACAAAGATTAAAAGAAACAGAAAGAAAGAACTAAAAAGTCTTCGCATCTGCAGGGGTAAGTCGAGATTACCATCCGATAACGATCCTGATTCTAAAAAACGAAGAAGAGTTGCCGTTCAAACGCCGGTCAATTATTAACACAAAAATGATATTTCATATAATTCCGCAGGCGGAATTACGACTCTTTAGCTATTTGATGGATAGGTAAACCCGTAATCAGACTTTCGCGTGGTTATATCAAACTCGATAAATGTTTAAAATGAATATATATTCGGGACCGGATTATTGAGGCAAGACTTTAATATAGTTTTCTCAAAATCGATGTTTTATACACGGGAAGAGAAAAAAATCCTTTTCCATCGCATATCTCACTCGCGATATTTTTACCATTCATTTACTTATATCGCCAATATTATATACGATGTGTATATGCGAATTCAATCGAACGTTTGAAATAACGATCGAATTAATCAATTCAATGCGGCTTGAAGCTCCAAAACTGAACCTAGTCCCTCGCTTAGCTGTACAAAAGACTTTATCTAGGAAAGATGGTTATGCAATGATTGCAGCTCGAATGCAATTCTAGTGAAAGACCAACGTATATATTTGTACCACGGCTTAAAGCCTGCAGTACGTCGATGAATCGATGAGCTTAGTGGATTTTTATTCTTCTTCTTCTTTTATTTTGTATTCCTTTTTTTCTTTTTTGTCAAGAGTCGATAACTCGTTGTGATCTTGAATGAAAAATTAGACCAATTATATATACAGGATTAATATAAGCGTTATAGATAAATAATATAAGTGTATAATTTTCTGTGTTTAACAGCCTAGGGAATAATCTAACAAGACTATAATACGCGACGTAAATTAATAAGGGCAGCTTGTAAATATAGATAAATCTGCCGGTATGTTTGAAACGAATGAATTAACTGTGCGAATGAGTGAATTGAAAAAAAAAAAAAAAAAAAATGTATATATATATAGCCTGGCACTGTAAAATATTGATGTGTATAAAAAAGATATATAGCCTTTAATTAACATCGTTATAACGAAATGTAAAATTTAAGCAGTATTCTATATATCATTGTCGATATATTTCACGATATAATAGGTATAATATGAAATCTACAATTATATTGCAGACTTTATTATTCTAGACATATAATCTTGGAGATTAATAATAATTATGTCTCTGTTGTAAAATTATTTCTTATAATAAAACCCAATTTCAAATATACATATGTATAGGTATATGTATATAAATATATATTTATTTTTACATTTTTATATAATAGTTTTTAAAACAAATTTGATAATTCTATGTCTTACAAGATTATACACAATACATATTATACAACGGAATTAGTTTTACTCGCTAAACGAAGGGCTTATAGATATTAATCGGTCGAGGAAAAAAAAAAACAGATATTGCACAATTAAATTGCATCGCGGACGTTCCAGAGTGAACTTTTCCAGTTCTATGCACTCTTGCGTGTACTGACGTCATTGCATCGGCTACTGCACCGATCGATGCATATACGTGCAACCTGGTTTTTACGCAAAATTATATTTTGCGAAAGAGAAATTTAGTTCACGTTATTTCGTATTATTCGTTATTAATCGTATTGTTGATATTTTTTCATATTATTTTTCTCTCTTTCTCTGCAAATTGAAATCGTCACAATCAATCTACGTCGAACAATTAACCCTAATCTATTCAGAGTACTAGAATTGTTAGCATAATAATTAACAATACTTCAACGGGATTAAAATACGGTAACAACCCTGTGAGACTGGTGAATTGTACAGGCAATTGTTTGCGCAATGACATAACGGGAGATAGGGTTGGGAGTAGAACCAGTACGCGCCACTACTACTGCATTAAATGAAACTCGTACTCATTCACATTGTCAATCTCGTTTGTATAATTTTACCGTCAAAGTACGAGTATAGCGATTTTTATTGCAATCGATGGCTCGAGTGGTGAATATTTACTGAAAATAGAAAAAAATCAAGAGGAATTCCTGAGGAATCAAAGGCTTGTCTTAAGTGTTATACCATTTGCACAGGTGATAGAGATGTTAATGCTCGACTGCCCCGAGTCCATTATAATTCTATGACGTGCGGAATAGAATAGCCTCTTTAATGTGTTTTAGTATTGTTACGTTGAGCGTAAGAAGATCGCTTATAGAAGCCTCTATACCGATTATTTGTTTCTAAATAATGGTGACGATGTTACGTATTATAGTGTATGTACATAAAACAATTGTCGTTAAAAATGTCATGGGTTAAATCGTGGTGCATGCTTACGTCACAAGTCAGATAAATTCTTACGATGCACTTTGAGGCGAGCCTTCGAAAGGAAAAAAAAAGAGAGCAAGAGACTGAAAAGACGAAGAAGGGTAGGAAGAGATGAAACAGAAAACAATGCCACGAGTCTAAATTGAGATTCAAAGAATTCAGGGCTACCCGCGGACTAAGCAAAGATCGAAAGAACTGTCATAGTATATAAAAAAAAAAATGTGATGCACAGATACTTAGTGGAATTTTAAACAGCATAGCTTTCATTGTTTTCGATTTGTACAGGTGCACATGAATCGACACCGTCCGCAGACACGCTGTCGCTTCAGGTCGTCGCCTCGCAAGAATCACGCTGACTGCAGTATCGCGAAAGATTTTTTTTTTGCATGCTAAAATTCTTTCGCTGAAAACTGGAGTCTAAAAATTTGAGAATAACTTCCGGCAATCATAACGAAGATCTCTAATCTCAATAATTCTGAGTTTTGTCACCAGACTATGTGGCATACTTGCAACCATAGAAAGTTGTGATTCCTGACGAGTGCGATAGGCTGAAAGAAGACTCTGTACGTAACGAAATGGGTATTTCAAAAAAAAAATTAAATGATTAGTAAAACTGGTAGAATTCTTCGCAAGGAATTACTCCCGAGGCGTAACTAGACCACGTGATGCAGACTAGAACAGTTCGTCGGTGCTCTGATGAGATGAAATGTCGAGCTTGCGTAGAGTGCGCCAGACAGTCGAGAGAAATCGTTCATCCCGGTCGCATTATTTTCCAACTTGAAAACTATAAGCCCTCGCTTTTTATACCTCAGGTGCTAAAGTCTGCTCAGGTGCAGGGGTTCCTCGGTGGTAAAGGAAGAATACAAAGACAGTGACTAGGTGAGTCTTAATTCTGCATCATCCCGAGAAACTACCCAATTCCATTTCACCAATGAAACAAATCGTTGACCATAAGACCCCCAAAAAAACTTCATTCTGTACATCGAAATATCATCACTTCAGATATTTGTCGGTAAAAATCTATGGCCGGCAATATCAGGATTAATTAAAAAGCTCTGATCGAAGGCAGCAATCGACAAACAGCCAAAATCTTGGGGCAGTTTAGGATTGCAATCAATCTTCAATTGTCAAATAGGAATTTGACTAGCTGTACCTAGTCCGAAAAAATGTATTGACCAACATGTGTAAATTTTATTCAATTAAGCTCACTTTCGAATCGGATGGTTTTACTTCCGATGCAAAAATTCTGTGCGATATTGTACAGGTCGCAAGCTCGCCGCTGACAAGTGAATAAAGTCTCCACTTCCCACGCGATAAGACAATAGAGGTAATTGTTGAATTGATAGAAACGATTTGATAATTGAACAGTGTTTCATGTTTGACGATAACGGGTGTCAAAATTCAGGTACACACTGCGCGTGATACGGGCAGGTGAAAATTGTCGAAATTTAAATAAGTGGCTAAAATTTGAGAACAATGGTTTGCTGAAAAGATTTGTTTCACAGTTAGGAAAATAGCCACGGTATTTAAGGCACGGAATTTTATCGGAGTAATTATGATCCCGGAGATTACATTGGTGTGAAAATATGTGCGAAAACAATTCGCACAAATACCGGATAGTGTTACCTGTTTCTATCCAAGCATAGATCGCCAACGCCATGTCTACTAATGCTGTAATCGGACGTGTAATTTGAACTTCCTGGTCTCAGCTGGATATACGGAGGGCGCGGATTCTCGGTGCACTAGATAGAGCAACGATACGATTGCAGCGTCGAACTATATTTAGATCGCTACTGATTTTACACTATGAAGAAGAAGCATCGAGGTTCGACTTGTGTCGCGTGCGAAATGTCTTTGTTATTCGCGTTTCGTTGAGGGTAACTAATTTATCGAAATGCAGGCATATCTAGATTTTGAAAAAGACTGATCGAGCAGTCGAAAGAAAATTTATACAAATGTTGTCGAAGAGCCTGCTACGCGAAGATTTTTTTGAACAGTGTTACATATTCGTTCATAAAAAAAATTTTAAAAAATATTGCATTCGCGAAAACGTATTTCAAGTCTGTAAAGGTGAAGCTGTAACTCTTCTGGCAAGCTATAAAGTCAGGATGGTTCTACTGCCGCAACTAATCAAGTCTTCCATCTCTTCCAACGGGAAAATTCCTCCTCATTTATCATCGCACTGGCCTCGTTCAATATTGCGAAATATTTCGTCAACGAATCGCTCAAAATGCTCAACGATCCGGGAAGATATTGTGAGTTAGTGCGATTTCTTTATCAATTATCACTGAACCGATTTGATGTTTAGTTTCAATATTTAGTATGACATTTCATCGTTCGATCAGAAAATAATTGTTTTTGGCTTTGATCAATCAAATAATTGCCGAGCTGCACCCACATTCGATTAAATTACTGGATGCAACTTAATCCTAATCGAATAAACGAACGTTGGTTTTGTTTTACATACCTCACTCCTACGCTGGGTCGAGATCTTGGCTCGTGCACGATGTTATGTGACTCGGGTTATCTGGGTTACCGAGTCTTTTTCAAACTTATGATTTATACACGTATGTACCTGTATTGTTTTCGAAGCCAAGTATAGAGTAGACTCGTAACTCTGAAGTCCGATCATGCAATAGCTGACAAATTACAATACTGCCGTTCAAATTCACGTTCCTATTTGATAGGAAATTCAATCTAAGTAGTAGCGACAATCGATAACTGCCGATCAAGCTCTCAAACATGAAAAAATGCACCATCAAGTGCAGCACGTGGTACATACTAATTAGGAATTATAACAATCTCACGATCTGACAGTGCTTAACGAGGTAAGCCATATCATTTTTCATACATACAAAGAAAGTTGAAAGAGTCGATATTAAAGAAGAATCGAGTATATTTAGTCCTGGAAAGATTAAGAATCCTGCATTCTTAGCTTTGCCATGACAGACTGCATAATTGACAATTCAATGTCACGGCTGATGACTAAAATATGTGATAAATTCACATCAGTTTGAATGAGCATCGAGTGATCAGTTTTTTACTTTTTGTTCAACGAAAAAAAAAAAAAATTTCGGAAAATGTGGGAAAGCAATATGGAAGAATATTGCGTAGGTTAGACGATGAAGAACGACGTCGGCCGATGAGTTGGTTAAATAATCGAGTGATAATTTTGTATATGCACATCTTGACGGGATCGAGGATCGACTGCATAGGCTTGCGATGATAAAATAGGTGAAAAAAATGATCTGTTGCGTACAGATACAGTTGACTGCATTTGACCTCAATGTAGCGATTAAGGCAATCAGTTAATATATACCGAGTGCGCCAAGGCTATTTGCAGTGCGGATTTTGATTAGGTAATTGAAATCTGCTTCGGCCCAGCGAATCCTAATTCCTTTGATTGGCAATTGATACTTGATTAGGTTGAGAGTTTGTTTTCTTTGCAAAAAATACGGATGAATGGTCCGGCGCTGCAAGCGTTTGTAGGTCGTTCTTGATGGATGCAATTATTAATTCGATTAGAGCTTGCACTCCCGAAGGAGTAACGCCCAACGCTTCATACAAATTGAGAGTATGAATGGAAAAGGTGGACTTCGTACTCCCAAGACACAATATTTAATTTTTTCACCATTTGTTCAATCCTATTTTGTTGCAGGAAGAGTGAGGAAGAGTTGCCGTACTGTTCGTACCAGCAGCGATGGAAGAAAAAAATGGGGAAACTATCGACATGCAACTTATGGCTAATCAGAGTCCCTACAAGTGAGTTACCAATTTTTTAGACGCAGCTACAGCTTCGCAATTAATTGATACGGCTTAGTTTTTTGTTGTACATTTGCTGGAATCAGATAATCATCTTCAGGGTCATTAGAGGTAAAGATAATTAGGTATACATGAGGATATCGTTGTCGTCGAAGATGAAAAAGGCAACGATTATACCGGCTCGTATCAAGCATCACTTATATACCATAATATCCAGCATCGCTTAACCACTCACAAAATCTACTTTGAATACACTTCCTCACGCTCTGATTGTCAGTTTTATTAGTAGTGGAGTTCATTCACGTCTGGTTGATTGGCACCCGCCTGCAGACGATGAGCCAGAGGCTGGCTGCACTTTGGCTCGCGTCTTCTTGGGGAAGAGGCAACAAGGTTGACCAGGTTGATCTAATAATAAACCGGTCAAGATTTAGCAGTTGCGTTATGCGTTATTTTGCGTTCGTCAAAACGTCACTGCATTACATTAACGAACATCCCCACGAAGGTGATAATAAAATTTTCGATTATTCCAGCAGTGGGAATCAGGCACCGGATGCAGGTCTTCTCAGAACGGATGGAGCGGCTTCGCCTGTCTCCGATTCAAGCGAGACATACGATCCACATAAGCATCGGAACAGGCCAAATCCCACATCGTAAGTAATTCGACTGAATGGAATAAGTTCGAAATGCTCAGCTTATAACGTTTGCTGATGATTTCTTACACAGGAATACGGAAACGTTGATTCACCTGCTGAAGGGTAGCTTAGGGACTGGGATTCTAGCAATGCCAAACGCATTTTACAACAGTGGTTTGGTTACCGGTGTAATAGCCACGCTTATCATCGGCGCTTTGTGTACCTACTGTTTACACGTTCTCGTTAAAGCACAGTACAAATTATGCAAGAAGATGAAAGTCCCGATTCTCAGTTATCCCATGAGCATGAAACACGCCTTGGAACAAGGACCAGGACACTGTAAGATCTTCGCACCGTTCGCGCCGTGAGTATGATTCAAAAATTATACATAATCATAGTTGCAAAATCCAGAATTTCAAACTAGATCTGATTTACTTTGGAAAAAAATTGCACTCATACAATTGGGAAACTTTGTTATTTTTTTCAGAGGCATAGTCGACGGATTTCTGATAGCATATCAATTGGGAATTTGCTGTGTCTACATCGTCTTCGTCGCAACGAATATAAAGCAGGTTATTGAATAGCATATTGACAGAAAAATGAGGCATATTTTTGTCACTGCTTCGTTCGTTTGATTCAAGAAACGATTATTTACAGGTAGCCGATCAATACTGGCCTCCAATAGACGTGAAACTCCACATGCTGATCTTGTTGATACCATTGACTTTGATAAACTACATAAGAAACTTGAAACTACTGGCTCCATTCTCGACTCTGGCAAATGTGATAACTTTTGTGGGCCTTGCCCTGATTTTGGTATATGTTTTTGCAGATCTGCCATCCATCAGCGAGAGGGAATTGTACGGATCGTTGAGAAACTTTTCATTGTACTTTGGGACGACGTTGTTTGCTTTGGAGGCTGTTGGAGTGGTATAATGTCTTCCATTTTTTTTCCATCTTAGATACTAAAACCGCATGTTCTTATCATAATTGTTTGTAAGTAAAGTAAACCATTTACTTTGTTGTATGAACAGATTATAGCGTTGGAAAACAACATGAAAACTCCACAAAATTTCGGCGGTCCCTATGGCGTTCTTAATATCGGGATGACAGTTATCGTCGTCTTGTACATTCTGATGGGATTCTTCGGGTACATGAAATACGGAGAGAATGCCGCTGGAAGTATTACTCTAAATCTCCCGAACGACGCTATGTATGTCGCTGATAATTTCAAAGCTCTCAATTAACAGTTTAGCAATTCTAAACTCTGTCTTATTATTTTTTTTTTCGTTTTCAGAATGGCTCAAAGCATCAAAATAATGTTCGCAATCGCAATTTTCATAACCTACGCCCTCCAGGGTTACGTTCCTGTCGAAATCATCTGGAACACTTATCTGGACCATCGTGTTCCAACGAATAAACTTTTCTGGGAATATGTAGTTCGGACAGCCGTCACCTTGGCGACATGTGAGTCAATGATTCAGTGAAATCTCTTTTCCTTTTATTCATAATCAAGATATTCTTGACCATGGATAGAGTAGATGCGCCTCTTCAGAAAATGTAAGTGTCCACATCCGCTCATTAATAATAATGCTCCATCCGTGGTCTCGACTCTTGAATTTTGATTAACGGCAAAGTACAATAACGTGTATTGTTCATTATTTTTCAGTCATACTTGCGATCGCTATACCACGCCTGGGTCTGTTTATATCGCTCTTCGGAGCGCTGTGCCTTTCAGCCTTAGGGATTGCATTTCCGGCGATCATTGAGATATGTGTTATGTGGCCAGATACGGGGCCCGGCATGGTTTACTTGATCAAGAATATCTTGCTCATATTGTTTGGGATCATAGGACTCGTTGTTGGGACGTACGTGAGCCTTGTGGACATTATAAACTCGTTCATGTGAATAAAATCAGGAGTTCAAATTGTATATTGTTGAAAGAAAAAAAAAAAAAAGGACCATGAGATGAGTGGGAAACGTCCGTACGGAAAATCGCTTGGAAGATCCTTATCGAAATTCCAAGAATTTTCGTTGTTAATTTTAAGAATATCACATAATTGCATGATCAGCATCGCTTTCAAATACGCAGCATATCATATAATTATACGTAATCGGTGAAACAAAAAAATTAAAAAAAATAATAATAGTGCTCAATTCAGAGGAGATCGAGAAATTGTGAACTTCGTGCAAAGACAGCGTAGGCGCATCAGCTACATGTTCTGCGCTTGCACCTGTACGTCAATTAAAATTTGAAAATTAACTCTTCTCTGTTATACTGGGAATAGGATATTCAAATTTCAAATTGACGTGCGTTCATATCTCATTCCAATGTTGGATCGCTATACCAAGGACTGTATACAGATTCGAAGTTAAGACTTTAATAATTAGAATTAAAATTGTGCAAAGCACGTGTAATATGTGCTCAGCAAAGAAGCCTTGAATTGCTCAGTGAAAAAATTTTCCTACGAATGAAAGTAAAACCTAAGAACTATATAATGACCAAAAAAGGTTGCCTATATATGAATCGAGAATTTTTCTTGTTATGCCTTCCGCACACGTATTATACAGATCGTGGTTAGGTAATTTTTTGAGTATCGAAATATATACCCAAACCTGAAGAGTATATTTTTTTTTACTTTGTGTCAATGTTAATTTGTTATCTTCGAGATTATTAGATATTTTCGCGCAAATAGTTGGCTAAACACTCGAAAGTAATTTATGTATGTGCGTACACTTAGATTTAAGAACGAAATTCGTTTCAGAGCTTTAGTTGAGCCAATCGAAATTCGTATCCGGCCGATATACAAGTAGAATAAAAATTATAATATTAATGCCATATATATCAGTGAAAAAAAAAGACCCGAAGTATCGGTCTACTTGAAATACATATTATCGAATCATTATTAGAGTCTAAAGCGCAGCTGATAATTAGTAGAAGAGAAAACAGCCTCATAAGGACTGGCTATAAAAAAAGATACTATAGTTGCTCTCTAATTGCACCAAATATGGTTACAAGTCCTCACAAAAGAATCTATCTCGAAGTATCTCGAATCATAGACAAACACCGCAGAATGATCGTTGGAAAATTGAATAAATAATTTGAAATAAATAGCAAAAAATTACACGCAGAAGACATAAACGTATCATCGGTGTAATTCGTACGCATATTTTCGTGAATAAATGACACTGCCGGAGTAATATCCATGCGGTATACGTATAATAACGTATAATTGTCTTGGGTTATTCTTCCCAATGCATGAGGCAGAAATTAGAAATTAAGTAGGAGACGATTTGTTCAATTATAACAACAATTCGGCTAATCGTAGACGAATAAATTTACTTACATTATTATAATTAGATAGATAACAAATATAGGTATTATAGGTATTAAGCATAGCGATAAACAATAAGCATGGACATAATAAATTGACCCTTTTTTTTAAATAGTATACGTATACGAAATGGTATAATGTATACGAAAAGTTGACTAGTTATAGTGATTATTGTAACGTTAATTTTAGTAATTATGATTGCTATACGAGAACGTCGAATGAGAAAATTTGTTTTTTATCGCGTATCTAATCTAAGGCCAATGTTAATTAATGGTGATATTGTTTTCACTATTTTGTCAATGAATGAATTAATTAATTTATATCTAAGTGTTGAATTATAAAACTGAAAACTTCGTGCCGATATACAATTCGTAAATAATTACAATCTTCGTTTTCATTACCTGAATTTTGCAAACTGCCAATTATTCGCTAAATAAATAAAGCTTTAACGAATGCCTTCAGTAAGCAGGTCCCCATGCTGGTAGTTAAGAAAAAAAATGATCAGCTGATTCGCATGACACATTGGACAGTAAATATAATTATAACTGCAATAATATAATCTTATTTTTTGACACAATAATTACAGCGTAATAACATAAGTATATAGTTTTTGCTGTTCATTAAGCAGTGAAATATTTCTTTCTTTTTTTTTTCACCATTATTGGTATTGTGTAAATTAATCGGGAAGAAAAGAAGAAGAAGAAGATTAGAAGAATTTGTTAAAGGTATAATTAAAACCGACGAAAATTCTGTTGAACTTAACGAATGACAGAATTGGGTGAATTGATGTGTACAAGCTGTAGACTTGCACCTAAAGACATTAAGTTATTATATCATTCGTTATAGAATTATTGACGAGGTATTGTGTAAAATATTGAAAAATCCTGTTATAAGTATACTTTATCGTACCTCCTGATGATAGGATACGATTGTGATCAATCTATTGTATTATGTATTTTTGTGATAAATACACAATAAGCCGTTGAAAATAAATTTTACCGCTATAAATGAATACGTCTTATGCATTTAGCCTGGTTGTGCCAGATCCCAGAAATACCGAACCCTTTGATTGATTTTGAAAGGACGTCGAAGCTTTTTATTTCTCGTCGATTTGTTAGAAATCGCAGGAATGACGCGCGGGTTGCATATAATAAGAAATTTCTTGCACTCCTGGGGCACGATCAAACTGAATCACTCTGTATATATAGGATAAATAATTAAAATTACGGATAAAATAATTTGAAATTAATCGATATCAAAGGTACGAGATTGAAAGACTCCGAAATCCGAGCGATTCGTTTTGGAATTCCATTCGAATACATATGATTGTAACCGAACGAAGGCTTCGTTAGTTTATATTTACATTCACTTATGTATTTTTGAACAGTAAAATGTCAGTTGATTATTGAAATAACAATTTTGAAATAAATTCTCACGTTATAATATTCGTAAATTTATTCTGAAGATCAAACACCAAGTCTATATGTATACCGTAGAACAAATATATCACCGTAAGCAATATATTTCAAGGTGAGATTAATTCACATCATATGCAATTATTACCTATCCAGCATATACCTACCTATTTCGATGCAAGATATCAGCTATTGCAATTTCTCTCTCTAAAAAAAAATAAAAATGAAAAAAAATAAAAATTGTTTGTATTGCAAATATTTACGATTCGCAAATTGGAAACTGTCAAAATCCGCCGTTTAGTTTAATCATTCAATGAGGCGCAGTGAAATTGTATGTATACATACATATATATATATCGTTAATATACATACCTACCTATATCGTCGGAATTTCATCAATGCCTGATTCACAGCTACGTCGTTAATTCGTCAAAATTAAGCAATGCTTCGTTGTTATGTTTGTTTGTTTTTTCTCATTAGAAATTATACGTATACCGTATAGTATAATTTATTGATAATGACTTACGGAATGTTATACAATTAATTCCCCGATACCAGCGTAGTATAGCTTTTTGACTTATTTTATATACATATATTAAGATGACTATATGTATCTCAAAAAGCAAATAAAGAGACTCAATCAAATGCAATGGGTACATATTCATTTTTAAGAAATAATTACAAGTTGCCTTTCTTGAAATTTTTCCCAGTCCCAATAGACCACATTAAGCGCGTTTCCTAACTCGCCCAGGTATCAGGAGAACATCCTGATCTGAGGATGTATGCATTCGTATAGATCTCTTTCTCGCTCTCTCTCTCTCTCTCTGTGCATGTCTCATGAGCTTACGAAATTTAGAATTTTTGAAATTTTTAGTCGAAAAATTGCTCCTGGTATCAGGAGAACATCTGACCCGAGGAGGTGTGCTGAAATTTTTGGCGGGAAAATACCCTGACTCTATGTCTAAGCAAGCATGCATTCGTATAGATGTGTCTCTCGCTCTCTCTCTCTG